>JARFIW010001235.1:0-600000 GCA_036346225.1 Platerodrilus igneus
AAGGAATTATTATAATGACTCAAATTCACCCGAGGGCATCCTATCGACGCGTTTCGCCCTAATTGGGGCTCATCAGGACAGGAGTAGCAAAGTTGTAAAATTTAACACAGACACCTTATGGGAAGTACAGTATCACCTAGCTCACAATTTGTGTCTTCGTGTCATTTCACCTGACATCGCAAGTTTTAACAACAGTCGACACGAAGGAGATCCGGCTCAACTGCCTTTTTTCCATAGCCAAAAGTTATATTTAAGAGAAAAGTAGGTTTAATGAGTCTTAAATTAAACAAAGTAAAAAGGAATTATTAGCAAGTGACTCAAATTCAGCCACGAGGGCATCCTGTCGACGCGTTTCGCCCTAATTGGGGCTCATCAGGACAGGAGTAGCAAAGTTGTAAAATTTAACACAGACACCTTATGGGAAGTACAGTATCACCTAGCTCACAATTTGTGTCTTCGTGTCATTTCACCTGACATCGCAAGTTTTAACAACAGTCGACACGAAGGAGATCCGCTTCAACTGCCTTTTTTCCATAGCCAAAAGTTATATTTAAGAGAAAAGTAGGTTTAATGAGTCTTAAATTAAACAAAGTAAAAAGGAATTATTGGCAAGTGACTCAAATTCAGCCACGAGGGCATCCTGTCGACGCGTTTCGCCCTAATTGGGGCTCATCAGGATAGGAGTAGCAAAGTTGTAAAATTTAACACAGACACCTTATGGGAAGTACAGTATCACCTAGCTCACAATTTGTGTCTTCGTGTCATTTCACCTGACATCGCAAGTTTTAACAACAGTCGACACGAAGGAGATCCGGCTCAACTGCCTTTTTTCCATAGCCAAAAGTTATATTTAAGAGAAAAGTAGGTTTAATGAGTCTTAAATTAAACAAAGTAAAAAGGAATTATTAGCAAGTGACTCAAATTCAGCCACGAGGGCATCCTGTCGACGCGTTTCGCCCTAATTGGGGCTCATCAGGACAGGAGTAGCAAAGTTGTAAAATTTAACACAGACACCTTTTACTATATATATATATATATATATATATATATATATATATATATATATATATATTACTGTGTAGCGTTCCTGGAAAAACCCCATTGTTGGGCCGTTATTGATGCTGTGTGAAGTTTTGCTGAACTGCTCCGGTGAAAATAAAATTTAAAACGCCCCCACAACTTGGGTGCCATATTGCTGTGAAGACCAGCTCTGAAAAACTCGTGCACCACCGTTGAGCGCCATAATGTTGTAAAGTTTAACTTGCTACGGTAAAACCATGTCTCAGGAAGAAAAGTAAGCGCTAAGGACAAAAATTGTACCCGTAACAAAAAAAAAGAAACCGCCGGCTAGCAGTGGTGGTAGATTGGGAGTGGGCAGGACAAATATAATCCAGGGTTGACAATGAAACCATTTGTATCCTGTAGGCCATAGTGTACTATAACAGCACGAATTTTTATTTACCAACCTACAGATATGCTAAAAAAAAGAACATATTACTAAAGCTCGATTTATTATTAACAGGAGGAAAATAACTCCTAAGTATATTTTCAGTGTTTTACAAGTCACAAAAAGAAAGAAAATGATCTTAAGATTGTAGTGCACGCTTACAGTCAAGCGAAAATATTAGTTACTTAAATATTAAATATTACCAAAGTTCATGAGCTCCCTAACGTGATCACGCAATACAAAATTATCCCTACCAGCAAATCTCGAAAAATAAGGGATTAAAATTCTCAATTAGTATACCATGCGTCCGGCAATTGGTACATAAGCTGTCGTCGTAAAAGGTATTTTCCGCTCTGGGTTAGGTCCAAAAGCAGCAAGTTAAGACAAAAAAAAAAAGATGATAATGCGTGGACTACAATAGTATTAATTACGGCAATATGTTCGCCACTAAGCTTTAGTAGTATCCTGCAGTAGTAAATTTTAAGGACCCCGATAAGCACTTGAAAATAGTAACAGAAATACTTCCTGAGGAGAATGGTTAATTTATAAATAGCCACTGTTAGTAGGTTAATAAAATATTCACAGGCAGCCTCCGTAAAATCTTTAAGAGAGCTACCGCATTAGTGACGTAATAAAGCTTCCAAAACTCATGCGGGGTTCCAAGTTCTTGTAATCAATGTAACAGTAGAACGAACTTCATCTCAAGTATAATTTTGTATCCACGGAAGTCGTTCATCAGGACATCGGTCTTATAAACAAAGCAGAGTGTAATCCAATCAGCACCAAAACTAGTTACCATAAGCGATAAGATAAAATAAGACCAGTAAAAACAACAACCTGCAGGTGGAAAAGAGCCATAAGTAACAATAATGTAACCAATAAAATCGAAAATAAACCTTATCAAAATATTCCATTATTGCAAACAATATCAGACCTTCTTTCAAACTTGAGTTTTACACAGCTGTTTTGTTAAAGTAAAGCCAGGATTAGAAATATGAATGAGAAAACCAGATATATGATAATAGATGAGCACAGATAAGAATATGTTATCTACTATGCAGGTACAAATTTAAAAGTTAAAAGATAGAAATTTGAATATCTATTGAGCTAATAAGCCATAGACGTCCCTGTAATGGGAAAATGGGATATATGAAAAAAAAGAAGTAGGAATTTTTGGGTTTACAACAGGTAAACATAACAAACTCTAAAAGCTCCACACTTTGAAGCCATAAATTCTATGTAGTTAAGCTGGAACAGCCCCTCACGTTGAAAGCCATAATGTTCTGAAGTCTAGCTAGAATACAAAACTTCTCTAACTTACTTCTCTTCAATACCTATTTTATTCTGTAAAGAAGCTTTTCCTTTTAGACGCCAAAATACTCCCAGCTTTTTCTTATAATAAAAGAAACTTAACTTCATCAACGAAGTTCAACACGGCTGCTCTACGGTTACCTATAAAATCCGGCCCTACTTTTTTTATAAAAGAAACCCGACTACAAAAAGAAATCCATCACAATCTGTTTACACAGAAAATCTTACAGCAAACTTTCTCAATTATTACAGCATACATTCATTGATGACGTATTATTTAAAATGTTATGCGGATGCCAATTTATATGATTAATTAAAGCTTTCATTGCTTTCCCACGAGTTTTGCACATGCAAAAAAAATTGCATCCTTAACGATTGAAAACTGTTTGCTTTCACGGTAACTAAAACGTGCTTTATCAAGATTGATATGGTTCTTTCGTTAAATAATGGGAATGTTTTATGCACAGGAATGTATTTTATAACAAACGAATGGTTTTGTGCTTATAATACGCCTGAAAATGATCTATTTGCATTTGCATATAATGCTTTTTAAGGTATCTTAAGATTAATTATTTTTACATATACGGCTTAACTTTGTACACACGGTTGTATTAAAATTGGTGATTATAAATACACGGAAAGTGTGTTTTATTTTTACGGACGTGTTTTATACACAAAAGTATTTATCCTATGCACGGAAAATGCATTTTTATAACAAAGAATGGCTTTGTATTTTAGAGTGATTATTTACAAGCACGGAATTGTGTTTTCAATTTGCACTTTAATGGCCATGTATTTACAACACACTTATATTATAAAGGGTGAAACAATGAATTTTCGGAAATTTTTATTGTTTGTGGTATCTTTTATATTTTGGTGGGTTTTATTTTTAGAATTTGGGTTTCAATGACCTCTCGCGAGCCCCTTATCACGTCACTATATATATATATATATATATATATATTGATGTAATAAGGTGTCATGTAGAAGTTATAGAGCACCATACTGTGCATATACAACACTCCAAAACGAGAGAAAAATAATGTAGTTTTTCTCAATACTTATTACTTTTTAATTGGAAACACTCGGTATAATGTACTTATTTGTGAAAATTCGTTTTATAATAATCTTTATGTATGTTGCATAATAGTATGTTTAAATAATACATATTACGTAAATAAAATCCCGTGAAAATCTTCTCAATTAAAAAGTACTAAATACTATTCAAAACACGTTCTAAATAGGAATAAGGTGTATATAACGTAAGTTGAAGATCCGTGTTTCTGAAAATGTAAATTATCTTTCATTATTAAATACCATTTAAAACACGTTTACTTAATTTTCATAGGAAGATTAAAAGATATCAGATTGTATTAAATTCTATTAAAACAATTCAAAACATGCTAGTCGTGTGTTTTGTTTTCTAGATTATATGAAAAATTAAATTCATTCACCAATTAGCAAATAACATAAATAGACATTTGAATTAGGGACTATAATGTGAGATAAGGCGTTTAACAATCTATAAATCAAAAGAGAATGATTGTAAATCACGCAATACCACTTATTAGCCAACATTACAGATAAAAATTTTAAACTTTTATGCAGTAAATGGCCTAACTAGGAACTTTAATAAAACATTTAAGGACGTAATAAATCAAAATATTACAGCAATTTAGATAAGATAATGTCCAAATTAAACTGCAGAGCCCTAATTTCCAGGAAAAATTACGTCAGCTGCATAGATAAGACCAGACGGTTTGTTCTAGATTTGTATGACGTAGGGAACTCATACTGCATAAAAACCTAATGAGAATCAAAACGGAGTCATTAATTAATTGCGCTTAGTTCACGTTCGTGTATTACTATATGTTTTAAAATATCTGCCAATAAATAGTAATGTAAAACAATAACCTAGAATATGAGTCGAGTGAATGACCAGTGTTAAAGACCTGTTCTAAGCGTATAACAAGCTAGTCAAAAGTGGATTATATGTTGAGATTATTTGAGGTAAATAATGAAACTGGTTGTTTTTGGTCATAGATAGTAAATTCCAGCAAGATAAATTTTAATTTAAATAAAAAACTTCGATCTTTCGTGTCGTTCACGATTATTTTTGAAACTATCATGGTCTTGAAATCATTGGTAATTAGTACTCACGGCTCCGTTGCTTAGTTGGTTCACGTATGACGACTAAACCCAAGATCCCGGGTTCGATGCCCGACATAGACCGCTTGAAAAACGTTAGTTTGTTGCCTTTTTCTACTTCCAATTTAGTTTAACGAGAAATTCCGATAATTAGAAATGGAGCCCACGGCAAATTAAGATGGAAGGTGGCTCTAAGTTGAGGAAATCTCAAAGGCAAAGCGGCTAGTCGAACTTATATGCTCTGGGTAGAGAATGAGCTGTGGGTCGGGGTGTAATTGCAACCACTAATAATAAAAATAAGGCGCCACCGTATTTTTTTATACTGAGAAGACCTAATACAAGTCCCTTGTACAAGGCTAATGCGGAAACCTTTTTCCTATAACCGCTATATAATTTCAAAGACCACCTAATCTTTGAAGTTTCTTACCTTATGGCTCGACCTTGACCTTAGCAATCCTGCACTGCACCTGTGAACAGATTAAACAAAGAAAAGCACTGTTTGTGCATTCAAACTCAAAAATAATTAAATACAATCAGAATCGATTTTCATTCCTCTTAAATAAAAGATAGTCTTTAGTCCGAAAATAAGAATCTATTCTTTTTGGTATCCAATAAAGTAATTTTTTACAAAAAAAATATGTCTTCCTTTATAAGTTAATTTAAATTAGGAAGAGTTAATTACAATGGTACTGAATATATCCGTACCAATTACTATTTAATGAAGTTTATATAACAAATTGACAAAGCATAAAATTGCTTATTTATAGAAAGAGTTAATTATGGTAAATTTACCTTAATTTCACAGTAGATAACTACAGATAATCGTTCATAAAATATCAAATGTAGAAATTCAATTTCTAAAGGTTCAAAGTTATGAGAATTTACTTTATCTAATTAGTAGTGACATCTTCTGATGTTTCATTGAGTTAATAAAAGAATTTGTAGGAACAAATTACAGATTCATATCGTATGACTACGAAAAATATAATTGAGGTCTGTCCTTGACCTGTTCAAAGTCAACACAAGTCGGTTAAAGTAAAATTTATCTCGTTACTACGTCGACAGTTCAAACAACATACGAACATAATTTTTTGTACATACCAGAACTCCAAATTGCACCTAAATACTTGCTTGAAAGCTGACGTATGTATTAACAACGGAAAATTCCATTCCAAACAAACAGCTGCGCTGCATACTGAAAAACACGTCACTTGGCTTCCATTATCTGCGTTTCAATTTACAGATGTTCCAGGCGTAATTCACACCACAAGAAAGCAAATGTTGTTTGTAATTAACTTGAATAAATTATAAATGTGATTCCATATTATACAAGAATAGAATTGTTTTCATTTAATTTTCGCATGAATACCATTCAGAAAGGTTGCTTATTTATAATTTACGTTGCAATATATTTTAAAATAAATTATTCCCAAAGTTACATGTTCCTAATGGTCTTTTTAACAAAAACTTCATCGTTCTTCACGACTGGTTTCAACAAAAAAATGGACCATCCAAAACAATTTTTGAAGATGGCTTACACTTGCAATCTTCCATCGTGCACGCTTCCAACAACAAAAATCAATGAAGGACATCGTTCCTAAGAACAATTTTTGACCTGCTTTAACCCCAGCTGTGTTAGAAGTGCCGGCCGAGCTTGTTGCTGCCCAGTAACAAAGTTACCTTGCAGTTATTGAGTAGAGGGGGCTTTAAGAAGGATACCAAACAAAAGCTTTTATATTGTCTCCGTAGAATTTAACTTTTAACATGAACTAAATACTAGTTCTTTATTGGACAATCGATGTTATTAAATTAAGTGGATTGGATAACATTATAATGTATTATATTATTTAATATTTAATAAAAGGATTGATTATACAGATATATATATTAGGTGGAAAATAAAATTGCTACAAGTTGAGCATTTTTCACAAAAATCCTCGTTTGGATGTAAGATAGAATGCAGGTCCCGTGTGTCAGTGTTGTTACTCGTACGTTAAAAATTATTACCGTGCTTGGAATAGCAAGTTTTAGGTGAAATTAAAAATTTCCAGGTAAAAAAACTAGCTACTTGGCCAATGTAATACCTTCGGGTAGAGCATTGGAAAATCAAATGTAAGGGTAATTAGTATCACAGCTACAGTAATTATTTACAGCATCAAAGCATATAAGTAGACCATTATTAAGAATCCTGCCACCTATTTTCCACCAGCATCCTCATTCCCACACACATCTGGACCAAAAGGTTTTCTTCGACTAGCCATTTTTTATCTTTCGAGATAAACCTATCTTGTTTGGTATCAATTAATATTAGAATTTTCTCAGCTATCTAAATCTCTTTAAATTTTTCAGATGGCATGATCCCCAAGGGAGCTACCTTCATTTTAAGATTTCTTACCTGTTGCGATTTCTGAGCGTTCTTATAAATTTTTTAGTCATGCGATACATCAAATTAGTCTAAAATTTTACGCAGAATCCGAATCTGCAAACGGTTTTAAATAGGACTACTCCTTACAAAGTTACACTTTAAAGCTCCCAAATCTCTTTAAGATTTTTGTTCATTTATGACATATGCTTTAACCTAACATCTCCAAAAATCAAAAACCGTGGAAATTTTAGAAATGAATCTTTTATGGCCCATAAGTGTTTAACATTTAAAACCATTTTTCAAACGGTGATGCGCTGTTTTCTTAGAATATTCAAAACCATAACTTTTTTTATTTTAAACAGTTATCAAGGTCTGGTTTAACATTTTTAATAACTATGCACGTCATAATTATATGCTCAAATGCTTGGAAAATACAAGTCGTTAAGGAATTAATTTCTTAACGATAATGAGCTACCTAAATTACATCTTTAACATTTTTAATAACTATGCACGTCATAATATATAGCCAATGCTTGGAAAATACAAGTCGGTCCGAATTAATTTCTTAACGAATATGGACTACCTAAATTACATATGAAAGCTGTATATATTATTTCTTTTCTTGGACTTTCTATTAATTAATTATGTTTGAATACAGTGCATTAGAAATTGATGAATAATTGCTGAGGATTCACACAAGGTACTTTTTAGCAACCAGCATCGAGTACGTATTTAGGGAAATACAAACGTCATTTAGTAATATAGATCAATTAACGGTAATTATTTCAAACCGTATATAACGCAGTCTGATTAGTAGAATTCTATTAGTTTCGCACGCTTTTGTGTAAAGCCCGTTGAAATTTTAAACAAAATCGTTTCGTGTAGTTATTTTTGAAAAAAGTTTTTGAAGATTTAAGGTAAGTCTACATTTTTTTATTAAAATAGAACTGAATTTATTTGCAAACACCAATTATTGTGTATTTTGCTATTGTTTCTGATTGTATTTTAAAACATTAATTTTTCCAAAGTAATGCGCTGTTTTACATATATTTTTTTTTCAAATTTTAAAGATAGGCTTTTAGCTAGACGGATATTAGGCGTATCTATCAACCCCATTTCCCAAATGACTATTTCTTTTGAAATTGTAGAATATGGTGTTGCAGATTGTGTAAAATATGTACTAACGGCAAACTTCGGTACATTTTACAATTCGAAAACCTAGACGGTCTCTATGTATCAAACTATTAGCTAGAAAAGGAGATAGAAGACTTGGGTGTCAATTTAAATTTTAAGCTGCGAATAAAATTAGATAAAATTAAAACCACTCCAAACAAACATAAAGTAAGGACTGTCTTCTGTGTATAACTTTGTATTAAAATTAAGTTTAAATGACTCCATGCTTGGTATTAAATATTTTTAAATTTTGTTATGTATAATGTCAGAATAAACATTTTATAATAGTATATAACATTGTTCTTTATTCATAAAAGGCTGTGACATTACCCCAAAATAGCAGTCGCACAGAGAGTGGTGCGCATGGACAGTACGCATAGACAGGGATGCGCACGCGCAGGGGTGCGCATGGGCAGGGGTGTGCATGCGCAGGGGTGCGCATGGGCTGGGATGTGTCTGGGCGTACACGAGAGAAGCGGATGTTAGCAGTCACCAAGCATCCAATTCTTTATTTGGAGGGTATCGAGTACTTGCCTGCGTATGTATCCGGAGTAAAAAATACGATTTGTACACGCAGCTTATTAATAAAATTAGTTTATCGATGGAAGATGACAAAAGGTACATCATTCCTAATAGTACAACAATCTACGCATGGAGGCATAAAGATATAAGATAGTTGTTGCGTGGGAGAATAAGAATTCTCTCCAATAAGAAATTAAAGTTTCTATGTACGTAGCACCAGTCATTGGAAAATGGTAGACGATTAGTAATTGTGGTTTAGAAAAATAATAGTTTTCTTAGACTAAATAAAATAGCTTAAAGTGATTAATGTATATGGTTATATATTCTCGTACATATCCACAAACGTCTGCTTACACACATCTGCATACGGGCATGGCGATACCGATAGATTTTGTTTAACAAATAATAGGAAAGATACGTTAGGTGTTAGTGTGGAAGCCCATTGTCGTTTGAAAAATGTTTAAAAATTATCAGAACGGGGGGCGAGTCGAAGTATAATGGATGATTGACCTAGTTTTTTTTACCTTTTACGAGGGAATCGGGGGTTGACGGACATCGAGCATCTAATTCTGTATTTGGGCGATATCGAGTACTTGCCGGTTCTAGAAATCATTACGTGCTACCAACCGCTATGCGGAAGATTTGGTTCTAGAAAATGAGAAACCTACAAAAGCATAGAATACTCGGTATTAATGCTGATTGGTTTAGTGACCGCGTTTGTGCACCCTTCGATTGTCTTCGGCAATCTTTGATTGTTTCCAAAGAAAATATCAAAAACTACTATTTTCTAAAATATTACGTAGAAGTTATTTAAAATTAAATTGCTTTATTAGTAAGTATTCTGTAGGCAACAAGTTTGGTATCCTCTTTGTAAACGTTTATAATGTTTTATTAAGTTATTGTTTATAGTAGCACTGCATCTACTACTGCACGGCTTGCAACCAATTTGTGTGCGTGTGGTATAACCCTTTTGGATTTTTAATATGTGCGCGATGTGATTGCCGACGTGTACAACATGAAAGACGTTTCCGATGACTCTACTAACTGCATTTGCATGGTGCTAAATGTACTGGACGAGTAGCAAGGATTGGTAAAAGATGACGTCATTTAGTTCCCCACTGAATTCTCAACTTCCTTCGGCTATCTTCGGAAACCTTCGGTTTGCATTCTATAGGGTGGAAAAAGCAGCTACGCAAGAGTAAACTTTTTAGTTTATAAGTTAGTTCGCTTACAAGTTTAACCAAAGTCCTATAGTACGGATTTTGTTTTGTACTAAAATGGTACCCGCAAACGTTTTAAATGCAACTCTTGCAGTGTTTCCTATACCTGGAAAAATGCTCTCAAACGGCACCAGAACAAATGTCGTGGTGTAACATCGTCCACGGTTAAGCTTATACATCCGTCGGCAGCAAAGTACTTAAACTGTATGTCTTGGGGTATCGCTTTTACCAGAATGGATAGCTTACAGCGACACAAGAAAAAACAGCACGGTATGTCATTAAGCCGTAAACGTTCAGCTCCGCAAGCTGTTAAAGGGTCTTGTACAAAACAACCACGAATTATGTGTAAAGTATGCGATTTCGTCAACCACGAATTATGTGTAAAGTATGCGATTTCAAAATGGAAAAAAATACCTATGCCGCACACTTGAGAAGCAACAGACATAAAAATGCCACAGTTACCGCTACTGGCGAAGATGGCGTAGAAATGGTTAGCACAGCATTTAACAACCGTATAGCTAGCTATCGAATAAGGAACACCAGTGTCGACGATGGAGTGTGAAGTATTTACATAATCAACCGTTCGTCGTGGAACTGTGAAGACCAGTCAAGACGGTTAATTAATGCCAGGCAGACTAAAACTCAGCGGCGTAGGTCGTGGTTCAAACTCATAACTAAAACCTTGCTTGTACTTACCAATTATGCAATATGAAGAAAAATCATCAATTTATAATAAACATGGGCTCCAATCAGCGGAAAGGCAATGATACCTAATAAAAGTAATCATGAAATAAACTTCAAAGTTTAGAAAAAAGAAATAACATTTTATTATACCATCGACTGTCAGGAAAAGCATATATAAACAAATATATAAACAGTCTTGACTCGAAATGAAATAAGGCCTACAGGGCCCACTATTCCGACATAAAATAAACGTAATTCTATCTAACCTAATTGTTATCTAGGGACGTGCACGTCGTCACATATACCTAATCTTAGCCTAACTATGATTAACTTAATACCTTTAATTAATTTAACAAAGCACTTTGAAACACCACTATGCAATACCGTCCTTTCAACACGGTATCCGTATGTACAAATTAAATCAAAGAGTCCAGGGGTTAATACCGCATGCTCTCTTCACTGATTATTTCCAGAACACGCGGAACGTAATTTACTGTCAATATAACTCACAACAAAGCAGACCGTCCTATAGATCGCAACAACAGCTCCCGCACCCGTCGTAGCGTCTATGTAAAATTAATTAACGAGGGTTGCTTGCATTATTAAAAATAAATGTCCACAATTCAATAATGGTCTACATAAATCGATGTAGATTCAAAATGAAATTTGTATCAAAGGGTTACTTGCATTATTAAAAATAAATGTCCTTTCAAATAAAATAAATACTTACGTGTTCTAAGCAACATTCAAACACGTCTTCACCCACAGACCACACAGCAAAAAAAGCCTGGAATCATGGTCGTTTCTTTACATCTGACCACATTCCTGCAAACCCCCAATCAATTCGTCCGGCCCTGCGGCCGCACCATATGTTTTAAATACCAGAAACTAAACCCTCTCAATACATTGTATTGTAAATATTTTGCGATCCCAGGTACCGTAGATGTAAAACGAAAGCTTTTTAAAATATAGAAGAATTCGCTTGTATGAGGTTATTCCACCACGGTCTATGCAGGCTTTGTATAACGTACATATAATTCAACCACGATTCGTGAAATTTACAAGTGATAATTAAATTGTGTCAACTATTAATACTATAAGAATTGGTACGCAGTAGCGTAACATTATATAAAAAATAATTATAAAATTTATGCTCAACAAAGCGATTGAAAATCGGGTTGTTACAAGTGTCCGAACCGAGGAAGAGGTATGCTGTAAATCTATTGTATATATTAGTTTTAAGATTCCGTAATTTTTAAATTCTTCGCCCACCTTCCATGTAAATTATTTTTAGATAGTAGAGGAGGAAGATAACCAAGATAAAATAAAAATCTTACACAAGTGCTACGTTAAAGCAGGTAGTACATATTTTACACAATCTGCAACACCATATTCTACAATTCCAAAAGAAATAGTCATTTCGGAAATGGGGTTGATAGATACGCCTAACATCCGTCTAGCTAAAAACCTATCTTTAAACTTTGAAAAAAAATATATGTAAAACAGCGCATTACTTTGGGAAAATTAATGTTTTAAAATACAATCAGAAATAATAGCAAAATACACAATAATTGGTGTTTGCAAATAAATTCAGTTCTATTTAATAAAAAAAAATGTAGACTTACCTTAAATCTTCAAAAACTTTTCACAAAAATAAATACACGAAACGATTTTGTATAAAATTTCAACGAGCTTTACACAAAAGCGTGCGAAACTAATAGAATTCTACTAATCAAACTGCGTTATATACGGTTTGAAATAATTACCGTTAATTGATCTATATTACTAAATGACGTACTCGATGCTGGTTGCTAAAAAGTACCTTGTGTGAATCCCCAGCAATTATTTATCAATTTCTAATGCACTGTATTCAAACATAATTAATTAATAGAAAGTGCAAGAAAAGAAATAATATATACAGCTTTCATATGTAATTTAGGTAGCCCATACTCGTTAAGAAATTAATTCGGACCGACTTGTATTTTCCAAGCATTGGCTATATATTATGACGTGCATAGTTATTAAAAATGTTAAAGCTGTAATTTAGGTAGCTCATTATCGTTAAGAAATTAATTCCTTGACGACTTGTATTTTCCAAGCATTTGAGCTTATAATTATGACGTGCATAGTTATTAAAAATGTTAAACCAGACCTTGATAACTGTTTAAAATTAAAAAAAAGTTATGGTTTTAAATATTCTAAGAAAACAGTGCATCACCGTTTGAAAAATGGTCTTAAATATGTAACACTTATGGGCCATAAAAGATTCCTTTCTAAAATTTCCACGGTTTTTGATTTTTGGAGATGTTTGGTTAAAGCATATGTCATAAATGAACAAAAATTTTAAAGAGATTTGGGAGCTTTAAAGTGTAACTTTGTAAGGAGTAGTCCTATTTTAAAACCGTTTGCAGATTCGGATTTTGCGTAAAATTTTAGACTAATTTAATGTATCGCATGTATAAAAAAATTTATGCGGACGGTCGGAAATCGCTGCTGCTGGTAAAAAAAATCTTAAAATTAGGGTAGCTCCCTGGAGGGTGATGCTATCTAAAAAATTCCTAGAAATTCGGGTAGCTGAGAAAAATCTAATAATAATTGATACCAAACAAGATAGGTTTATCTCGAAAGATAAAAAATGGCTAGTCGAAGAAAACTTTTTGGTCCAGATGTGTGTGGAATTGAGGATGCTGGTGGAAATGAGGTGGCAGGATTCTTAATAATGGTCTACTCATATAGCACCTGTTTTGTTTTATTGTATTTTAATAAATGTGTTTGAGTATTATTAAACCGAAAAAGTATTAATGATAATATATTTTGCACTTTTAACTTTGAACGTGTGCGAATGCATGACTGAAACTGAGAAATTGTATTTTACTCTTAGTCCCTTATTTGTTCCGAACCATCCATTTGTTATGAATCACCTACTATAGATCCTCGATTCAATTATATCAAGGTGACTTTTGGTTACCTAAGGTAAGATTTATCAGCTTTGCAGCAACTAACACATGAGAGATTTTCACCGCAACAACACAGCTGCTAAAGTACATAAATAATGAAGGTTCCTATGTACAAAAAATATGGGTATGATTTAAAAGGCTTAATTCTAATTTGCGTTAGCATAAACTTTCTTCAATTCTGTCTCTACAACTACATTAGTAAACGCTTCATTATGTACCAGCTAGTAACAGATTGACGACAACCTGGAAAGCTCACATAGTTACACTATTTGATAAGCAGTTGCGTTAAATACTTTTCATTTATTTACGCAGTACTTATAAAATACATTCTCATTTCAGGATCCACATGCCCTAGGAGTAAACGTTAATGTTTTTGCGGCTTATGAATATATACTTATCTTTTCAAATAAAATATATTCTAAATACTTTATCTCGTAATTTAGATTTAAAACGTTCTTTGATGGATGAAAATTCCCTTTGAAGATTATCATTTAATTATCTATACGTATAAAGATTTAATATCTAGCTTTAATCTCTTTAAGATATGATGCTGTACGCCAGCAGAGAAAAGCTTTTAACTCCTTACGAAAACCAAAACCGCTTTGAGAAAATTCACAGGCTTTTGTTTGGTACGACAAAAAACTTTGTTCTATACTTTACAATAATCCGATGCTGGATGATGCAAAATTGAAACTTATTTCCTTTGATCAAGAAGAAATCTTTATTAATTAATAGCATTTGTTCGTGATTGATGATATATAGTTACTTATCTGAATAACACCATTCGTTAGAAAAGTAAAATAATTGTAGTCTATATGTTACAATCAAAATAATAATAATTAATATGCAAGTTGTAAATTCAAAAAACTTATCCGAATAAGGCAGCGACTACTCCTGGAATGTACATTATGATCAGTGATCCTGTGCATCAGGAAAAATTTGGCACGGTCCTAAGAAATACATATCCGAAAGGTAAAGTTAGTAATATTGCAATTAAAGAATTGCACATCCTTTATGTCGAAGTGTAATTAACAACTCTCTATTATCATGTCGTTCTGTTAATTTTATTAAAACAACATGCACTCTGGGTTTATAAATTAAACGAAAATTTACAATTGTAGAAAATAAATACAGGCAGCTAACCTTCGTTAACAATAACAGCAACAGATATTGTAATTTTTGTATCAAGTCATAACTATATAGGCGCAGACGATTTATTAAAATTGTAGTTTTAAGAGCCAAAAACTTTTAATTGCTTAGGTAAAAAAAAAAGCTTTGTTTAGGCCTTGCCTATTATAAATTAAAAAGCATGTTCCCCTTATGTCTCGACTACGATTTGTTATTCGCGCATCGCCAAAGGTGAGCGCTGGTTACAAACAATAAGATAAGACAGTCGACACAGCTCTCTCTTAGAACACAGTCTATTTTTAAATATCATATTCGCGCGGTTTGTAGGCATTAATTAATTAATTAAATTAACAACGTGAGCACCTCTATCTCCCTTCCTTCATCATCCTCTTCTGCCTAACCAATTATGTATTTAGTGGTGAGTGTAAAGTGACAATTGAATACGGGGTAAGTTTTTTTATGCAACCATATTTTATTACACGTTTAATTTTTGTTCTTGTGAACCAGCCGTTCCGCTTAGGCGTGAACATACCTTATTTTTTGGTCTCTTCGACCGGTATGCGTGAGATAGAATTGTCGTCGTGGTTGTAGAGGAACTTGCTTTATGTTAAATTATTACAAGGTTGCTCTTAAAAGTATTTGAAATAAATATACTCTTATCGAATTGTAATATTAACCTCGTAATTGCGTTTGACCTGCATGTTGATAAACGGTTATCAGCACAGGTGTGTTTGTTTATATTTACATTCAATTTTAATTATAAAATACATTTCAATTCAATTACATATTTGCGTGTAGTTTAGGCTATTCTGAAAATGTCTTTCGACAGCATTTCTTTGCAAGCTCAGCAAGAAGCCTTATTTGGTCGCTTGCATGGCATATGGGATTATGCTATTTCCGCAAATGTAAGTAAATTAAACTTATTAGAAGCAAAAATGCAAAGGCTTCCGATTATTGAAAATGCTCTCGAAAAACTACAGGTAGCAATAATAGAATTTAACGCTACTAAAGCTGATCCTAAACTACATGTAAAATTAAAACTAGCATCTTTCGATGACTTGTTCGACGTAATTCGTTCAAAATATTTAGAATTAAAAGAAAATTCGACAAAATCGGTTTCTGCGGATGCTCTGACATTTAAGGGCCCATCTGTTGAATGTTTAAAACCCCTAGAAATTCCTGTTTTTCATGGTTCCATTGATAAGTGGAATAATTTTATTACTACTTATCGCAGTATTGTACACGAAAACAAATCTATTCCAGTCTCATTAAAATATTTATATTTTAGATCGTATCTCGATAAAGAAGCATTAAGTGTCGTCTCTGATCTGGCGTTAGATCCTAATTTGTATGAGCAAGCATTTAAAAAACTTGTAGATCGCTACGACTCCCCACGCAGAATTGTTAATTTTTATTTGAATAAAATTCTTCCATTTAAATCTAATGGTTCCTTATCAAATTTCATAAATACACATTTCAACGCAGTAAGCACTTTGAAATCTGCCCCCGACGTTGAAGATTTATCGGACTTTATTTTATTTTCTCTATGTTATCGTAATTTGGATCCTAAATTACAACATGCATTTGATGCACGCGCGGATTCTAATGTGCCGACTTGTGCTAAGTTGTTCGAATTTTTAACCGCGCAGAATGAAACCTCAGAAATGCACGAAGATGTTCAAGCTTTAAAACCCGTCAACGTAAATATGCCACCGCGCTCCAAATATAATCTAAATAAGTCTTTTTTTTGTAAAAGAATCCACTAACGATGCGCAAGTAAAATGCGATCGTAATTCGTGTCCCTATTGTAATGAAGGGCATACAATTTACAAGTGCAAAAACTTTCAAAAATTAAATGTTTCCGATAGATACACCGCGGTAAAAAGAATGTTGCGTTGTTTCAAATGTTTAGGCAATCATATTAAGGGCTGCAACTCTAAAGGAAGATGCGGGTTATGTAGCTCCAGATATCCTCACACCTGTTTGCATAATGCATCGCCTGTCTCGACTTCGGGACCGATAACCCCTGTGACCCCTTCCACATCCGATAAGAAAGAAACAGTTTCTACATGCAATGTGTCTAATAATCCTAAAAATTATACAGTGCTTTTAGGAACGATTCAAGCTAAGATTCGGGACATCAATGGCGATTTTCAACCTGTAAGGTGCGTGCTTGTTTCATGGTCCCAAATCAATGCGATCACTTCTGCTTGCGTGCAACGTTTGGGTCTTAAATATGTTTGCAATCACAGTAAGGTGTGTAGACTAGCCAATGCCGCTGTTAATTCTAAAGGGCTAGTCGATTGTTTTCTACTTTCCAATTATGCAGATCGACGAATAAATTTTTGTGCCTCTATTCTTCCAAAACTCACAGGTAATATTCCTGGTTGTTCTTTACCACGTGGAATTTATGAACGATTTAAACATTTACCCTTGTCTGACCCTAATTTCCATGTATCCGTTCCGGTAGAAATATTATTAGGAGCGGACATATGTTGTAGAATATTATTTTCGGATAACGCAAATAACCGTCTTGGTAAACCTCTAGCGATTGACACTATTTTTGGATACGTGTTATTGGGACAGGTGCCTTCTCCACAAGGACCGTCAAATGCTACTTCGTTTTGTATAACGTCGCAACCTCTTGAAAGCGAAGTAAAAAATTTTTGGGCGCTCGAAGAAGTCTCGCAACCTCCTGCTGTGAATATTGACGACAATTATTGTGAAACACATTTTGCTAGTACCCACTCTCGCGATGAAACTGGTCGTTACATTGAAGCCCTACCCTTCAAGGATAATGCCGAACCTCTAGGGCGCAATCGTGAAATCGCTTATAACAGTTATCTAAATTTAGAACGGCGACTTCGGAATTCAACCGAAAACCAAAAGGTTTATAATTCATTTCTCAAGGAATATCTATCTCTAAATCACATGAATGATGCTCTGCAACCCTCCGATTATATTTTACCACACCACGGTATTCATAAAACCACAAGCAGTACTACTAAACTATGAGTGGTTTTTAACGGATCTGCTAATGATTCGACCAGTAAGTCCCTCAATCAACGTCTTTACGCTGGTCCGAAACTGCAATCAGGTTTGCGCAAAATAATATTTTCATTTCGTTCCCACAAAATAGCGCTTTGTGCTGACATACGAATGATGTACCGCCAAATTTTAGTACGTACACAAGATAGAATATACCAACATATATTCTGGCGACCCTCCCTCGACAACGGAGTTCAAGAGTACGAATTGAACACGCTTACTTATGGTCTTACCCCATCCTCTTTTATTGCGCAACGCGTGTTAAAACAATTGGTGATCGACGAAGGACAACAATTTCCTCTAGCATCTGTGGCCTTGCTGAATCACACGTATATGGACGATGTGATTTCAGGAGCCATGTCAGTTGCGGCAGCTCAGCAGCTGCAATCTGAATTAATAAAATTGCTGTCTCTTGGCCAATTCCAGGAATCTGAATTAGAACCCTCCGTAGCATTTTCTGATGAAATCTCTGGTATCAAAATATTGGGACTAGTTTGGAACCCGAATTCTGATAATTTCACTTACTATGTTGTTCCTTTCGAAGGGAATATTTCAAAACGTTCGGTTCTTTCATATATGGCTAAAATTTTCGAACCCCTAGGCTGGTTGACTCCGGTGGTGTTTTTAATAAAATATTTTTTACAGCAATTATGGGTACAACGTTTCGGTTGGGACGACACGCCGGAAACCGACTGGTGTTTGAAGTGGGAGAAAATTTGTTCCCGCCTTACTGAATTATCAAAATTGAAAATTCCTCGCTGTTTGTTTTTAGACTCGGGACAGTACCGTCTGTTAGGGTTTTGCGATGCCAGTGAGAAGGGTTATGCTGCATGTGTTTTTCTACATGGCACGACTTCAGATAACACGAATTGCTATCTCCTACAAGCTAAAAGTGAAATTTCACCCTTAAAATTTCTTTCAATGCCCCGTATGGAATTATTAGGTGCTGTTTTGCTATCTCGTCTAGTATATTCTATAATCTCTAATAAATTTCCTTACCTTTAAAGGAAATAAGATTATTCACCGATTCTTAAGTAGTACTAGCGTGGATTAACACTCCTTCTTATTTATTAAAAATATTTGTTGCCAACCGCGTGGAACTTATTTTAGAATACACTGCCATTCAACAGTGGTACCACATTTCTGGTGAAAACAACCCCGCCGATATGGCTTCTCGTGGTCTTATTGCGCACCAGTTGATTGACAACGATATCTGGTGGCATAGCCCATCTAACTGTAGCGCTCTAATTACGGCTTCCAGGAATTTGGAAACTCTCCTTCTCTAGAAACTCTTCCAGAAATACAATCTCCCCCTAATACATTAGTTACTTCTACACAAAAAAGTTGCACTAAATTTTTGGATAAATTTTCTTCTCTCACCTTGCTCCAGCGTACTGTGGCATATGTAAACCGTTTTATTTACAATTGCAAGAACTCTGATAAAAAATTATCAGGCTCTCTTTCTTCTGATGAATTACATATCTCATTGATAACTATCATATAAGTTACGTAACAGCAGTTCTACGCCGAAGAAATAAATCAACTAAATTTAAACAAGGGTTGTTCTAAACAACTCCAAAAACTGTCCCCCTTTATTGATTCGCTAGGTCTTGTTAGGGTGAGCGAACGTTTGCGTCACTCCCTGTTGTCTTATGATAACAGACATCCCTTTCTATTACCGAAACAAGCCACTTTATCGCGATTATTGTGTGATAATTATCACCGTTTATCTATGCATTCAAGTGCATTCATGACGCAATCACTTATTCAGCGAAAATTCTGGATTATTGGAATACGTTCCTTAGTTCGTCAGAGGATCCACAAATGCGTTGCTTGTTCGCGCTTTTGTGCGACAACTGCTCAACCGTTCATGGCCGATTTACCCCCTTTCCGTGTTCAACTGTCCAGAACATTTACTCATGTTGGAGTGGATTTCGCCGGCCAATTTATGATCAAGTCTTCTAATCGTCGTAATGCCCCGGTGGCTAAAACTTATTTATGCATATTTATTTGTATGTGCACCAGAGCCGAAGCATTTTTAGCTTGTCTGACAAGGTTTACAGCTCGTAGAGGAATTCCTAATGTTGTTTACTCAGATCAGGGTAGAAACTTCCTTGGTACCTCGTGGTCCCTCAAGGAAGCTATCATATTCCTTAAATCCAACAACGATAAAATTTTTGCCGCTTTAGCCTCCCGCCATATCAAGTGGCAATTTAATCCTCCATACGCCCCAAATTTTGGCGGAATTTGGGAGTCTGGAGTGAAATCGACAAAAGCCTTATTAGTTCGTACTTTAAGTACACGCCCTCAAACTTTTGAGGAACTATGTACAATTTTTTCTAGGGTTGAAGCCATACTCAATAGTCGCCCTCTTTGCCAGTCTTCCGATCCTAATGACGGTACGGATTATCTGTCGCCCGGTCATTTTTTAATAGGCGGTCCCCTTTTATCTCTACCTGAAATTACTATTCCGGAGGAAATAACTTTGCGTTCCCGTTGGTAGCGATTGTGTCAGGTTACTCAATCCATTTGGCGTCGGTGGTTGAACGAGTATCTCCACCAACTCACCCAACGTAACAAATGACATTGCCCCACCATGATGTGGTCATAATTAAAAATTTAAATACTGCCCCCTTGTGTTGGCCTCTTGGCCGTATTGAAAAGTTATTTTTTGGTCGTGACGGTATACCACGAGTAGCATCTGTAAAAACCGCTGCAGGTTTATTTACACGTCCAATAAGTAAGCTTATTATCCTCCCTTTGAATGAATAAATTTTAGGTTGGTTATTTTCTCTCGTATTTACGTTCCGTTTAATTTTGAAAATTTTAAGATTGTATTAAAGTTTTGTTTTAATTTGCCTAGCAACCTTAACATTTCTAGGGTGTATTTTTAATGATTTATTTTGTTTTGGTATAAAACTTGTTCAGTTTTAGATGGGCGGTTATGTTTAGGCCTTGCCTATTATAAATTAAAAAGCATGTTCCTCTTATGTCTCGACTACGATTTGTTATTCGCGCATCGCCAAAGGTGAGCGCTGGTTACAAACAATAAGATAAGACAGTCGACACAGCTCTCTCTTAGAACACAGTCCATTTTTAAATATCACATTCGCGCCGGTTTGTCTGCATTAATTAATTAATTAAATTAACAACGTGAGCACCTCTATCTCCCTTCCTTCATCACCCTCTCCTGCCTAACCAATTATGTATTTAGTGGTGAGTGTAAAGTGACAATTGAATACGGGGTAAGTTTTTTATGCAACCATATTTTATTACACGTTTAATTTTTGTTATTGTGAACCAGCCGTTCCGCTTAGGCGAGAACAAGCTTCTTAAAACTAGATTAGCAACACTAGCCTTAATTAGAAATTGTTTTAGAAGAAGTTGAAGCCGTTACCCTTGGCCTACCGTAGAGAACATTTTTATCTTGCAATACTAAAAGGATTTATAATATAAAACCACTTGTTACAGTCCCAATGGCTATTAAGTATAAATTAGAGTAATCAAGGAAATCTGTAAACCAAAAATTAAAGAAAGTATTTCCGAACTGGCTAGCATGGAATAAAGATCCACTACTCTGTAAAATATTATTAAATGAATAAATTAACGAAAAAATATACAAAAAGAAGTAATTAAAAAAACTAAAACGCTAGTGCACCAACTTGACAAAGTTGACACAGATTTTCTCTCATAGTCCCGTTCGCTGTTAAACAAATAAACGCCAGAGTCAAAGCTCTTTACTGGTACCGCTTTAAAATACAGTCTTCTCAAGACAACATTAATGAAATTATATCCATTTGTATGCATATATATATATATATATATATATATATATATATATATATGTATATACATATAGTGAATAAGATGAAATAATAACTTAGACTTTTATGCAAAGCCCAAATGATCATTTCAAATCGAGCTAGTAATTGAAAGATGGAAAATATAAGGTCTTGTACAGGACTTGAACCCGTATCCTGGTTTTGCCGGAACCATGCGTTTACCAATTACGCCACCGAGACCGATGACACAATTGGGAAATACTAAAAGGAGAATATAACAAGTGTGTTTTAGATTAATTTAATGCCATCATTTTATCAACTATTGGAGAAATATTATTTTGTACTCAAGGTCACTGGAATAGGACCTAAATTTTGATGCTACCAAAGCGGTGGGAATCAGTAATTTACATTTGGCCTTCCAAAAAGAAGGTGTTCACAGCAATTTAAACAGGCCAAAAAGCATTTAAGCTTACTACCGGTCCTATTTAATAAGAATTACAAATTATATATTGATCTTAATTGACTACAGTTAAAACATACGCAAGAGCGCGTCACCGACTACAACATATAAATCCTCGAATAGTATTTAAAAGCGTTATGTATTTGTGGTTGAATGGTTAGAGCACCGGCCTTGTAATTCAGAGGTAGCGGGTTTGACTCCTGCTAGAGGCACTAACTTTTTCTTCAAGGATCATATTGCTGTCACGTCAGCGGTCCAGAGCGGTGTAGCGTGAATAAAGCGTCCACCAATTTATAGGGTCAATAACCTTCCAAATTCACAAGAAATTTTAGGGGGTGGTCCACCTCCACCTCGGAAGTGGGAAAACGGGGCGATCTCCAAAAATTTCCTAAAACCCTCAAAAAGTTTGGGATTATACAAATATAGATAATCATGTAGCTAGTTTCTACTTAACAAAATATTAGTATAATTTTTTAAAAATTATGGTAGTCTATCAGCCAAAGCTCATTCGTTATACATGCGTCAATTGCTATAGTCAATGCGTCATCGTACTTAATATGAATATAATTATCTTAACCAAATTTAAATATTTTCACCTGTTTTCAAGATACGGGTGAAGTCCAAAGGAGCACTAGATATCAAAATGGAGATTTCACTAATGGATTACTATGTGAAAATAATAAGAAAATTGTCTTTGTTAAATTTAAATATTTACACCCGTTTTCAAAATATAGGATAAATTCCAAAAGGGTACTAGATATCAAAATAAAAATTTCACTACTTGATGCTGCAAACAAAATAATAAGAAAACTGTTTTACTAAATTTAAATATCTCTAACCGTTTCCAAAATATGGGATGAAGTCCAAAAGGGCACTAGATATCAAAATGATGATTCCACTACTTGATGCGCCAGGCGAAATAATAAGAAAATTGTCTTTGCTAAATTTAAATATCTCTAACCGTTTTCAAGATATAGAGCGAAATCCAAAAGGGCATTAGATATCAAAATAAAAATTTCGCTAATTGATGCGCGAAGAAATAATAATAAGAAAATTGTTTTACTAAATTTAAATATCTTTATCCGTTTTCAAGATATAGTGCGAAATCCAAAAGGGCACTTGTTATCAAAATAAAAATTTCACTAGTTGATGCGCCAAGCAAAATAATAAGAAAATTGTTTTACTAAATTTAAATATCTCTAACCGTTTTCAAGATATAGAGCGAAATCCAAAAGGCCAAACAACATTTATGGAATTCCTTTGGTTAACAGGAAGGTATTGGGGATGATGAAAGATTAGGGCGCATTATGACCGACTTTATTGGATTACGATCTAAGATGTGTGACGAAGACAACCGTCAACTAGTAAGCAGGGTGGGGGGATCGATCAAGTGAGGATCGAAGTGTGCTAGAAGGAAAGGCTAATAAACGTAATGAAGAATTGAAATGAGTCATAAGGATCGTCATAAGGCCCCCTCCCCCTTAATAATCGACAACTAGTTGGCAGGGAGCAGGGAGTAGCATGGCGGGAGGGCCCGCGGCGGCGATCTAGTGAGAAACGAAGTACGCCAGAAGCGTCATGAGGATCGTCAGAATTTACAATGCACCCCCCTCCCCCAACAACCGCCAGCTATGCGTAGACCACACCCGGAAGTCGGCTGTGCCTCCGTTTAAATACTGTTTTTTTACGACTTCATACAAGTCTAGACTTGCACACTTAAGCAAGGTTGTTTGTTGATTACATAAGCCGCAAATATCCGCATAAATACAATTTGACCTGCCAAGGCCACACACCCATACACACACACACACACCCTTCTATTATCATTTATAGCACAGAAAGTTACTTGGGGTCATCAGAAACCATAACAGTAGTTTATTGCTGACGAATACGTTTCATATGCATTTTTTTAATGCAAACTACGTCTTTACTCTTTACAGGATAATAACAGACCTATATTAGGAATAATATTAAATTTAAATTCAAATAATCTTTGTGGTCCGCTTAGCGTGCAATGTTGTTAGTATTACATTTTTTTAATAACAGTACAGATTATAACGGTTGACGTTGATTCACAAATAATTATATTTAAAATACAAACCATTTCTAGAAACGAAAACTTCAAAATCAACATGCATAGAAGCAATATCTTTATCTTGTTATAACTGATTTAGTATTAGAATTTCCTCGTATAGAATTATTTATTGCTAGTCTTGTTAAATGGTCCGGAAATATTTATGCGTAATGTCTATATATAAGGAAAATGTATTAGTACTAGGATATGCATCATTCACTCATTGACTATGCTAGATAGCTAAGCGGTTAGCGTATCCGTATAGCATGCTTGAAAGCCCCTCGGTTCACTCCTCATTGGTGGCGTTGCCTTTTTCCGATCTACACGGTATGTCGACGGATGACACACCTTAAACGATAAATATGGTCGACAAGATGGTGGAATGACGTATGACAGAAAATAAAGTACAGCATCATTTACTATAATTATATACAGGGCTGTTGTAAAATTGCATTTAATTATACAATTTGTCAAAAGTTGTGGGTGAGTAAAAATTGTGACGTACTTGAAAATGGCAGATGTGTCAAAAGTAACAATTGCTACGTCAGGAAGCGGAGTTATGCGATGTGACGTCAGAGGTGGGGTTTGACGTTTGAAAAGTGGTAGGGTAAATGGGCGGAGTCATCAACCAATCAGGTTGTTGGGGCGGTGCTACAGACAGAGGTGGGGCTTGGGCGTAGCCATCTACCATTCAGAATATAGAGGTTGGGGCTTGGGCGGAGCTATCGACCAATCAGAAAACAGAGGGTGGGGCTTGGGCGGGAGGGTGGGGTTTAGGCGGGAGGGTGGGGATCGATCGGTGAAGATTGAAGTGGGCCAGAACATAGGAATTTACACTACTCCGAACCTTACTATGTCTAGCGCTAACCTATTCATTACCATTTTTAAGTTCTTTAGCTTACTTACTTGCTTCATACTTCTAACATTCTACGCTCCGACTCGCAAAATGTTTCCGCCTCTTATTCTGGACTTTCCGATGGCATCTTCCGAATTAGTCTCCTCCACGAGATCCGAATGCGAAATTATTTTAACTCCGGAATCTTTTACCACAGAGAATGCCTTCATGCTTGTTTCAAATTAAGTGCGCTGTGTACTTTTTAGAGACGTCGCCGTGGATCAATGTAGTAAGCGTAAGACTACGAATCCCAAGGTCCTGGGATCGAATCCCGACACGGCCGACTGCTTGAAAAATGGCAGGTGAGCATTTTTCACCAAAATTACGCCCTCGTTCGGATGAGAGGTTAAATGAAGGTCCCATGTGTGAGTGTTGCCACGCACGTTAAAGATCCCTACCTTGCCTGGAACGGAAAGGGTTCGGCAAAATTATAAATTTTCAAGCAACAAAAAGCTCGTCTCCTGGCCAATGTAGTACCTTCGGGTGGAACACTGAAAATGTAAATGCAATGTGTACTTTTTAGTTAGCGCTTGAAGTAAGCGGACGTGTTTTGCAGAGCTCCTGACTACAAGGCTACTTGTAAGCTTTTACATAGGGTTTTATTATTTATTATTCTATTTTAAGCTTTTATATTTACTGTATTATACTTTTATTATTGTGTGGCGTTAATTTTAATACATGGGGCAGTAAATAAAACCAAAAACAAAAATTTAAACCAAATAAACGATAAATAATTCACGTTTTAATTTAGAATTTAAATAAAATCCGCGTTTAAAAATAAACCAACTTAAATTTTGGGCTAATAAATAAAAAATCTACTAAATAAATAATCAAAAATAAATTCAAAATAATTTAAAAAGCCTTTTAATAAATTTATTGAAAAACCGAGTAAAACGGGCTAAAACAGCGAAAAACCAGCAGATAAATTTGGGAAAAATTATATAACGTGCGTGTAATGAAACAAAAATTTAAAAACCAAAATCTAGGCCCTTTTTGAATGAAACAAATAACTAAAAATCGTAAATTTTTAAATAATTTGAATATAAATATTCCATTTTTTAAATACACATTTCTTAGAGTCGATCTTTGGGTATAATTAGTGGTGTAACATTTGTAGGTTGTACCAAGCACCAAGTAAACAAGCGGTAAGTGCTTCCGGTACCGTATTCCAATAAGCCGTGTTTTAATTAGCTTGTTTCTAAGTTTAAATCTAAAGTCGGGTATTTTATAAATTTGTTTTTGAGGTAATTAGCTAGTTTGAGCTTTAAATAAATAAATACAGTTTTGTTATAGTAGATTTTTAATTGCGTATATTTATTGGGCTTGTTATCTTATTTTGTCCTCGTTGTTATTTTGACGTTAGTGTTTATTTTATTTCTGATAAATTTGTAATTTCATTTGATGTTTTTTAAAATTTGAATAAATAAATACAGAGAAGTTTAAGGGTCATTTGAAATCTAGGTATTTTATTGGAAAAAGCGGTTTTGTTCTGTACTTGTTGTTGTTTTGCCGTTTAGCTGTATATAGCGTCGTCAGGGCATTTTGAACTGGGGATTGTTTGTCCTAGTTGTTTTTGTTATCTGAATTTTCAGCATGGTTGTCCATCGAAATGAGGAGCCGTTGCCGAAGAAGAAGAGGGGTGGTAGGTCGGAGTCAGTCAGAGCTGAACAGTCGGAGGCCGCGGCGTTCGATAAAGGTCGGAGAGAAAGTGGTCGTGGGTAGAGAAGAGAAGTTGGAGTCGCAGTTCGACGGGAGGTAGTCGTGTCGCAGAGGGAGTCTGGATTTGTGGTGGTTAAGTAGGAGGAGCAGGCGCCTCTTGTGTGTGGAGCCGAGCCTGAGTCGTCCGCACCGTCGATTGGACAGCGTCGTGGGTCGACTGGCAGCAACGAATGCGTTGCTACTAGCGACCTAGACGAGCTGGATCTCTTGATGTTCCGTGCGAGGAGGACGCACGGCTTTATACATAAGCGGGTCCCTGCCACTTCGGCGACCATCACCGTAGACGACAGGAAAGTGATTCGCAACGCCGCGGACGAGTTCCGAGACGTTGCAAATCAGCTATTAGGGATGTTTAGGGGTCTCAGGATGTTGCGTGGCGAGGTGAAAGAAGCTGTGGCAGAGGTAGCAATGGCGGCGGCGCGCACTAAGCAGGTCGTGGTAAGGCAAGGGGGACCAAGAGGTGTGATGTCCTATGCTGAAGCAGTGGTTAGAAAGGCAGCGTCGACGCCAACCCAGGGGTGAAGGACGACGTCATGGTGACTTTGTTGTCGGAGCACGTCGGACGCGTAGGGGTGGCGTTGTTGTCGAGTGTGCTGGTAAAGAGGATGCCGAGCGTTTGCAGTCGACGGTAGGTGTGGCTTGTCAGGGTCTTACAGCTAGGACCATCAAGAAGAGAAGGCCGCGCATCGTGCTCTCTGGGGTAGAGAGGGAGATGAAGCAAGAAGAGTTTCTGCTGAGGTAAAAATTTTTTGCTCCAGCATACAGTGCTTAAGTCTAGTAAAAAATTTCTCTTACAAATTGACTTGGCCAAATTTCAACCCTACGCTAGCATGAACAATGAATATGGATACATATTAATTAGAATAGACCGCAAAGAAGTAAAACCGTACCAGAATTAAGTAATGCAATAACAAGTCTATTGAAGAAAGTGATGCAGAACAAAAAGGATATTGCAACACAAATCATTTTGCAGACGGATTTTAGAAAAAATTTCTATAACAGCCGGTTTAAAAATCTCAGGCAGAAATATAAGATAAACATTATTTTACATATTCCGCAATCAAGTCAGTGTGGTTGAAAGATTGATAAAAGCAATTAAAATCATGTTTTATCGGCAATACTACTTGCAAGGAAATTACAGATGGTTTGAAGTTTTGCAAAAAGTAGTTGAAGAATACATCAACAGTAAACATCGATCAATAGGAATGACATCTGAGTAAGAAGAAGAACACACAAGGAATAAAACGTTTAACCGTAAACAGCAATGCTACAAACAGGAAAATGTTACTGCGCGTTGGAGATATAGTTCGAATTTCCAAATATAAAGCGGTTTTTTGATAAAGAAAAGGCTTCCACTTGCAACTGGACTATAGAATTATTTAAAATAATAAAGTGCAGCAGACAGGACTAATCGCTTATACACTGGAAGATTTGGATGGTAGCCTAATCTTGGATTGTTTGTATACCGAGGAGGTTCAATCTACACAAACTCCTGGCAGGGACCTAGTGAAAAAAGTTATACGGAAGTGGGATCATGGATGGGAACATTATTTTCCTGCTTTGGTGGTGTTAGAAGTTGGATTAAAGTGAAGTATTTGCTTTAATATGTGCGAGGATTTACTTAAAGTTTCGTGATAACGGTTCGGCTCTCGAAAAGGAAATATGACGTATTTTAGGCATACAGTACTTCCAGTACAAATCGAGTAAACTTTTTCTTAAAGATATAGCAGTGCTGGTTCGCAAAATGGTGTATTATGACACGAGTTTTGGATATCCCTTCATCTAATGCGAAGTTAAGCAGTGAACTCCTGAAAGAACAATTTTTGTACACATCACCTACACGGACTAAAATAGGACACATTCTCTACCAGCGGGGAATGTATACTACATTTAGGTCAGTTTTTGCAAAAGATTGTATTTGCGAATGCCACCATTTATGTAAAAGGGTTGCAGAAACAACGCATTGTTTGTAAGTACTAACTTGCAGATATTGTTGTAAGTATAGAAAAACTTGCAGTTTTATATTGAAACAAGCACGAAGGGATAGCAGTCAATCAAACTATTATTTGTTACATTAAAGCAAATCTTTAAATTGTGAAATTAAGAATGCAGTCTGTTACAAAATGTTTTGTTTTAGATAAATTGTTACATTAATGTGATCTTTTAATTAAAATCAGTTTACTAATATATATATATAATATATATATATTTATATATATATATTTATATTAATTATTTCTTAATATGAACTGTTTAATATATAATGATCTTGATGAAAATGGTAATTGTACTTGGGATATAGTAGTCCAAAAATAAACTAAATAGTGTTTTGCATATATTCAATTAATTATCTGACGTTTCGGCAAGGGTTGTTGCCTTTTAAAGATACTACAAAATTATACAGTATTGAATGGACATAAAATTATAACATAGGTACTTACTTAATTACTAATGCATAATTATTAGAAAAGTTTCCTGACACATGTGGATTAGTGTTGGTTAATACATAAACAAAAATGATAAAAAATAAATTTTAAATTAAATGTCTTATTGACATATTTGTTAAGTTTGACACATAGACTGACAGGAATTCTTGATTTTAAATTTTATATGGGTGCATGTATATCTTAACTGTAATTGAACTATTGCTTTTTTTGTGTAATTCTATATAAATTAGAGTATATTGGATGTAGATTTTGAGTGTCTTGTCTAAAGTTCATCGAATTAATCTCATTTTGTATGTAATAAGCTTCTAAAAAGTCTCATTTTGTAATTGTTTTCAGAATCAAAATTTCAATATCTTTATAATTTGGAACATGTTGGGTTAAATTAATATGTTGAGAGAGGCACAATTCTTTTTCCTAATTTTATATCTGACCTATGTTGTGTAAGTCTATTTTTAACCACTGGGTGGTGTTACCTACATAAGTCTGATTGCATGAACAAGTTATTTTATAAATAATATTGCTACTTAATAATTTGTTAGGTTTGTCTTTGAGTTTTGTAAAGGTTTCTTACAGATTTTCATAACTAAATCCTATAGTTAGGTTATGTTGTTTTAAAATTCTAGCTAATAAAGGAGTTAATGTTTGTATAAAGGTAATTTTTGTATAAAATGGTATTGGGTCTAGTTTCAGTACTGTTAAAATGGATGTTTGTGTATAGTAATTTCTTTACTAATTGTTTGGGATAACCATTATTACATAGCGTAAATTCTAAAGTTTTAGAATATTTTTTGAATTGTGGTTCAGAGATTATTTCTATTCTGTGTTTAAGTGCTAAAGCTGTATTTATTTTGTGGTGAAATGAATGAATGGAATAGTAATTAATGTATCTACCTGAGTTAGAAAGCTTATTATAGTAATCAAATAGCAGTTTGTTGGAGTTTGATTACTATAAAACAACTTACTAACTATAGGATTAGTTATAAAACTTAATAACCTATTACAACAATTCAAAACAAACCTAACAAATTATTAAGTAGCAATATTATAAGAAACTTGTTCAAATCAATCAGACTTATTAGGTAACACTACATGGTTAAAAACATAGACTTACACAACAACTATATAAAATTAGAATAGAATTTGCTCTGTCAAATATAATTTAACCCAACATCAAATTATAAAATATGAAATTTTGATTCTGAAAAATTACAAAATGAGACTTTTGAAGCTTATTACATAAAAATGAGATTAATTGATGAACTTTAGACAAGACACTCAAAATCTACATCCAATATACTCTAATTTATATAGAATTACACAAAAAGCAATAGTTCAATTACAGTTAAGATTTACATGCACCCATATAAAATTTAAAATCAAGAATTCCTGTCAGTCTATGTGTCAAACTTAACAAATATGTCAATAAGACATTTAATTTAAAATTTATTTTTATCATTTTTGTTTATGTATTAACCAACACTAATCCACATGTGTCAGGAAACTTTTCAATAATTATGCATTAGTAATGTAGTACCTATGTTATAATTTTAATGTCCATTCAATACTGTATAATTTTGTAGTATCTTTGAAAAGGCAACAACTGCCGAAACGTCGATAATTAATTGAATATATGCAAAACACTATTTAGTTTATTTTTGGACTACTATATCCCAAGTACAATTACCATTTTCATCAAGATCATTATATATATATATATATATATATATATATATATATATATATATTGAGAGCGGTTACTACAGAAAAATTTAAATGTTATTTCTAAACGTCCCAATTGAGTAACAATAGAAGAGGTCGCAGTTTTAAACATGCAGGTTTTAAAACACATATAGTTTAAAATAAAACACATTGTACTTACAAAAGCTTTAACGTTAAAATTTCAACACTTAAGATATACAAAATTATTGTATTTTTCGTCACATAAATTTTCTGGTTCTTAAGTTTTTCTGGTATTTATATACACATAGAGAAAATATAATCAATTGCTCTTACCTACACCTAATTAAACAAGATCGTTAAATTACTATCAGGAAATATTGAGCATTGTTTGGCAAATTGGAGGCGGGAGTTGGGCGGTGAGAAGCGGGAAATGGATCTATTCAAACAAAGCGAAACCTTCGGTAACACAATTACAGGCGTCACTTTTCGCGTCAACATTTGCATATTACATCAGCTAATATAATAACGAAATCGCCAGCATATAAGAGAAGGGAGTAATTTCCGGAGCCTTAGGTGTCGAAGTGTCGTCAAGTTGATCAAAGTACAAGTTGAAAATGGATTTTACGGGTATTAACGTAACAAGTAATGAAAGACTACCGCTATTAGATATAAAGAATTAAGTATGTAAAATCGCGTATCCGTTTTGTGATTTTATAACAAATTCTCACCACGGTAACGTGGAAGTTACGTGTGATTTAAATGGTGATCTTCAAGCTGTCACACAAATTGCATAAATTATACTATAAAAATAAGTTACTTTGAATGGAGAGATTTTTGCAATTTTAAATAGAATTTAGAATTAGACCATTTTCACAAGACTCAAAACAAATTAGGTTGAGTGGCATAGCTGGTGGAGTAGGTGCTGTAGAATTACAACCGGATCGAAAATTGAAGCTATTTACCGATACAACTAATAGGAGTGCATGGTTGTTAAACAATTTTCAACTAAACACGCTTAAATCGCCGAAAGTCAAAATGTTGTTGTTTTGAATGAACGCAAGACCTTTAAGTTATTCAATATCAGAAAACTGCTAAGCTACAAATAGGAAGAACAAAACCACCGAAGTTTTCTAAAATTTTATGAGAAGTTTGTAGGCGTTATAATAACTATAACTAAAAATACGGCAGAAGAAGAAAAGTCACAATTTTATTCGAAAGTAAAGACTGAGCAACCATTATCTGTTTAATGATAATAGCAATACGAACCATTAATTTAACCATTCTGGAAATAATTATATGCAACCCCAATCAATACTTGGAAGATGTGAGTGTAGAGCGATCACTCACGTATGTTTGGAGGATTGGCTATCCCTGAATCACACGATTCCGGTTATCACAACTGATCTTAATTAAGAGAACTTGTAGTAGAGTTATTAGCTATACAAGGTAGTCCGGTTATCATTAGCCACCGTATATCTTCTGAAATATGGAAGACATAGAAAATTTTTATGAGAAAATGTTTTTTGAATATATTTTTTCTGAAAATATAAGGCATTAAGTATTTTTCATGGTTTACTATATTTGAGGAATACTATGTCACTTTGGTTTTTTAAATAGAAAACCCTGTATATTTTTCGAAAAAATATTCTACTCGAAATTGTTTTTAAGGCAATATGCCACAATAAATGATTTCAATTCAAAGTGCACTAAATAACTTAAATAATAGAATTCCAATAGAAAACTGATTATTGTTTATTTGCCGTATAAATTAATACATTGAAAATTTTTTTATACATACATTTGAAATTAATTGCTTACAAGAAAACTGATTATTTTAGTAGATATTCAAAGTGTCCACCATTACATTCTAAACATTTATTTACTCGAACAATTAAATTTCTTCTAGCATCTTGCTACGTGACCGGGGTAATTAGCAAGCAAGTTGCTCTTGTTTTAACGATTAACCCTACAATATTTTGAAAAGGGGTATAGAATTAAAATACATTTGGGTCTTTTAAAAACCCCCAAACAAAGTAGTCGAGAACTAATAGATTACATGATCTGGGAGGCCACAAATTCGGTCCCCTATTACCAATCCAGTTCTGACCAAACTAATTATTTAAATAAGTTGTAACATTGATTCTATTATGTGGTGAAGCGCCATCGTGCTGAAACCATAAACTTCGCCTGATAGCTAGAAGAATATCATCTAAGAAATCTTGAAATAAAGTTTGCAAAAACAAAATATCTGTTTGACAGATAATTGTGATTAGAAAACTGAAATACTGCAACGGCATTTGTTAACAGATACAATCAGACTCCTACTACAATTCTATTGTTTCATTTATTTAGCACACTTAGACAATAAATCATTAGTTGTGGCATATTGTCGTAAAGACAATTTCAAATAGAATATTTTCTCAAAAAAATATGCAGGGAATTTTATTTAAAAAAACCAAAGTGACATAGCATTGCTAAAATATAGTAGACCATGAAAAATATTTAATGCTTTATATTTGTAGAAAAAATATATTTGAAACATTTTTCCCATGAAATTTTTCTGTATTTTCCATATTTCAGAAGATATACGCTGATTAATGATAACCGAACCCTATACACACACACACACGCACACACACACACACACACATATATATATATATATATATATATTGCTGTGAAAGGTACAAAAAGCCTCGCCAGCTTCCTGGAATAAAATCACAAAAATTTTCTTTGGAACTCGAGCCTCGCTTTTGGGCGCTACGATTTGCTGTGATTCTCTTCTGATAATCGCCTCTTTACTCTTACCGCCTCGGCTGCTCACCTAGTTAAAACTTTCATCCTCATTCATACAAAAAAAACAAACACATTCCTACCACAAACATCAACGTTAACTCTATTTACATCAATATTCATAATACATTAAAATTTCCAAATTAAATTGTAGCATAAATTACAGTATCATAAAATTTCAAGATTAAATTTGTCATCATATTTAATTTGCATCCAGAATTAAAGTCCTTGTAGGATGCCTACTAATTAATTTAACAATATTTGCAGACCTGAGTCTGAGTACAAAGGGAGCATCTCCCACCCCTTTACGTTAATCAAACAGGTTAGTCTAATTGAGCTCAAAGACAGACCCAAATTTTTATCATGATCAAGAACTCAAACTGCTAAATACTCCTTTCTACTTAAACAAGAAAATTTTACCTTAAAATTAAAAATTTGTTGTTGGTACAAATTCACTACTGTCCATTTTTTTTTTATCAAACAAATTATAAAGTTATTCAACACACACCAAAAACATCAAAGTTCGAACAAAATTGTATAATTTACCTGAAGGTTACTGCACTCGTGGCTTCAATGTACATCGTCCTTGCTAATTTTACCATTCCAACTGGGTTATGTTTCCGTCCTCAGATTCCTGGTCGCCCTTTAAACTTTTCTACACCACCATTCATCTAAAGTTGTTTCAGAGCTTCTCCGGAACACATCTAAGTATATCCAAAATCTTGTTTTGTGGATCCAATCACGATTACGAATAACATTTGACTATTAACACCCTCGAAAATAGCAAAGAAATTCATACTTCTTTCACGCTATACCCCAAAACTGCCTACTTTTGTTTATTCATTTATCGTTACAAATTTGGATACTTAGTACAGTAATACTCGCAAATATAACTAGACTTTATTAGCTTGTATCTTCTTTTCTAAGTGCACTAACGCATACTAATTTGTATCGTAGCACGTAAATAGCAAACTGTTTTAAAGTATTCAATAATCACCAACAATATAAGAGCAAACTGTTTAAACTATTCAATCAAAATCGAAAATCTAAGAGAGCGAAACTATTTAAAGTCCGGGTTTATATAATGGCTAGCCTGTTCATCGCTTTTGTCCCTCAACGACCAGTTTTCAGAATTTCGCATTCTCGGTTCCCTTGTCGACAGTCGGGCATGCGATTCTATTAAATTTGCACACGCGCCAGTTGGAAATCTGAGAAATTTTCCACACGGCACGCAACCACGTCCGAGAATAACTTATTAATTTTGTATCGAAATCGTTACGTTTACACCTCTCATACCTGCATCTGATTACAACTAATCGTAGCTCTCGTGACGCTGCTCAACTCACGCCATTTACTATATGTGTCTCTGCCTTGCGCATTTTATCTGTCTTTTTCTAACTTGGCCTTAGTGGTGCAAATCGATACTCTTTACTATCGGCTGTGTACAATCCACGTGGACTGTTAAATAACTCACTTTATTAGCATTTCCCGTGAATATTAAGCGACGGTTTCTCCAACATTCTCTGTAACCATCTGTTATCTGCAAAATTTAAGCAGAACGTGACTTTTAAATAAACACTGTTTTGTATTTCGTGCTAAAGCATCCGACCGTTTCACTATTAATAAAAGGAAGCTCATTCTGTAATAACTTAAATAAAGTAAATTTTAATTACTTTGTATAAAATCGACAACCAGCCACAATTAATAAAAGGAAGCTCATTCTGTAATAACTTAAAACAAAATAAATAACTTTAGAAGTTATTCAATATATTTCTAAACATTTAAAAACATACTCGAGCGCCAAAGCAAATACAAATCTTTGTGTATAATATAAGAGGCAGCTCATTCTGTAATAGCTAAACCACGTATAGTAGAATAAATAATTCTGGGTGCTACCCAATTCATTTTAGTAACATTTAAAGCATTCATAAACTCCTAAAAAATACAAATTAGGCATATTTAAACGTGAAACAAATCTTTTTAAAACTCGACGCACTGCGTAAGGAATGGAAGACAATAAAACGCATAAAAATCTTTGTTGCAAAACGAGTATATTTTATAACGCAATAAGATAGAGATATTGAGGCAAAACGGGTACATGACATTATATATGCAGAAATTGCCACAATTTTGTAATAGCCCAACATGGGTAAAAAAATATGGAACCATAAGTTTCGGTATACGTGCAGAATTAAGCGAAAATGCAATAAATTCCTGTACAAAATTATATCTACGTGATGTTTCAGGCATAAAATTGCAACACAGGTTAACAAATCCTAACACAAAATTATGTCTACGTTCAGAGTTTAATGCATAGAGTGGGCAATTTTGAATAAACCCAACAGGTTAAGAGATAAGAGGGAACGAGTTTTTTCTATAAAAGAAACATAAACTGATAAAATGCATTCATTCCTTTAACGACGCACGTCTGTACCAGTCTAAACAAATTTATTACGTGAATTTAAAATTAAGTAAAGTAAAAAGTGGCATATAATTAAATAACGTAAAAAATTCAAGTAAAAAAATAGTAGAAGTACGTGAATTACGAGTACAGTTTAGTCCTCCGATTGAAAAATCAGACGCGGTAATCAGACAATATATAGACGAAAAATGTGATAAAATCGTATCTGATGTAAAAGCATTTGTTCAGTTGTTTATGAATTTGACTACGGTTTCTGATACAAACGAAAAGGAGCTCGGTCTCGCATTATCATCGATTTACAAGGCAGCACCAGCAGCTATAAAAAACAAATACTACAAACTAAAGCTTCAGTTTATGCCAAAGGTGCAACTAGATAATAATAGCTCTATTAGTTTAGCATCAGTGTTAAGCAAAAATATGTAAAACAGCTGCAAAAGAAGAATGTTGGTTTAAGTAATTTCCTACTGCACGAACATAACAATTTAACATGTGCTCGACAGAATGTTGTTTTTATTCGAAATGAATTTTGTTGTTAGATTAAATGTCTGTGTTAAATGTATGTATTGTTTTAATAAAGGGGTATGTTCGGTATCTTTGTCGCACGTTCGCGTGGTTAATTTTAAGTTATTTAAATTTGTAGTCGTAAATCTAATAGTAAAACTGTCATCCCTTGTTCCCTTATATCCTGCCATAAAAATTCCTTGTGCATGTGTGAATAAGGTGGGCAGAGTAGTGAACAAACACTTTCTTATGGATATTGAAGTAGAACGGTCGTCGATTTCTTCGTTCGGTACCGTAAGTTAGTCAAGTGCCGCAGACTTTAGTTCTTAAAACCCCTAAAAAACACAGTGCAAGTGTAATGTAACACAGACTCAATTCGCATACAGTCCACTTGGTTGAAGGAAGAGGAACTGCAGCTTAGAACAACAAAACACCGCGGAGGTAAGTCGATGTATAAATTTATAAGACCCCCCGCGCGTGAACAAATTTGGCCTTCATCATCGAATCTTTAATTAAATAATTAGTTCCTATCCTTTAAACTCCTTATACTTAAATTTATAAAATTGTCGTAGTTTTTATTATGGTTAAACGTGTTACACAGAAAAGAACATCTTGCTTACACATTTAATGCTAGTAACATTTGGTCATAACAGTAGATTTTACAATACATTCCTTATCCTTTGTGGCAAAGATTAGGGTCGTCGTCGGTATCTTTTTATGTAAACTATTTATGAGGGTTATTGTATCCTAAATCTTTACCTTATTTGTCACTTCAAGTTGGAGCAACCATTCGGGTTCATGCAACTTGTATAACAAAGGAGTTATTGGTATGTATTTGAAACCTTAAAAGCTTTGTCGGGCGAGCACTGTAGTTAGTTGCATTTTTCTATTAATAATTTAATTTCGTAGATGAATTAGTAATTTAGCGTATTCGAGTCACGCATTGTTTTTACATTAATTTTTATTGTCGTTCATTAATCATTAATTAAATATGGTTATATCAATTGATAAAGCTATTCTTGAAGCTAAATTTGTAGTTAAAAGGTTGGATCACATATACAGCAAAATCAACCAACCGGAAAACGTATCGATCGCTTTAATTAGAGCGTCGATTAAAACTGTCGAACAGATTGAAACGCTTTTCAAATCCTTTTGCAAGGATATTTTCTTTGATGAAGAAAGTGAACAATTGGATGAATTTTCGGCTCTTAGAGTGAAAATCGATGATTATCTATTAGATATTCGTATTATCGCTGAACAATGCGAATTAGATCGGGTAGAAAATAAGCCAAAGGTGGAAAATATGAATAATTCCTTTTCGTCAAACTGTGCAATTCGCTTGAAACATCTTTCAGTCCCCCGCTTCTCCGGACGCATTTCAGATTTTGAGAGTTACAATGCAATTTATAAGCGGTTGATTCATGATAATGTCAGTTTGTCACCCGCTGAAAAATTTTGCCATCTCGTTGATACATTAAATGAGTCGTCGCGTGGCTTAATAAAACACTTGCCATTAAATGATTATGCATACGAGGAAGCCTATAAAATCATTACTAATCGTTTTCAGTCCAAGAGGTTATTACTTTCAACATATTTTAATGCTCTCGAAAAATGCCCTAAGGTCAGTTCCTCAGACTCGCATGCGGAACTCCGGCAATTAATTAGTTGTTTTGATGAAAATATATTCGCGTTAAGGCAGATGGAAATAGATTTATTAAATTTCATGTTGTTTAATCTGTTATCAAAAAAATTAGATACAAACATTTTAAAGCGTTTTGAATTAGGAAATAGTGACGAAATTCCTTCGTTTAAGGATTTAAGGTCGTACATTGAAAAACAATGTAAAGTGTTGGAAATAAATGACATTGCTTCAGGAACATGCTTAAAATCTCGAGATTCCGTTAAAGAAAGAGAAAAAGGAAGGTTTGTTAGCACTTCGGCTAAAACCTCTTTAGTTGGTACCACCAATGATGTTAAAAATTGTAGTTTCTGTCAAGCTGTGCATCCTATTTATAAATGTAAGCAGTTTCTCGATAAAACCCCTCAAGAAAGATTTGAGGTGGTAAAGCTTAAAAATCTTTGCATTAAATGTTTAAATCCTTCACATTCGATGAAAAATTGTACGTTAGATTGGTCGTGTAGAAAATGTCATCAGTCGCACATTTCGTTGCTTCACTTCGATAAACAAGAAAAATCAGTGTCGCCACGTCGACAAACCCATCGTCAAAGGTCAGCGTCTCCTCGGAAAACGGCGCCTAGACTTACTTTTATTAGTAGACCTAGTGAAGACAATCTGTCGTCGTCGGTTGTGCATGAACAACCTGTCACTAGTTCGTTGATTTCGACGTCATTAGAACACACAACCACGCTGTTAGCTACGGCAATGGTGTCGGTGCTTGATTATACAGGAACATTGCAATCTGTTCGTGTAATATTAGACAACGGATCCATGGAAAGTTTTATGACTGAAAGGTGCCGTCAGAAATTAGGTTTAAGGAAACGGAGAGCCAATGTCACTGTTCAAGGACTTGGTTTGAATTCGTCGTTGGTGTCTGGTGCACTATCGTGTGTAGTCAGCCCCTCGGGAGCACGGTCTCCAGCATATGAAATTGATTGTTATATTTTACCTAACATTTGTAATCAATTACCTTCGTCGTCGATAGGGGTCAAGGAATGGTCGCATACTCGAGGTTTGGCCTTAGCTGATCCTAATTTTAATGTTCCTGGTAAAATTGACATGCTACTCGGAGCGAAAATCTTTGCTCAGGTTTTGTTGAACGAGTCTCGTTGGGGTGTCGCTAACGAGCCAGTTGCTATTAAAACAACCTTTGGTTGGGTTTTGGGTTTTAACGGGAAAGGTCGTTTCCCCAAATAGTTCTATTACGTCGTTGTGTGCTTTCATTGAGCCCTTAGACAGTGACATTCGTCGATTTTGGGAATTAGAAAATATTCCCTTCAAAAAACACATTTCTCCTGAAGAAGAAAGGTGTGAAAATCAATTTGTGGAAAATTATAGACGTAACAAGGACGGTCGTTTTGTAGTGTCCTTGCCCTTTAAAATTTCGGAACCCTCATTCATGGGTATGAGATCAATTTGTATTAAAAGATTTTTGTCGTTAGAACGTCGTTTGTTAAAAAATCCTGAATTGTATTCAGATTATAAAAAATTTATGGAGGATTATTTGACAAGCGGTCACATGGTTCAAGTGAAATCGCCTGAAAATTCGTCGGGTTATGAAAAAATGTATTACATTCCCCATCATGCTGTACATAAGCGGGATAGCACTACCACCAAATTGCGGGTGGTTTTCGATGCTTCGTGTCAAGATCAATCTGGAAAGTCGTTAAATGATAGCTTGGGTATTGGTCCTGCTTTGCAAAAGGACATTGCAGTTTTGTTATTGCACTTTCGTGTACATCCTATCGTAATTACGGCTGACATTAAACAAATGTATCGGCAAATTTTGGTTAAAGATACTCATCGTGATTATCAACGTATAGTCTGGAGATTGTCTCCGGCAGATCCTATTATGGACTTTAAATTAAATACTGTAACTTATGGAGTTTCGTCGTCGCCTTTTTTGGCCTTGCGTACTGTTCAAGAATTGGCAAGGTTAGAGTCGATTAATTTTCCTTTCGCGTCATCGGTATTGGCGAGCGATACCTATGTTGATGACTTAGTCAATGGATGTAATTCGATTGAAGCTGCTAATCAATTAATTGGTGAATTGAATAGTATTTGCACTAGTGGTGGTTTTCAATTAAGAAAATGGAGTAGTAATTGCCCGGAAGTGATGTCCAACTTGAGTGAGTCCCTGTCCAGTTTGGACGCAATTACATTTCAAGATAAAGATAGTGGTTCAATAAAAATTTTGGGCCTTTCGTGGCGTGCTCTTACAGATGCATTTTTATACATCTTAGACGTTGAAGAGCGCACTTGCACTAAGCGTAATATTTTGTCGGCTATCGCAAAAATTTTTGATCCTCTCGGGTTGATAGCACCTGTAGTACTGTTCGCTAAAAGTTTAGTTCAAGATCTTTGGCTTTTAGGTCTCGAGTGGGACCAAGAGCCTCCATTGGAAGTCATACAAAATTGGAAACATTGTTTGGGTGAATTGCCAGCGGTTTCGAACATTGAGATTTCGCGTCGCATCGTATGTCATAATTTTAAAAGGGTGGAGTTGCATGGATTCTGTGATGCTTCTGAAGCCGGGTATGCAGCTGTCATCTATTTCCGTTCGTTCGATCTAGAAGGTAATATTACCATTTCATTAGTATGCGCAAAATCGAAGGTTGCTCCTACTAATCGCGTTTCATTGCCCGTCTCGAATTGTGTGCTGCCGTACTCTTGGCAGATTTAGTAGATTTCGTCAAAATACTTATACAGATATTTTATCATTTAGTAATATTTTCGCGTGGTCAGATTCTACTGTTGTTTTGTCTTGGATTCGGTCTTCCTCGCATAAGTGGAAGACATTCGTTAGCAATCGTATTTCGCATATTCAAGAACGTATTCCTCCATCTTCGTGGTTTCATGTTAAGTCCCAGGATAACCCTGCGGATTGTGCCTCACATGGACTTTTGGCTTCAGAGTTGGTTCATCATCCATTATGGTGGACAGGACCTTCTTGGTTAGTGCGTCGTAATGAAGAATGGCCAGTAACATCGCTGCCAAAACTTATCGACTCATCTCAGATGGACGTCGAATATCGTACTCTGTCGTTAACAGTCGTTATGTCTGACAATTTCTTAGATATGTTGTTGGATAAATTTTCAAACCTGCAGAAAATTTGTAGGATTATTACCTGTATTCGTCATTTCATTCGTAATGTTCAATGTCCAGATTTGCGTTCAAAATATTCTGATGGTTTGTCTCTAGCTCAGCAGCAAGAGGCTATACATTTATTGATTAAAAGAGTTCAAACAAATGTTTTTGCTCAAGACATTGCAAATATTAAAACTGGAAAACTTGTCAGTAAACAACTTCGTAGCCTTAGTCCGTTTCTAGATAGTCGCCTACGTAACTCAGAGTTGTCGCATGATGCAAAATTTCCAATTTTGCTTCCTAGGTCGCATCGGTTGACTGAACTTATTATATTAGATTGTCATGAAAGACATTTACATCCTGGAAATCGAACAACTCAATTTTTACTAACTCAAAATTATTGGATCTTGTGCGCCAAGAGGGCTATTCGGCAATGTCTGAAATCCTGCATTCGTTGTTTTCGTGTAAAACCTGTGGCTTTATGCCCCCTATGGGGGATTTACCAGCTTCTAGGTTAACTCCAGGTAAGGCGTTTTTACATACGGGAGTCGACTTTGGTGGACCTTTCTCTGTCACGATGAATCGATGTCGTGGCGCAAAATCATTGAAAGCGTACATTTGCTTATTTATTTGTTTCAGCACTAAAGCCATCCATTTGGAACTAGTGTCTAACTTGTCGACAGACGCTTTCTTGGGTGCTTTACGTCGATTTATTGCTCGAAGAGGTAAATGTATTCAAATCCATTGTGATAATGGTACTAATTTCGTTGGGGCCTCTCGTGAAATCTCTCAATTGATGCGCCATTCGGCAGGCGTTGAGGGAATCGAATTTGTGTTTAATCCTCCTGCTGCTCCTCATTTTGGTGGGTTGTGGGAGGCCTGGATTAAATCGGTAAAATCCCATTTAAAGAGAATTATCGGTGAACAAATTTTGTCGTTTGAAGAATTCTCGACGGTATTGATTCAAATCGAAGCGATTCTCAACTCACGTCCACTATGCGCACTGAGTTGCGAACCGCATGATTTCTCGTATTTGACCCCGGGTCATTTTCTTAATGTTGAACCAGTTTCGGTGTTACCAGATCCAGATTTGTTGTCCATAAACCCCTCTCGTTTGAATCGCTGGCAATTGTTGCAGCAAATGCAACAAGGGTTTTGGAAGAAATGGAGTGCTGAATACCTGCACACGTTGCAGCAGTTGCTAGAATATATACCTATACAAAAAGGCGTCTCGTGATCAAACTTTATTCATTGTTTTAGGCAAATCCCACAGTTAGTAAAACATTGCTTCTCGAAATTCTTTTGAATATGTATGAAAGTTTTATGGTACTTTGCCTAATTATTCCACTAAATATTTGCACAGTATATAACATAAATTGCCAACACAATAAATGAAGCAGTGTTGCTTTGTTACATCTTTCGCACAAAATGATTCCTTCACTTTATAGTTCGTTTTAGTTTTTGTAAAATAAATGTAGTTATAGAACGTATTTGAGAGACGAAGGTAATTAGGCATGTTCGTACTCAACTCTAATTAGGTAGCTCTCTGTAAAGGTAAAGTAGTCGAGTGTCTATGTTAGAATACTCTGCAAATTAAGTACTTCATTATAATGTACTTGTAAAGAAAGCTTTGATGTTTAATAAGTATACAAATTTTAAAATTTCAAAGCGAGTTTTTACAGCTGACTGAAAACATCATCTTGAGTTTGAAAAAGCTAAATTTGCAGTCTGGAAATTTTCCTCGAGACCCCACGAGCAAAATATGATAATCTACTAGTTCAAAATATTATATTCTATTATACTATTTTGAAGGAATTTATTTTCTTCTGGAGTAATGGCAACTTTCTTTCCTTAAGGCACAACATCCTGTAGTGTGAAGTACTTATATGAGAAAAATGGAATGAGTATAAAAGTGTAAAAATTATTAACAAAATACGACCATATGAACGCAATAAAATGCTGACGATACACTTTAAATACTTCGATAGAGTTAATTATCTGACGTCTTACTACAAAATTGTTATTGCGCTAAGAGTACAACTACCTATTATTATTAATATTGCAACTGCTCCACACAGTTTTATTTGTTGGCACGTATCTGCCAAACATGAAAGTTGCCACCACAATTTTTACGAAAGAACTTAATCTGTTATGTGAAGACTAAAATAGGCATTGATCATGAAGGTTTACGCTAATATCTTGCTACAAACTACACTAATGTAAACGCTTACTTAGCAACAACTTTACTGGTTTATTTTATAAACGTTTAAATGTTTATTGCGATTTTTTTGCACCTTTAACTAATAAAAGTGTCGATATTAATGTAAAACTGGTTAGACTGAATTTACCTGCACTACCCTTCACACCGCTGATTGACCCTTGCGTTGCGCTATTTAAAACACGATCTCACTTGATTGCCAACAGACGTCAGATTGCACTGTACAAATTACGTAGACACAAGGGATTTTAACGGATTATTTCTATTCTGCATTCTGCAATTTATATTAGATCGTATAGATGTTAATGGTAGTCATTTTATTATACTTTCTATTAATAGAGCAAATAGAACTTGTGTTGTTTTAAATGACAGATACGGGCTCATCCAGAATCTTAATGTTTCGCTCATGTGTTCTTCAAGCAAAACACACCAACAAAAATGTAAATAGAAAATATGATCTATCCAAGACTAAGGGTTTATGTCGGTCGTCTTCAAAATTTGAATGTTTTTTTAATAGAAACAATGTTTTATACGAGGCATACATATTAAATCCCAATTAAACATATGGGGCTTTATGGAGATTTATATAAAGTTTTCTTTACGTGTACTAACATAGGTATTCCGCACATTAAAGTACTATTACAAACCAACACTATTTTTACTACAACAGTATTTTTATATCAACTGCAAGTATATTGGTTAATGGATATCCGAGAACCGATAGGGAAAAAATTGAAAGTACTGAATTAAGAATAAAAATAGATTTTTATCCATACGTTATATACATTCCAGTCCGAATGAACCTGCACCTTGAAGAAGTTCTAGATTACTAGAACGAGTGGAGTGGCTTCCGCGTTCCAGTGACTTAAAGAGTCCAACTACATGTTCAACTAAAATAGTAGGGCGTTAGCGAGGAACCAGACTAAAACAGATCTACAAAAGGAGACAGCGTCTCTTTCGATACTTAGATTGGCAAATACCATAGGGGTCGGTGTGGCAGTCTAAGACACACTACCGCGATGTGAAAGGCAACGGGAAGCCAACGCATTACCTCCCAAGTACACATCGTACTTAAAGTGTATTTAAGATAATGGCATTCTCTTGGGTAAAAGATTTCAGAGGTAAATAAATCCCCCATTCATATCACTGGGAAGGAACTACTTCGGAGGATGTAATCCAAAAATCGGGAACATTTTGCGAGTCGGAGTGTGGAATATCAGAAGTATGTGGCAAGTAAGTAAGTTAGAAAACTTAAAGATTGAAATGGATATGTTAACACTAGGCATAGATGGGATCAGCGAAGTTCGGTTTCTAGAGGCGGAGAATTATTGGAGCAACGACTTTAGGGTAATTCATACAGAATCAGAAGAAGGAAATTCTGGTGTGGGGATAGTCATGCGAAAAAAGATAGGGCACTGTGTATAAAAGAACGAAAGGGTACTTATAGTTAGCTTGGAATCTAAACCGGTGAAAATAGTAATAATACAATTATACAAGCCGCCCTCTAGATAGAGATAGAAGCGATCTACAAAGATATCGAAGACATACTAAGATACGTAGAAAAACATGAAGATTTAATAATTACGGGAAATTTTAATGCTGTGGTAGGGTAGGGAAAGACCGATAGTAGGTTTATTTGGTTTAGACACCAGAAACAACAGGGGAAATAGGTTGGTAAAAGTTTGCAAAAAAAAGCACAATTTAACCATCACAAACACATTGCTTCAACATCATGCTAGAAGACGGTACACGTGATAAATGCCAGGGGATATAAGAAGATATCAAATAGATTACACTCTTGTTAGACAACGGTTTAGGAATCAAGTAAAAGACTATAGAAACTACTCAGAAGTAGATATAGACCCTGAGCACAACATCGTAATTATTAAGGCAGCTCTTAAATTTAAAGATTTGAAAAAAAGGTAACGGAAAAAGTTACTTTGACTTTTAGAAACTAAAGGATAAAGATATCCACGAAAGATTTGAAAAAGAGTCAAATGAATTGCTGAAAGATGTTGAAAAATTTCTGATAGTAAGGAAGTAAAAACAGAATGGAATAACATTAAATCCAGCTTAGACATGTCGGCCACAGATATTCTCGGGTATACACAAAAGAAAATAATAAACCATGGATAATAAAGGATATTCTGAATTTAATAGAAAAAAGATGAAAACTAAAGAACAATGAATTGATGAAAAATGCAAAGAGCTACAAACTAAGATGGAAATAGGAAAGACAAACGAAGCATACAAACTAATTAGAATGAATTTTAGGAATATAAAACCATATAGCAAAAATATAAAGGACGCGAGAGGAAACGTCATTATAGAAAATGTAGAAAAAGTGGTTAGATGGCAAGAATATATGTGGAATTTATATGCAGGAGAGAAAATAATAACATTAGAACAAGAATCAGACGTTGAAAAGGATGAGATGAGTTTGAATTAGCATTAAACGGTCTGAAAAATGGTAAGACGTCGAGTACAGATAAAGTACAAGCAGAAACTCTAAAAGTCCCTGGACAAGCAGTAACAGAACGTCTCTTCCAACATGTAAGCTATATATATGAGACAGACGAGATACCCAAAGATTTCAAACGTAAGATGATGGTAACTATACTAAAAAAAGAGAGGCGCGGATAAATGTGAAAATTTTCGAACAATAAATGTAAGACCACACGTGTCCAAAATACTAACTAGAATTGTACATAGACGAATGAAAAAACGAGTTGAAGAAATATTAGGAAAAGCTTAATTTGGGTTTAGGCAAAAATGGGGAACACAAGAGGCTATTTTAGCTCTGAGGGTGATAATCGAGAAAATAATAGAAAAATGAAAAAGAAATGTTCGAAATACTCAAAAAGATGGAATGAGTTTTAGGATAGACGGATAACACATAGCTTATTCAATGAGCAAACGACAGTAATAGAATTAGATCAGCAACATAGAGAAGTAAATATTAGTAAAGGGGTAAGCCAGGATGTGCCCTATTCCCATTAATTTTTAACTTGTACATCGAAGAGGCAATGGATACTGTGAAATACAGGAAAACATTTGGAATTATTATGCAGGATCATAAGACTGATATGCTTAAATTTGCAGATGATATAGCGATTTGCATCTAGCAAAGAAGAGGTAGAAGAGTTAGAATGAAATGAAAACAGTTCTAACAGACAGACATGGTATGAAAATTAACAGAAATGAAACTAAGATAGTAGTATGCAAAGGAAGAGGAAATAAACCAAAAGCAAGTGTACAAATAGGTAACGAGAACTTACAAGAGGTTAAGGATTCCTGCGACCTAGGAAGCCAAATGGCAAGAGATGGTAAGAGCGCAAAGGATATCAAACAAAGATTAGCACAAAGTCGTGCTACAATTAACAAGATAAGGAAACTACTGAGTTCAAAGACAACAGATATAGAAATAAGGAAGAGATTGCTTTAAACATATGTGTCGAGTACAGTACTGTACGGCTGTAAAACTTGGACAGTAGGAGACGCGGACAGGGAAAAAGTAGAAGCCTTTGGTGCTACAGACCTATGATGAAGATATCATGGACAGACAAAGTTAAGAACAAAGAAGTAGGTAAGTTAGGCCGGTCTGACTTCAAAACGGTGCACGCGTATGTTTTTTCCATGAAAGTTTCAATGTAACATACACGTGCACCGTTTTGAAGCCAGACCGGCCTTATATACTTTCAATGTAACATACGTGTGGACACGTTTTGAAGTCAGACCGGCTTTATATTACTTTCAATGGAACATACGTGTGTGACTTCAAAACACACGTATGCTACGTTGAAAAATGTAAGTGCGTGCAGAGAAAATGTGGAGCTGTTTTGAATTCGGTTTTCTAGCGAGAAGTTATAAAGTAGGTCAGATGCAAAATATCGCATCTAAGTCAATTGTATTTAATTAAAGTGGATTCTGATTTATGCTTTTTACTTTTGTTTAGAGGCTGCAAATACACATGGGCCGGTTTGACTTCAAAACGTGTCCACGCGTATGCTAGGTTGAAAATATGTAGGTGCATGCAAAAATGTGGAGCTGTTTTGAATTCAGTTCTCTAGCGAGACGTTATAAAGTAAGTCCGATGCAAAATATCGCATCTAAATCAATTGCATTTAATTAAAGTGGATTCTGATTTATGTTTTTTACTTTTGTTTAGAAGCTGCAAATACACATGGGCCGGTTTGACTTCAAAACGTGTCCACACACGTATGCTACGTTGAAAAATGTAGGTGCATGCAAAAGTGTGGAGCTGTTTTGATTTCGGTTCTCTAGCGAGAAGTTATAAAGTAGGTCAGATTCATAATATCACATCCAAGTCAGTTGTATAAAGTATGCTGTATATAATTAAAGTGGATTCTGATTTATGCTTTTTACTTTTGTTTAGAGGCTGCAAATACACATGGGCCGGTTTGACTTCAAAACGTGTCCACGCGTATGCAACGTTGAAAATATGTAGGTGCATGCAAAAATGTGGAGCTGTTTTGAATTCAGTTCTCTAGCGAGACGTTATAAAGTAAGTCCGATGCAAAATATCGCATCTAAATCAATTGTATTTAATTAAAGTGGATTCTGATTTATGTTTTTACTTTTGTTTAGAGGCTGCAAATACACATAGGCCGGATTGACTTCAAAACGTGTCCACACGTATGCTACGTTGAAAAAATGTAGGTGCATGCAAAAATGTGGAGCTGTTTTGAAATCAGTTCTTTAGCGAGACGTTATAAAGTAGGTCAAATGCAAAATATCTCATCTAAATCAATTGTATTTAATTAAAGTGGATTCTGATTTATGTATGTTACTTTTGTTTAGAGGCTGGAAATACACATAGGCCGGTTTGACTTCAAAACGTGTCCACACGTATGCTAAATGGAAAAAAATGTAGGTGCATGCAAAAAATGTGGAGCTGTTTTGAATTCTAACAAGAAGTTATAAAGTAGGTCAGACTCATAATATCACATCTAAGTCAATTGTATAAAAAATGCTGTATTTAATTAAAGTGGATTTTGAAATATGTTTTTACTTTTGTTTAGAGGCTGCAAATACACATAAGCTGGTTTGACTTCAAAACGTATGCTACGTTGAAAAAATTGGCCAAACGCAGACTAATTGCATTAATTTCTCATTCTCGCTTTTAAAAAATAACAAGTCGTAGTTATTAAATCACGAACACAGTTATCTGCAAGAAATATATACTAATTTGTCAAAGACAGACAGACTGATTGCATCAATTTTTCATTTCCGCTTAGCGAGAAGTTACAAAGTAGGTGAGATTCAAAATATCACACACACGTATGCTACATTGAAAAAATGTAGGTGCGTGCAGAAAAAATGTAGAGCTGTTTTGAATTCTTTCGAGACGTTATAAAGTAGGTCAGATGCACAATATTGCATCTAACTCAATTGTATTTAATTAAAGTAGATTCTGATTTGACTTCAGAACGTGTCCACACGCGTATGCTACGTTAATAAATGTAGGTGCATGCAAAAATGCGGAGCTGTTTTGAATTCAGTTCTCTAGCGAGAAGTTATAAAGTAGGTCAGATTCATAATATCAATTGTATAAAGAATGCTGTATTTAATTAAAGTGGATTCTGATTTATGTTTTTACTTTTGTTTAGAGGCTGCAAATACACATAGGCCGGTTTGACTTCAAAACGTGTCCACACGTATGCTACATTGAAAAAATGTAGATGCGTGCAGAAAAAAAATGTGGAGCTGTTTTGAATTCTAGCGAGAAGTTTAAAGTAGGTCAGATGCAAAATATGCTAAAGCCGGTTTGAATTCAAAGTGCGACCACTCTGCAAATACACACATAGGCCGGTTTCAATTCAAAAGGTATTCACTCTTGTGATAGATTGAAAAGTAGGTTAGCAAAGTACGCAGATGGTGGTAATCTGCTAAATATAATGAGATTGCTCCTAATATTAATTTAATTAGTCGAAGTTTACTGCATATATTTACATACCTACATATACAAACATGTATATAATTGATATTCAGGGATTTAAATACAAGAAAAACGAGTTTGTGTGCAAAAAATTGCGGTTTTGGACTTGTTGGAAAGCGTTGTTTGCCATCAAATTTTTGAACTGCCAATGCAGTCTAGTTGTTTGAGTCAAGATCATATAAAACATAACGACTGGGCGACAAGGAATATTCATGATCTTTCTTGAGATGAATCTTTAACGGCTGGAATGGTGTCATCATATATAGCGTTTTATTTGAAACAAATTGTCAGACCCGGTGAAGAAATTTGTGTGGAGGGTCTAGAAAAGAAAAAAATGGATGGAAACCTATCTAATGCAAAACGTTGTAACTGATATGCTTGCACTAGGTTGTCCTAAGCTATCGGAGTTAAAAATCAACAATTGTTTACTATCTAACATCCATTGTTATAGACACAGCAATAACAGTCTGCAATGTGCAAAACAAAATACCTTGTTATTAAAAGAATGGTTTAATAATAATAAAAAACAATAGAAAGATTGTGTCTGTATTATTTATTTTAATATAATTATACAATGTTCGCCTTATTAACTATTATTATAACAACTTCTAGCAAACATTACTTTTTATCGAACCAGCTATTGTGTACGTTAGAGAAGTCTAACCATTTTACAAAGACTTTATTTTCAGTCTTTCTTAGGACTTTCTCTACCAGGTAAATTCCTGGATGTTTAATTTTTTGCAACTCCATTTCATAAAATGCACCTTTGATTTCTTTCTCGTTTTGATCTTCTAATATATATGTTGTCTGATTGGTTACGCGTTTACCTTTTTAATCTTAAAAATTTCATTTGACCATTTGGGCGTGTAACCTTTCGTAAATGCCTCCCTGTGTTTACTAATCCTCACACTGTCTTTAATTGAATATTTTGGTATTTTGGTTTTAAGTTTGATGTGGGTAAATGATGATTTAAGAATAGTTTTTTCATTTGATTTATTAACTTTTACAGGTTTGACTCCGATAGTACTGTGAACTGTATTGTTGTATTGTGTCACGATATCACGTAAATTTTTTATCCAATTGTAAGAACCGTTCAGGTTAAACAAGCGCCACAATGCATGCTTTCTTTTAAGAAAAAACACTATAATGGTTTATGCCATATGTCTGCATTAAGGATTGAAAGTGTTTGTTGTAATATTCTTTACCAAAATCAGACTGCAAATTTTTTGGCGGATTTTTAAATTTATTTATAATTGTTCTCATTGCAGCAGTAACATCAATACCCGTTTTACTTTTAAGTGGTACAGCCCATACGTATTTGAAAAAACAATCAATAACTACTAAAATGTATTTAAATCCTTTGTTTTTTTACGAACATGGTAGCATTTCAATCAAATCGGTCAGAAGAAGGTCATTTAAACCTTTTACTATCACTTTGCGTCTCTTGAAATTTATTCTTGCTGGTTTATGAACTTAATTTACTATATCATCTTTCATTTTAAATTGAGCAACTATCATAATACTTTTTTCTAATCAGGATTTATTAAATACAATTAATAAATACTTCTACGTTTGAATGTCGAGGGCTCCACTTGCTTTGAAAGGAACTTTTAATATAAAATCAAGAAACAGTGTGGTATTGCTTATGCTGGCACCGCTGTCACGAAAGCTGATTACATCCATACGTTTAAGCAAAAATCCTTGTAACTGTGCAATTACATAAGTTTTTTCGTTTATAAGGACTTTAATGTCTTGTGGGCATCCTTTAATATTCTCAATGACTGCTTCCTCAAAAGGAAATTTATAATTATGTTTAATGTTGAAAATAAGGAATGTCTTGCAGCTGTCGAGAAATGTACTAGAGTAAAACGTTGCTACTACCGCGTAATGTACCATATGTAACTTGTACTCAATCAAGGTTTCAAAATTTTCATTTTTTTTTCATATTCCTGTTCACTTACATCTATTATACGGTTATTTAAGTGCCTTCCAAATTACTCAATTGCCATATCATCTAATCACTTTTGCCTCGCGCAATTCTTCAATGATCGAATTTATTTCGTTGTCGTGACCTGTGTGTCCAGTAGTCTGAGATGAAGCTAAAAGCCGAAATCTATCAACAAGTTCATTGGGATCATTCCAATATAAATAATCTATGGCGTTATTTGATACTTCCATTGTCACACCGTTTTTAAGACGCTTTCTATAGGGCAATATTCTAGGTCTACAAAGGGTTTGGGGAAGTATGTTCAATGTAGATATTATATTTTTGTATTTATATGAATTATTACCCTGAATTTGTTCTGTTTCAGAATAATATCTTCTATTAGCATTTGTTCTTTTCACAATATCAAGGTATGACTTTAGATCTTGCGGTATGTACCCGACAGGATATTTTTTAAACAGTAGTTCGTATAATCCAGGAGTACCTTTATATCTCAAATCATTTATTAGTACATTTTCATCATCCAACGCGAAATTAGAATTGCCTATCATAAGACCATTTAAATCAGGGTTAAACCTAATACCATATTTATGATCAAATTCGTTCTTAACATCTTTAAACATATTGTAAATATATTCTCGAGGTAGCGGATGTAGCTGTTCGAGATAATGTGTCATACCAGGTGAATCGGCAAAGCTTTGTATATATTCCTGTGCTTCTTGTGCATTTCGATTAACTTTTGCTTCGTATTCATTTTCAACATCATGATCATCATCTTCCTCTATGGCATTTTTTTTTATATTCGGTATATGCTGAGCAATAACCGGCGAATCAATATAGTCAACGTTCCTTTCTAGCAATTTAGGTTTAATTTTTTTTACACTGCTATGAGGCAGTTCTTCTTCTTCTTTAAATTTTTCTTTCTTTACCACACTTTCCCCATCCAGTTTATTAGCAATAGTTTCTAATTGCGATGTTATGGGTAAGATTGATTTCACTTGGACGACTTCATTATCTTTTAACTGACGCAATTTGTTTTTTACAATGTTTCTTTTCTTAATTAAAATTCTTTTAAGTTTTATCGCCTCCTTGTTCATTGCGTAAAAAGTTTATTGTAATAAAAAAATTCTTCGATACTAACGATACTTGCGTCTCTCAAGGTTTAAATATGTATGAAGTGATCAAAACCTATTTGGTACCTTCCTTGACCTGGATCACTATCTTTGTCTACAACTAAGAAACCGTATTGGTCTTGCCAACAAGCAGCACATATTTCACGGAATTTATCATACTTCATGTCAGTATTGACGTGATCGTCATATATGTGTTTTAAGTTTAAATCATCTTGTTTAAATAAAACTAAAAGATTAGCATTATTACGTAGTAAGTGCTTAGGTACACGAGTATAACTTTGACAAAGGTAAAAACTGCCTACTTGTTTATGAAGCCCCATACTAAAGTATTCCCTAATGATACCTTGTTTATCGCAAGCTACATCATCAAAAACAAATATAGAATTATTTCGAGCATCAGATGGTGATATAATATTAGCAGAACTGGAGAATGTATAATATTTGATCCCTTTTATTGGTCGCAGTAGACTTTCAAGGTATTGATACTTTGGTTGATAAAGTGATTTAGAATAAACATATACGTTTTCAAACTTTAAACCATTAGTATGTTCTATCAACCCAATCATAACGTTGGTTTTACCGCAATTTAATGGACCAACAACTAGACATCGAATAGATGAAGGCAGAAGAACGCTATGTTTTTTTTTTAGCTAAGGATTGCACGCCAATGTCATTATTGTTTATGGTTAAAGGTGTTGATTGTTTCACAACACGCATGTTTGCAAGTACTAAATTCGATTTGTAAAAAAGTGAAATTATATATATATATAAGAAACGGCAATTACATAAAGCATCATTAATTTACAATATTTTATTTATTTACTGCACAGCTTGAGAAGATAGTTGTCCGCTAATGATTACATATACTAATTCTAAAACTACTGGTAAAGGACTATTAAATACTGTAATTAACAATTTACCATTTGAAGCGCATATTCCGGGTAACAAATTTTGCGGCCCGGGTACAAAGCTAAGCGAACGGTTAGCTCGGGTAGACAAGGGAATAAACAAGTTAAACGAGGCTTGTAAGGAGCACGATTTGCATACTCCAAAGAAAAGGATCTATCTAAACGCCATCAAGCAGATTCGAAGTTAGCTCAGTTAGCTACAGAAAGACTAAATTCTGGTGACTCGTCTTTAGGTGAAAAAGTAGCAGCATTTGGAGTAGCTACCGCAATGAAAGCTAAAGTAAAACTTGGTATGGGTGCCTGTGCATCACTGAGAACAAAAAATATCAATAAAATAAGAAAACTGATAAAGAAACGTAAAATAAGAGGTACGCTAGGTATTAAAAGTATTATCAAACAAGCAAGTACAGCTTTAAAAAGGGCTAAACAATCTAATATTATAGATGCAATCAACCTAGCAATTAAGGCCGCCAATACAGCAAAACAAAAGAAGCATATTAGATCAGCTCGTATTATATATATTCCTAAAACAGGCGGTTTTCTACCACTAATACCAATTTTTGCAGGGCTAAGCGCCCTTGGTACTCTTACTAGAGGTGCAGCTGCTGTTGCAAAAGCAGTTTCAGATACTAAAATAGCTAAGGAACAACTAGCGGAAAAACAACGTCATAACAAGGCAATGGAGGACATTGCAGTCGGAAACGGCATGTACATCAAACCTTATAAAAAAGGTTTTGGTCTTTCCTTAGCTCCTGCAAAACCTCAAAGGAACGCAACTTGATTTTACCTAATCGAGCACTAAGCAATGTAGAATTAATAGACTTTGTTAAGCAATTACAAGTACCATATTTCCGTGGAGTGTTTATGAGAAACAATCTTCCCAAGAAAGTTAATTTAAAAGAATGTGGTATAATTAATTTAGATGGAATAGAAGGTTTAGGCACGCATTGGACCTCTTACAAAAAGTACGGTAGTAGCGCTATTTACTATGACAGCTACGGAAACCTGCGACCGTCAACAGAGTTGATAAGTTATTTGAATAACGGGGATAAATGTAAAATTCTTTATAACATTAACCAAGAACAATCGTACGGTACTGTGTTTTGGGGTCATTTATGCTTACAATTTCTAAGTAGTACATAGAACTGCGTACGAAGTTGCCATGTCGTACACTTTTACTCTAACGGGAAACACTTCAGTTTTAACAAGCAGTTTTAATCCGCCTATAAATTTGGATAATGATTCGGAGTACGTATTAGGATTAACAAATTTTGAGTCTTATAACACAATTCCAAACATAGAAAAAGGAATAAATAATAAATTTTATTATGGATCTAACGGAGAATTCATAGAAATACCTGAAGGTGCTTATGAAATTAAAGAAATTAATAAATATCTTCAAAAAGCTTTAGGCGATAAAAGATGGCGTGGCCGTATGAAACAATCACGAACCGCTAGAAAGACACCAGTGTATATAGAAATTACAGCTGACAATAATACACTTACATGTAGTATTAAATGTAGTCTGGATGTGGATTTTACCAAAAAGGATTCAATTGGTTCTCTACTTGGTTTCAATCCGCGAAAATTGCTAGCATATGTCACGCATCAAGCAGACTACGCGATCAACATTTGTAAAGTGAATGCAGTTTTAATCGATTGTAATATTGCAAGTGGATCCTATTTAAATAGTAAACCAGCAAATGTAATACACGAATTTTTTCCTCAAGTACCTGCAGGTATTAAAATTGTCGAGTGCCCACCTACGATTATATATCTACCAATCAGGTCACGTATAATAAAAGAAATAATAGTTAAAGTGTTAGATCAAGATGGAAATTTAGTCAATTTCAGAGGAGAACTGCTAACTGTAAGGTTGCATTTAAAAAAAACCTGCAATAGCCATGGGTATTAAGTATAATTCACGCAACATGTCAAGAATTGCTATAAATGCCGGAAATTTCAAAGCAATCGACACTCGATTGATTGTTTCAAGACCGCTAACAAGACAAAACCGGCAGTTTTTACAATCGTTAGGACTGCATTTATTTAATTAAAAAGTAGAATGAATAGTGAAATACTGAACGTGCGTGAAAAAGTTTACTTCGACAATGCAATTGTTAATATTGAAAAACATACTCATCAACCTTATGCTAACACATCTTTAAACAATAATAATGAAATTCGAATCCCTATACAACAACAAGATGTATACACATTACCATCGAAGAGCATGCTGTACATAGAAGGCAAATTAATTAGAACAGATGGAACGCCGTCTCAGACAGCAAAGTTTGTTAATAATGGAATTTTGCTGCTTTTTGAAAAAATTAGATATGAGATTGGTGGTATCATTGTAGATCGTGTTCGGAATCCTGGATTAACGTCTATTATAAAGGGATATGTTTCATATAATAGCAATCAAAGTAAACATTTACAAAACGCTGGGTGGTTTCCTATGGATGATTCGCAAATAGTTGATGCCAATGGGAATTTTAATGTTGCAATAAACCTTTTAATGGTTCTCGGATTATGCAAAGATTTTAAAAAAATTATTTTAAACATCCGTCATGAGTTAGTTTTACTACGTTCTAGTTTTGATACTAATGCTATAATTAATCCTACACCCGATGAAGAAATAAAAGTTGTTTTAAACAAAGTTTTATGGAAAATGCCGCATGTAGTCGTTGATGATACTCAACGAATTAATTTAATAGAATGCGTTGCACAAAATCAGGATTTGCATATTCCGTTTAGAGGATGGGAGTTGCATGAATATCAACGTCATACATGGAACATTAAAATAACAACACAATTAGAAAAACCAAGATTTGTGATTGTTGGTTTCCAAACCAACCGAAAAAATAGATACATGAGCAACTACAGTCGTTTTGATCATTGCTATTTAACCAACATGAAACTATATTTAAATTCAGAAATTTTCCCGTACGATAACTTAAATTTGAAGTTCGAGAATAAACAGACTGCGTTGTTATATGAGATGTATGCTCAGTTTCAGCAATCATACTACGAAAAGGAAAATGAACCACTTTTTAATCCTGAAGATTTACGAAGTATTGCACCATTAGTAGTCATAGATTGTTCTAGACAAAACGAAGCGTTAAAATCTGGTACTGTCGATATTAGATTAGAATTTGAAACTAGCAGAAACGTTTTGCCAAATACATCTTGTCATTGCCTTATACTTCATGATAAGATAGTCAAATACAATCCACTCTCAAACAGCATAAGAATATTATAATTACTTTATTATTATTACTGTACCTTTACAAATTATGAAAAAACAATAAATCATTTAGCAATCACAGTCTATTTATAAATATTTTTACATGTTTTTACAATATCTTTTACATGTTTGAATTATTAAGTGATTTAGTAAACAACCATAAACATTGACAATTTTAAAATAAAAGTTTTGTTATACATTTCTCAAAATAAACTAACTGGTATGTTATTAAGAAACTGGATTTTTTAAACAGAACGGTTATTACTACTATTTTTCTCTACAATACATTTATACTAATATATAGTTCAAACTCAGGCAGATTGAAAGGTATCCTATTTTTAGATACATCCAAAACGAAAAACGGCGTACTTGTGCAGGTATAAACATAACACTGAAGTTTTATAACTAAAAAAATTATATGTTAATCGAGATAAAATAAATTGCATTCTTTATTTGAGCTAGTGGTTGAAGCTTTACAAGTCATTTCTGAGTGTATAGTTATACCCCTAAGGTTTAGTATGAGTGGTTGAGGTACTAAGAATTCTTTTATCATCACTTGGAATAAGAACAATTTTGTTTTGTTTAATAGTAAAGACATCATGTTTGACTGATCTAATTAAACATTGCTGTTTCTGTGCAGTCTGTTTATAAAACAAAGCATTCTTATAATCGTCAAAAGAAATTTGCTTAATACTTGCTAAGGAAGATCCCTTTGACTTTTTTATTATCCTATCCTGAACTCTGTAAGTGTACATTTTAGATCTAAGCCCTACAAACTCTAGCATGATATTACCATTGTTTTTATCTTTCATAATACCAGGAACTTTTTTATTCGATAATGGAATATGATATTTGTTATGATGGTCGTAATCGGAAGTATCAAATCTATGAATATCTTGTTTGTTATAAGAGTAAATATCTTCAACGTTAAACTCGTATATCAAACTATCCGTATCTGTGTACAGCAGCTTTGCTTTTTTAGCAAATTGCGATTTTATATAACTATAGTGAAATTCAAATAAATAGGTTTTTGAAATATCTAGAATAGAGAAACCTACATAAATGAGTTTGTTTAAATAAACCTCTAATTTATTCATTTCTATTAAGACTAGATCTTTGTCTAACACAGTGCAACTATGAAAATTAGGCTTCGCTATGTAACTACGAGCTCCAAACCGTCCTTCCCATTCGCTCACTAATTTCACATCTTTCCTTTTCTGTACGTTTTCCATCATTTTTCCATAAACCGAATTTATCATATTTTTATAAAAGCATATATCAAAACTGTTTTTTGACTGTTGTCTTAATTTCGTATTCAAATCAATGATTTCTTTTAACCAAGGGGCTTGTTTAAACCGAAGAACCTTATGAACCTATTTCAGTTCTAAACCGTAGCTTAAATACATTTTTAAATTCTTGTAGTGAATAATATAGTTGAGTTTTGGATATAAAGTTGTCAGTAATTTCTTTAAGTTTGATTTATTAGAAGGTACTGGTGGTATCATATGTTCAGGCGCCAAAGGTAAGTCACTGTGAATTTCATGTAAAGATACTGGGTAGTGTAAATCGCATTCAAAAATATATCCTACATCAGAATCATCGGGAATATTAAGTATGTCTAAACGTACTATATCTGGACTGGTACCATCTAAAAATTCAAATTCTCCATATGGAAGATATTCAGACATTGCAGCCCCATATAAATTATTAACATCAAAATACATTAAATATTTAGAATCGAAATTTGGATCATAATCTGCATTCATATATTTGTTATTTGCTTTAGCATATCTATTCGAACATTGAGAAACACCACCACGAATTCCCCGTTATAAAAACATTATTTTTTCAATATCAGTAAGCAAGTCGAGTTAAACGTTCGTCGTTTTTAACATTGCATCTAGAGCTAAACCAGGAGCCGTAAAGTAGTAAAGTGGATCTAACTTATACGTGAACATACAAGTTTTTCTAAAGTTTTCAAATATATCAGTCAAGAGCAGTACATCTGTTTTTAAATATAGGTCTGAATAGTCCCCTAGTGTTTTTATTTTAAATGTTTGCCAAACGTGTTTATCATTATTGTAGTCTTCATCTGAGATTTCCTCATTGCGTAAACGATTAAAGAATGCTGTTTTACAGGGTAAATTGGTTTCATTGAGCCTATCCCAAGAGTTAATGTAATCATAGGGAAATATGCCTTTGCGCGTAAGTAACTGAAACTCATTATCAGTGTTACAATTTTCCCTGGTGATGGATTTTTTATTATCATCTAAGTAGGAAGCTAATTTTTCGATGCTAGATGCAATAAACCTGAATGAATCGATAAATCTAAAACTAACTTTCATACCTTTTACATATTTTGTAAAAGATATGTATTTTTCCTTATTTATTGGTAGAATGTTTAACGAACCTGAAAACTCTAACGAGATCTTTTTAATAATGAAATGCGAATCGTAGCCTGATAAGTTATGAAAAACTACCGGTATCATATAAGATTTATGATAATTGATGTTGCAATCTTGATGAGCCGCTCCTCGAAATTCACCTGTAAAGTGGCAGTGATCACGAACTCTAATATCATCTATACTAAAAGGTTTATTGCAAATGTGACAGTGAAGGGCAAATTTAAATGCTGACTTTTGTTCTTCCGTTAAAGGATTCATAGGTTTTGGGTTACAGAAAATTTTATTAGTCGTTTCTGAAATCAGTTTCAATTGAGCAACAAACCATTCTATACAATCCTTTCCGCAATACAATTGAAATTTGGAATATTTATTATCATACGAGCATTTCAAATAATACGCTACACTAAAGGGTATATGCCTTTGGTAACGGACTGTGTTTAATGTTACCTCAGACTCATTGCATGGTTCTAATATACATTCGAGATCTGCATAAACAAATGATACTTTTTCTTGATAGTGGAAATGTTTAAATGTTAGATACTTTTCGGATTCTTCGGGTAATCTTATTGAGCAAGTATTCTGTTTTTCGCAATAATTCAAATGACGCTTAAGTAATGCTTCTGTACTAAAATTATTTAAACATCTATAACAAAAAAATTTTCTATGTTCATGTGAAGACAACTGTTTTGCAAATAATTTTGACATATCCTTAATCCAAGTAAAATGAAAGTGATTCTCATTAGCATTTGTCGGACGAGAATATTGTAAGGAATCATTATTTAAAACTAACAGATTAATAGGTTCAATTTTTTTAAAATTTTCACTTAAACAAAATGGCTGTATTTTAGTATTTTCTATACAATATAGGTTAATTGCGAGATTGTTAAGCTTCTCAATTTTTTTTATGTCTTTTAATGCGATTGGAAACTGAATTGAATTGTAGCGTAATACTAAATCAAAATGTGGATAGCTAGAGATTCTCTGACTATTTTGTTTAGCAGGATACAAAGCGAAAACCAAGCTCCAAAGAATGCAATGTTGATCGTTATTTATTACATTTACCACAGCTTTTTTTTTATAAAGTCGGGAACCGGTACAAACGTTGAACACCCTCCTTTAAGTGGATCATGATTGTTTATATTTACCTTCAAGTGTAAAACTTCTTGGATTGCCCAACCAGAATCTTTCTCGCTAAATTCTTCTAATCGCTTCGAAATCTTGTTCAATACGTTCTCCTTATACCACAGCTTGAGATTGGTATTTATATCGATGTGACGATTTGCAGTAGGAAACGTTTTCAAATCTATTTCGCCAGTTGTAGGCTTAACAAAGTTAGCGGCAAATATTACATTAACTTTCAACATTGACTTTTTTAAGCAAGCAACAATCTTGCGTTTAAAACTAGCGAACGCCTTGTCTAAGAACACTAGAGGATCTCTATAATTTAAATTGGTAATAAGTCCCGTAATTATTCGACTTCCAAAACATGATTGTACATCATGCCAAATCAAATTTTTTCCAGTATGACCTCTAGAAAGCGTTGCATCAACACCTTTACCACGATATTCCAAAGAGCGTTTCAAGTGCCTCAATCGCACAAGGTAGCTTTTAAGATTTGCTAAATTAGATTCCAGCCTACTAGGATTTTCTTGTTGATTGTCTTCGTATACCTTATTTCTAAAAGCAAGTTTCAATATACTAATATTTGCTTTGATAATTAAAATGTGTTTCGTTATTTCATTCACTTATTTAATTAGATTCACGCATTTTACAGTTAATCTCAAAATTGCGCTACTAATCTCAGATACGGTTTCAGCATTCATGATTCTATAGAAAATCAAAATACACTACTTAATATACGTATTTCTCTATTTACTATTTATACAAAATATAATCTGACGTAAGCAAAAAAACTGCAAAGAGGTTGATTCATCTGAGTTTACGGAAAACGCGTAAGCAAAACAACTGTAAAAGAAATTAGCATACAAATCAAAATAATTTCATAGCGAATTGCTTTGAATGCAATTGTTAAAAAAAATCGCGTTTATTTACGTTTTTATTCAAGACGATTTTCAAGCTTGAATCGTGCATGCGATCTAAAAAATTGCAGAGTTGCCTTCAGTACGTTACTATCACAAACAATTCGCTATGCAAGCATTTCCAATATTTACATACTGAAGGCAACTCTGAGCAAAACAACTGCAAAAGGAATTGGCATTCAACATCATTTTTTTTCATTCAGTTGCGTTTACTACAAAAAATGTTTTATACGACCATTGATTTACGATGTGTACAGAAAATACATTATCACTACAGCGCAATTTTTTTATGATTACATATGAAATATTTTAAATAAAAACAAAACAAATTTGAAAAAAAAATGTCTCAGATTAAACCGTCTTTGTTTAATAATTTTACACGCACTCATGGTTTTTAAAAAACCCAGTCGTAAGCAAAACAACTGCAAAAAGGTTCATTCATCTGAGTTTACGGAAAACGCGTAAGCAAAACAACTGTAAAAGAAATTAGCATACAAATCAAAATAATTGCATAGCGAATTGCTTTGAATGCAATTGTTAAAAAAAATCGCCTTTATTTACGTTTTTATTCAAGACCATTTTCAAGGTTGAATCGTGCATACGATCTAAAAAATTGCAGAGTTGCCTTCAGTACGTAACTATGACAAACAATTTGCTATGCAAGCATTTCCAATATTTACATACTGAAGGCAACTCTGAGCAAAACAACTGCAAAAGGAATTAGCATTCAACATCATTGTTTTCATTCAGTTGCGTTTACTACAAAAAATGTTTTATACGACCTTTGATTTACGATGTGTACAGAAAATACATTATCATAACAGCGCTATTTTTTTATAATTACATATGAAATATTTTAAATAAAAACAAAGCAAATTTGAAAAAAAAATATCTCAGATTAAACGGTCTTTGTTTAATAATTTACACGCACTCATGGTTTTTAAAAAACCCAGTATTAAAAAAACATTCTGCAGTTTTATTATATTACAGTACCTTTAAAGAATTTCACACAAATTACCTATATATGCATGTAAATTGTGTCAGCGGTAATCTAAAACTTATTCTATAAATATTACTACTTAAAGATTTATTTGCATTGCATTATTTTTAAACGAAAAATTAATCTAAAGAAAAATATTATAATTTACACGCACTCATGGTTTGTTTAAAAACCCGTTATTAAGAAAAACATTTTCCAGTACGTTGATAGTACTAAAGAATTTTTTTTATTCAGCATGATTAGCGTAAACATACACCCGCACAAATTACTATATCCCTATATATGCATATTAAGTCAATTTTTGTTAATTTTTTATGGAAAATAAATTGTGCTAGCAGTAATATAAAACGAAATTAATCTAATTTAGGTTTTATTATGCGCCTTCTTGCAATTTCTTTTTCAGACAATGGATGTAATTCATTATTTCTGCTGAGCAGTACCTATATATGCATATAAATTATGTCAGCGGTAATCTAAACGAAATTAATCTAATTTAGGTTTTTTATTATGTGCATTCATTGCAATTTCTTTTTCAGACAATGAATCTAATTCATTATTTCTGCTGAGCAGTACCTTTAAAAAAATTTCTTATACAGCATAAAATCGCGTAAACACACAATTACTTATATTTGCATATAAATTATGTCAGCGGTAATCTAAAACAAAATTAATCTAATTTAGAGTTTTATTATGTGCATTCATTGCAATTTCTTTTTCAGACAATGAAACTAATTCATTATTTCTGCTGATATATAATTATATTCGCTTACATACTGTTTTGTTCATTAAAATAGATTACAGAGCTGAATTTTTTCAGAAAACGATGCAAATTTTTAATTTTTTCTAACAGATCAGTTTATTATTTAATATAAATACTTCACGTAGATTTTACCAACAGTATTCAATCAGATCTCTTGTATAATTATTAGTTACTAGTACTAGCAACTTTTAAAAAATGAGTAACTTATCATCAATCAAAAATTGTAATAGTACCAACGTAAAAGTTCTAGAGCAATTTATATTACATTCTGACGAAGACGTGATTAAAGAAGTTTTTGGTTGTTCTTCGTCACAACTCGACACTGCTGTTATTTTTTGATAGTGACGTAATAGATATATCACGGTAAGTGCTTTTTCACATTTATACATGTGTTTTAAAACACTACTAATTTATAAGTTACATTAGATCTAAAAACCATTCTGGAAATTCTGAGGCCATCATCGGATCGTTGACACACTCTGATCCTCTCAGAAACATCAGGTAGTATACAAAAAGAAAAGGTGAACCTACAATAATCTTTTATGTTATGCTCGCAGATCAGGCAAAAACATGTCGGCTATGAAAAAGTTATGTACAGAATCTAATATGGCTGTTTGCTGTGAAGATGACAAATCCTACGAAGATGATACAGTAGAGTTGCTTAACGCATTTAAAAAGCGTGGAGAGAAGCTACTGCGTCGTATATATTTGGAGCTAGAAATAATAAAGCAAAAAAGAGAGGAACTAACAGCAAGGAAGCAGCAGATACTTCAAGAACGGGAGTAAATAAATACTTTTTCATTTATAAATAGTTAGATCAAAATATTCAACAATTTGTAAAATAAAAAAGTATTTTATAAAAGTTTCTTTTTTGAAACAAGACTTTCTCTAAACAAGGTAGTAAACTCAAAGTAAAACGCACATAAATCAGAACCCACTTTAATTTAATACATAATTCTTTATACAATCGACTTAGATGTGTTATAATAATAAAGTAATTTCTTAAATTAGTGACATATTATTCTGAAAATTCTATGTTGACAGTTAGACCGATCGATCCCTTACTAGTTATGTATACGTGTTTGTTCGAGCCAATACTTTCATTTAATTGTTTCACTCCATGTGCTTGAAGGTATTCAAAATATCTCAATGGCAATATACTCTTGAACTCTTCTGTTTCCACTAATACTCTTTCTCCATATTTTGTCTTGATTGTTTCCACTTTTAAAACTTCAAACCTCTTATTCACTATAAGATCTTTTGAATTTACATAAGGTTTGCGATATGTGGTTTTATTAAGAGTATTAAAATCCATATTGCTTTTCTTTGACTAATTAAATTAATATTAGAAGCAATCTCCTTATATAGCAAATTACCACCATCTGCGTACTTTGCCAACCCACTTTTCAACCTATCACAAGAGTGAACACATTTTGAATTGAAACCGGCCCATGTGTATTTGCAGCCTCTAAACATAAATCAGAATCCACTTTAATTAAACACAATTGACTTGAATGCGATATTTTGCATCTGCCATACTTTATAACTTCTAGCTAGAAAACCAAATTCAAAACATCTACACACATTTTCCTGCACTTACATTTTTTAACATACGTGTGTTTTGAAGTATGTATGTTCCATTAAAAGTAATATAAAGCCGATCCTAATTCAAAACGTGCCCACAAGCATTTTACATTGAAAGTATATAAGAATTCATGTTTTCACAACTATTTTACATTGAAATGTTTTCACGACTATTTTGCATTGAAATTATATAGGGCCGATCCTAATTTAAAACGTGACAGGCGTATTCTACACATGGAAAATACGTCTGTCGCGTTTTGAATTAGGACCGGCTTTACCTACCTACTGACGCTTTGTTTACATCACGTTATAAAGGATGATAACGCAAATTTGTGTTTTAGACTTTTGTAAATACTCCTTTTAAGACTATATGCTTGTAATATAACTTTTTACTGAAGTTTTCAATTTGTCTTTCTGTATCACCCACCCCACTCTACGACGTTTCTGAGCTAGCCTGAAATCTATTTCTTTTAGATTTCAATTCTGCCATTATGTCCCTGTTTTGTTGCGGTATTTGCAGTAGGCGATTTTCTTTATTTACTTCACTGCTTTCTTTTTTGTCTGCACGGAATACCGTATCAACGTGGTATAATTTAGGAAACGCAAAGCAAAAAAAGCCTATGCGGATTAATCGACTTCCATGTAGGAGTAATATTGAAAAGATTGTTGAGATTGTTGCGAGTCGGAGCGTGGAATGTCAGAAGTATGAAACAAGTAGGTATGCTAGAGAACCTGAAACTCGAAATGAATAGGTTAGCACTAGACATAGTAGGAATCAGCGAAGTCCGCTGGCCAGAGGCGAGAGATTTTTGGAGTGGAGACTTCAGGGTAATTAATATAGGATCAGAGGAAGGAAATTCGGGTGTGGGGATAGTTATTCGAAAAAAGATTGGACGATGTGTAGAAAACTACTCACAAAAGAACGAAAAAGTACTCATGGTTGGATTTAAATCTAAACCAGTAAATACAGTTATAATACAATTATACATGCCCACCTCTAGCTACAGTGAGGAAGAGGTAGAAGTGATCTACAAAAATACCGTTCACTTACTTTTCCAATGCTCCACCAGTAGGTACTACATTGGCCAGGAGGCGAGTTTTTTGTTGCCTAGAAATTTAGAATTTTGCCGAATTCTTGCCGTTCCAGGCAAGGTAGGGAACTTTAACGTGCGTGACAACACTCACACACGGGACCTCCATTTAACCTCTCATCCGAACGAGGGCGTAATTTATGTAAAAAATGCTCACCTGCCATTTTTCAAGCAGTCGACCGTGTCGGGATTTGAACCCGGGACCTTGGGATCCGTAGTCTTACGCTTACTACATTGATCCACGGCGACGCCCTTTACAAAGATACCGCAGATATACTAAGATACGTGAAAGGACATGAAAATTTAATAAATACGGGGGATTTTAATGCAGTGGTAGGTGAGGGTAGGAAAGGAGCGATAGTAGGTTTATCTGGTTTATTTACGAGAAATGACAGAGGAAATAGGCTGGTGGAATATTGCGACAAGAACAACTTAACCACAACAAATACATTATTTCAACATCATGTTAGAACGGTACACCTGGAAGATGCCAGGTGTTATAAGAAAATATCAAACAGATTATATTATTGTTAGACAACAATTTAGAAATCAAGTAAAAGATTGTAGAAGCTACCCGAAAGCGGATATAGACACTGACGAAAACATCGTACTATGAAGGGCGCACTTAAATTTAAAAATCTGAAGAAGAGGAACGGAAAAAGGCACAGTGACTTTGAGAAGCTTAAAGATAAAGATATCCGCGAAAGATTTGAAAAAAAGTCAAATGAATTGCTGAAAAATATAAATTTCTGATACTAAGGAAGTAGAAACAGAATAGAATAACATTAAATCCAGCTTAGACATGACGGCCAGAGATATTCTGGGGTATACACGAAAAGAAAATAAGAATCAATGGATAACAAAGGATATCCTAAATTTAATAGAAAAAATACAAAAATAGATCAAATAAAACAGAAAAGCAAAGATAAAAAGCTATAAAATGGGAAATTATTCGCAAATGCAGGAAAGCTAAAGAACAATAGATTGATGAAAAGTGCAAAGAGGTACAAACTAAGATGGAAATAGGAAAGACAAACGAAGCATACAAATTAATTAGAATGAACTTTGGGAGCAGAAACTCTAAAAGCCCCTGGACAAACAATAACAGAACGTCTCTTCCGACTTGTAAGCTATATGCATGAGACAGGCGAGATACCCAAAGATTTCAAACTTAACATCATAGTAACTGTACTAAAAAAATAGGCGCGGATAGATGTGAATATTTTCGAACAATAAGTTTGACCGCACACGTTTCAAAAATATTAACTAGAATTGTACAAAGACGAATGGAAAAACGAGCTAAAGAAATACTGGGAGAAGATCAATTTTGGTTTAGGCGAAACAGGGGAACACGGGAGGTTATTTTAGCTTTGAGGGTGATAATGGAAAAAACAATAGAAAAGGAGGAAAGTGTATATATAGGGTTTGAAGATTTGGAAAAAGCATTCGACAATGTGAAATGGAAAAAAATGTTCGACATACTCAAAAAGATTGGAATGGGTTTTAGGGATAGACGGATAGTACATTGGTTATACAAAGAGAAAACAGCGGTAATAGAATTAGAGCAAGAAAGTAGAGAAGTAAATATTAGGAAAGGGGTGAGACAGGGATGTGCCTTATCTCCATTAATTTTTAACTTGTACATAGAAGAAACAATGAATACTGTCAAATGCAGGAAGGCATTTGGAATTAATATGCAGGAACAAAAAATTGATATGCTTAGATTTGCAGATGATATATCAGTATTGGCATCTAGCAAAGAAAAGTTGAAGCTGCTCTAACGGAGAGATATGGTATAAAAATTAACAAAAATAAAACTAAAGTTATAGTATGCGAAAGAGGAGAAAATAAATCAAAAACAAGAATACAAATAGCTAACAAGAACTTACAACAGGTTAAGGATTTCTGTTACCCAGGAAGTCAAATACCGCAAAATGGGAAAAGCACATAAGATATAAAACAAAGATTAGCACAAGGTCGTGCTACATTTAACAAGAAAAAGCAACTACTGTGCTCAAAGACCACAAACATAGAAACAAGGGAAAGATTGCTTAAAACAAATGTGTGAAGCACTGCACTGTATGGCTGTAAAGCTTGGACAGTAGGAGAAGCAGACAAGAAAAAGGTAGAAGTCTTTGAAATGTGGTGCTACAGACGTATGATGAAGATATCGTGGACATACAAAGTTAAGAACAAAGAGGTACTAGAAATGGTAGAGGAAGAAAGAAATATGTGGAACACAGTAAAAAATAGGAGAGATAGGATGATAGGCTCATACTAAGACATGAGGGAGTAGTGCGGAGTATATTAGAAGCAGAGATAGGAAAAAAGAGAAGTAGAAGTAAACGTAGGTTAGACTACTGCACACAGATAGTAAAAGGTGTAGGCTGTAAGAATTTCAGGGAAATGTGTAGACTTGCTCAGAATAGAAATAAATGGAGGTATGCTTCCAACCAGTCGCAAGATGGAAAAACTAATGACAATAATAATTACTGTACTTAAACATGGTGATCATTCTAAACAACGACAGATATTGGTTTTGCAATACTCTTAACTAATGTTAATTGTGCGAAAGGATTTACTGGAATACTATTAGTACGGCAAATGTTTAAGTGTTGGGGGATCCTTGGCAGCCACAGGCTGCTTTACCCTCTTCACATACCACTGAATCTCGGTGAAATAGGGCATATAATTAGATAACAATAGAAGAAAATCAAGTTGTATATAGGCTGTTGGGAGAATTTGAGGGAACTGTGTAGGCTAGCTTAGAACATAAATAAGCTGAGGTACAAATCCAACCAGTTTCATGACGTAAATCCCAATGACGAAAAAATTAATTCTCTTAAATCGGATGATTATTATAAACAACTACAGGTGTTGATTGTGAAATATTTTCAACTAATGTTGATTGTGCTAAAGGATAAATTGGAAAAGCTATTAATTCGACAAAGGTTCAAGTGCTGGGTGAACTTGGCAGCCAAAGGCTGCTTGTCCCCCTTCACATACAACTGAATACCGACAAAGTAGGGGATATAGCTGTAAAACAATAGAAGGTGACCGAACTGCGTCAAACAAGAAAGAACAGCAGCTATGTTCAAAGACAACGAACATAGATACAAGAAGTAATCCATTCAAAGCATGCCGTGGAGCACAGCACAGTACATCTATTAAATAGGGGCAGTAGGAAAAGCAGACAGAAAGAGATAGAAGCATTCTGGAATGTTGTGCTTAAGATGTATGTAGATGGTAGCATGGACAGACAAAGTTAATAACAAATAGATTGTTGAAATAGTAGAGGAATAGAGATATCTGTGGAAAACGAAAAAAATAGGAGAAATAGAAGGACAGGATACGTTCTAAGGCATTTTTAGGGAATAGTACGGGATATATTACAAGCAAAGATAGGAAAAGATAGGTAGAGGTAGATCGAGATCAGACAAATAGTGATAGATGCAGACCGTGCAAATTTCAGGGAAATGTGTAAGTTGGTTCAGACTAGGAAACAATGAGGGTACGCGTCCAACCCGTTCTAAGACTGAAGACTTAATGATGATGATGATTTGAGACAGATGGTTTAGCGTCTTTCAATTATGACACTAAAATATCCTTTAAGGATAAATGAATAAGGTAACGTATTTAGTTTGAATTTCAGCCATTTTATTATTTTAATTTCTTTATTTTTACTATTTTAATAATTTCCTCTATAGAAACCCACTCCGATACCACCGTTGTTAGCCGATGCATTCTTAAATTGTTAAGGGGTCGCAGCGCTTTAAGGCAAATCAAAATTCATATCGTAATACTCATTTAGCAGGTAACAGTATTTTTTAGCGCCCAATCAAGAGTCGTATTTTATAATATGTGGTGTTTTTTAATGTGTGATTTTATTAAAATTTTTATATGGTTAAGGTTTTTGGCTCTAATCTCTGTCGCCGTTACTTTTGTTGTTAGGGTAGTTATTTAATCTTTGGTGTTTTTTTTTTGGTTTCTTAAATTGTTAAAACACTTTTTTTCATTAACGTATGGGCATTATCTTATGATTTCTTAATTGCTTAACCGAATTTTTTTTTCAATTAGGTTTCTAAATTTTAAATTTTTAAAAAATTTGTTTGACTTTTTTCCGAAATTCAGTTGCTTCGACAAAGTTTTTTGAAAAATTGTTTTGAAAGGTTTTAGGACGAAAATTGACCGATTGTGTCGTTAAAGCAAGAAATTTTTCGATAATAAATGGAAATTTGTGTGTAGTGTCACTTTTACTTAAAGCCATTTGCATTATAATTAAAAGTTGGAATAGGAAAAGAAAAAAAATAATGATTTGGCAGTTAGCAGGCCGGAAATATTTAGGGAAGACACATTTATGGCGTACGACTGCATGAAGTTAATTATGGAGTGGGACATAAAGTTTGGGAAAAATATTTTGCTCTCAGGCTGGACGCACTTTTCAGAACCAAAGAGGTATTTATATTTTAAGGATTATTTACGATTGCTGATATGGTTATTACAAAAATGTGTGAAGTAATGATGATGTTGGTCAATCCTGAGAGATTTGTCACAGGAAGATGTTGAAACCAAATCGAATTTGTAATAAAAGTAAAGATAAAAAGTTAAATAAAAACATTTAAAGTCAAAACATAGATCAGAATAATAAATTAATTATTCTAACTTTATGTTTTGGAACAAAACTTTAATTGAGTGTAACTAGAGTTTAGCAACTTTTTTCATTTTTATTATAGAATTTAGGCTTTGACTTGACAAACGTACTTAATATACATCACGGACATTTAGATTGACACCACATTTCTCTTTATTTACCTTATTGATATTCAGTCTTAAAGATACTTTACTCCTATTCCGCTATCAACCGCTCCCAAAGGGATCATTCGCTTACAGTTTTCTAACAACCTCACAACAACACTACCCTGTTTTTTCTTGGCTATTTACCCTCGGTCTACCCCTGAAAAAAGGATTTCCAAACCACGTCTGTTAATCACATTTTCGTGACCAGACAAGCATTTGTTTTCTACTTTGTGATAACACTTGTCTTTGAAGTCAATCTTCCAATTACAAAAAAGTATATTTCTTTAATTTCCTATATTTCTATCTATTTTCAACTTCACTGAAGTTTTCCCCAGAAAATTTTAGCGTTGGACTATGGGTTCGGGGCCATATCAAAAGCACGGAAGTAATTCAGCCCATCGCCATCGTAACAGATCTTCCTGTTAGAGGTATAGGAATTCTTAATGTTTGATCCCCCACAGAGGTTTAATTAGGGGACGGGGTTATTATGGGTTGGATATCTTAGAGGAATATAGTGAGTGGTAACTGGAGTCGATTTTCGAATGAATTTTCTAGCCAATTGTCAAATCGAAAATTATGTCCAGATGGTTAAGATATTACTTGACTGAGGGATGTAGCTTGCTACATTTCTCAGGTGGTAGAATCCTAGCCATTTAGCGCCTGAAATGAAGAGCCTAACTCTCGCGAGTGTTCTATTTTCCTAGGGAGTAGAGAATACCGCTTTACGACATTTCGCCATCAGCTACACTTGCAGTGTAGCTTCTTTTAGGATTTAAGGATTTTTACTTTTTACTTCTATTTTTTATTACAATTTTCTAAATTTTCCTTGGACTTGATAAACTGACGAATAACTGACGTGTACCTAAACCGGAACCAACCTAAGGGTCGTTAGGGTAGAAGACTCTTGGTAAAGATTTTATTTGTAGTATGATGTAACGCGAGTTATGTATCCCTTAATCTATATATGTATATATACTATATATATATATATATATATATATATATATATATATATATATATATATATATATATATATATATATATATGTATGACAAATAAAATTTATTAGGATTTATTAGAAATTATTAAAGAAACTTAAGTTATATGCAACAATGTAAATTCAAGGATAAATATAAAAAGATTATTAACAGTTCACAAGCAGGTTGTGAGAACGGATGTAATACATTGTATTCCAGACTGTAAGTGATACTGCAGGTGCTGGTCACAGACGGCTAAGAAACCGCAATTACTTAGAAATTAAGATAGTTACAATGTATAATAAATAGAGTTAAGAAATAAGCAGATATAAGCTCTGCAAGTTCCCACAAACATGTGAGGGGCAGAGACAACATAAATACCCTGGGAGCCCCAAGACCATCAGTCAGTCTTAAGTGTTTCAGCTTTAACATTGCCGTTTGCTTGGGCTACTCGCCCTTATTAAACTCCAATTATTATTTAATTTTCGACTTAGAGTATTTTAAATCAGTTTGTCAAAATTCAATTGTAATTTCTGTTTAACCAAATAAATTGTTACAAGAAGTTTTGGAAGAAGTTTTTAAAAAGAGCATTTTCAAGACCCGATATGTAACTCGCGTTCATTTACGCTAATTATAAATTAAATGGGTAAGAAAGATTTAGTAAATGCAGGCGTATCTTGTATGATAGATTTTACGAATAATTAATCTTAATTAAACAGGATATTCTAAATTTTGTCTATATAAAATTATTCAGCTAATAAATGATAAACTTATTTCTTATAAATTCATTGCAGGGGAGTAATCCAGGACGATGACCTAAAATAAAACCTCGAATGAAAACATATCTTAATATCGCAGGCGCGGCGTATGCATTTTATGTATAAAAATATTTTACAATAGACAGATATTGTGCGTCCCCACCATCAAGGACATTAAAATAATATCATCGTATAACACAATGTAACTTGTATACAATATAAGGTGATCATAATCTTGTACATAAGTATAAATTAAAGTATATTATATTTAGAGAATGAATTTTTATAGTGGGAGAAATCATAATAATTGGACCCCAACGGAACGGAATGAATTAATTATGCGCAAGCAGTTAATTAGAAAACGTTAAAATGTACTAATACGAGCATATTGGAAGTTGATAGTCGAAGAGAAACAAATCTTTAGGTTTAAAATGTAATGTGATTAGATTTTCGCCGGAATAAGAAGAATAGGATAAAGGCTTGTTTATTTTAAAAGGATATCCAGTCACCCGAGTGTTGGAATTGCATTTGGACATTGCATTATGACAAAAATTTAGTGAGTGTTTTTATGCTATTTTCGAGAACGCTAACGTATAATGAGATAGCATTTTGGACACTCGTAAAACCTACCTATGCGGAATAATTGTCTTTCGTGAGGGAATAATATCAAAAGGATTGCTGAAACAGACGGTTTGCGCTCTTCAATTATGACAGTAAAAAACGTCTTTCAGGGTAGGTGAATGTTGTAAAGTAGTTTATTTGCATTTCTGACAATTTATTAGTTTTATTTCCTTATTTTTACTATTTTATTATTTTTCTATAAGAATCCATTACCGCACCACTGTAGTTAGCTGGTGCATCCTTAAATTGTGCCGCGGTCCCCGTCCCTTTAGGGCAAATCAAAATTTATAACGTAGCGCTCATTTAATCCGTAACGTGAGATTACAAACTATGAATAATTTAGCAATCGATTTCAGCAAATTTTTAATTAGGGAGTTTATGTTAGTCAAATATTATAAAAATGATGGACTTATTCAAGATCGATTAGAAGTACAGTCAGCTAATGAAGTGGATGAGTAGTAGCAGTAGAGTTATGGTACACCATGTTACATAGTGAATTAAAAACCATCATTCAAAGTCGATCGAGCTCCAGTAATGTCACGTGTGTAGAATAGGGAGCGTCAGATACAGATCCAGCGGGTATACTTGCCCAGTCAAATAGTCTCCGCTTCTCAAGGCAAGTTGCCAAGTATTCACATTCACATTCAGATGACGGATCGTTTGTAAAACGTTTTATCTCATTGGTACATTCGGATACATGCTTAAACAATGTTCAACGATTTTTGTGTATAAAATCGGTTTTACGAGATGAACAATTGTCTATAGGAAAGGATTTGCACATTACTGATGCAAATTATGAACTTCCTCCTGGTTTATTAAAAGAAAAGTCATAACAATAAATCAGTCACAGTAAACTACCATATTTGAAGCTCAAATAACCAAAGCTAGTTCAGCTGCTCTATGGGATTATAGTTATGGTCGAACAAATTCTACAAATACCAGCTAACAATAGAACCTTATTTTGTGTATATTACAAAATCAAATTTGAATTTCAATACGCATAGGATATATGAGTTGGAAGGCGAACTCTAAAGTTTCCAACGTTTAGAAAAAAGGCATTTGATTCTAGAAGAAATAGCAATTTTAAAGTACAAACAAAAGGTTACAAAACTTATTTGTCATTCACTATTTAATTCACAAACAGATATCAAACTAAAATACATATTTTGTAATGCGTACTATCATCTAGTTTTATACGCAACAAATTTCTAGAAATCGATTTAGTACGTAGATGAGATATATATAATATATATACTCATATTTAGACCAGGGTAAAAAATTAAATAATCACATCAAATAATTTTAATCACCGTGTATAATGAATATTATTAGATAATACGCGTTATTAAAACCGTGAAGCATAAAAATTTATTAGTTTCATTAAACATAAGAGATTTAAATCATGTACAAGACGCTTTATATCAAAAGAAGCAGTATTAAAAAGCTTTGCGTGTAATGTAATTATTCCTAAACAAATGGAAATTACGTGCAAAATTTATCTTAATTAACTCTATTTCAAGTAACCGGTATTGAACAAAACGTACAGATAATATCTATAGAAACTTGTAAAAACCCAATGAAATGCAAATCCTAGAAGTGTTAGTTAGAAGTAGGATGTTTGAACACACCTGCGTATTTTAAAAGGCAATTTCAGTTTAATTTGTTTAGATAAACATGTCGATTCTAAGGATATTGGAAACGGTCAGATGCTTTAGCACGAAATACAAAACAGGGTTTATTTAAAAAGCTCTGAGAATTAATATTATTTTGAACACCTGCGTAGTTTAAATGTTTGCGTGCCGTGTGGAAATTTTCTGAGATTTAAATGGGGCGAGTGAAAAATTCGTAAAAACCGACGCGCGAGCGACGGACTGGGAACATAGAATGAGAAATTCTTGAGAATTGTCTGTTTTGAGGACAAAAGCGACGTGCCGGCTATTCGCTATATATAGAGGAGGTAATATGAATTTCGGCCTCTTAGACTTTTGACTATTCGATGCGTTAAAAGCTCTTACATCCGCGACTTGATTCAAGATGTTAAACAGTGCATTTTAGTTTGATAAAATAATTTAAAGTTTGCTCGTATATATTAGTGATTCAAAATAGTTTGTTATTTACGTGCTAACATGAATGTACTTCAGTGCACTTAAATACAAGGTAATAAAATTTAGTATCACTGTACCAATTAGCAAAATTTACAACGACAAATGTATACACAAAAGTAGGCAGTTTTGGCGTATATTGGTGAAAAACGCATGAATTCTTTGCTATTTTTCGGGGGTGTTAATAATTAAATGGTTCAAATACGTGTCTGGATCCACGAAACAAGGGTCAGATATACACAAATGAGTTCCGGAAAAGCCCAGAAACAACTTTAAATAAATGGTGATGGAGAAAATTTTAAAAGCGTTGAGAATTAGAAGCCGTAAATATAATCCTGTTGGAATGGTGTGATTAACTAAAGGGACGATGTACCTTGAAGCTACGAGGACAGTAACCTTCAGGTAAATTATACTATTTTGTTTGACATTTTTGTGTGTGTTGAATAACTTTATAATTGATTTACTTTAAATGGACATTAGTGAAATTGTACTAACCATAAAATTTTAATTTTAAGATGAAATTTGCTTGTTTAAGTAGAAAGGGGTATTTAGTATTGATGTTATGAATTATGATGAAAATATGGGTATGTCTTTGAGCTCAATTAGACGAACCTGGTTAATTAACGTAAAGGGGTGGTAGATGCTCCCTTTATACTCAGACTCCGGTCTGCTTATATTGTTATATTAATTAGTAGGCATCCAACAAGGACTTTAATTCTGGATGCACGTTAAAGTGATAATACAATTAATCTTGAAATTCTTTTTAAAACTGAATTTTATGCTGAAATTTAATTTGAAAATTTAATGTATTCTGAATATTGATGTAAATAGAGTTAACGTTGATGTTTGTGGTAGGAATGTGTTGTTTTTTTTTATGAATGAGGAGGTTTATAAAATTAGGTGAGCAGCTGAAGCGAAAAGAGGATCATAGCAGTTTATGACGCCCAATCTGTGGGACTAGAATTTTTTTGTTGAAAGGACCCAGTTCCCGCATTCAAAGGAGTATATCACAGCAGTTTATGGCGACCACAACGTGAGGGCTCGAGTTCCAAATAAAATTTTTGTTATTTTATTCCAGGAAACTGGCGATCTGAGAGAGAGAGTTTCTGTTTGTGGATAAATTTAAGAGTATTTTAGAGTGTGTGAGAGTGATTTGAACGTATGCAGAGAAAGGAGTGGTTAAGGAGTCAAGGAGTGGAAATTGGAAGTGACGATAGTGCATTGTGTGAGAAAATTTCGAAAATGGAAGAAGCTGGAGGCAGTAGAGATCAGTCGAGGACGGAATCAGGGGATCAAGAAAATGAGTTAATGACGAGAATGTTAGAGGAAATGCGATTAGCTAGGGAGGAGTCCAACAGAAAATTAGAACTGCTAAGCGAAGAATCTAATAGAGCGAGGGAGGAGTCCAACCAAAAATTAGAGCAGATAAGCGGGAAAATTGAACAAAATACTAAAGAATTTACAAAATTTAAAGATAGTCTTACCGTAAAGATGGGGGAAGTTGAAAATAGGGTTGAAAAAAATGAGCGTGATATTACAGGTCTTCGACAGGAAATGGGACATTTAAAGTCCGAAGTACGCATGTTCTGTGAAGAAGAGATTAATGTAAAAATGACTGAAGTGACGGACTCATGTAGGGCTCAGTTAGGCAGGGTAGAACGCGAAGTTAGTAGTATTAAATACAACATGTCAAATTTAACGGGGGATGGTCCCAGATTTTATACAGGTGGAGGATCATTGGACCAACACATGAAGTTTTATGGCGATAACAGAGTAAATCCACAAATTTTTATTAATAGTGTAAGAAATCTAGTGGGAAATTTATTTGACGAACAGACTAAACTAAATACGATAAAGGCTTTATTAAAGGACAATGCGGAAGCGTGGTACAATTTAGTAGGACAGGACATAGACACGTATCAGGACTTTGAAAACAAATTTCTAAAGCACTACTGGAGTGACCACAGACAAGATCAGGTACGAGACGACTTAATCACAGGGAAATTTAAGGAGAATTTTCAGGAAGTAGGAGCAATATGCTATACGCAAGTATAGCATAGCAAAGCAACTGAACCCACCACTGACGGACCGACAAATTATTAAGTATTTATCACGACACTTCGAGGTAGACATAAGACAGCACGTAGCACTACAGAACATAGTGACAGAGAAATGTTTTTGGAATACCTGCAGAGGTACGACGACGTAAGTAGTGGACGACCTCGGGACAATAGGGAAAGACAGATCAACACAGTTAGGTTTGACAATAGACGGGACAACTATGCTAGAAGAGGGAATAATTACGGATACCAGCGACAGAATTGGGAACAGAGACGACCATACGTTAGGAGTAATAGTTTAGGAAGGGGACCTGCACAGAGACCGGGACCTACCAGAATGAATAGTTCACCAGACATGAGCGGGACTGCTAATACAGACACGGAACGAGTGGAAACGCCTAGGACATACGCTGAGGTGACGGCTAGACCAGGACCGAGTAGGGAAAACAGACCTGGACAGGATTTTTAGAACGCGACAGACCACTAGATTTCAGTGTAAATGTATATGAACATCCACGTGAATTTTTCAAAATTGAGGAGGAAGTAGAGCCAGAAACTAAGGAAAATGTATGTTTGCCAATTATTAATTTAGAAATTTTGAGAATAATGTAGAAGTATTACTTGATACAGGGGCAGAGGCGAGTTTAATATCGGAGGAATTCGTCAGCAAAATTAGGGATAAGGTTTGTGATAGAATTATGCCTATAAAGCGTAGCCATTTAGTAGCTCCAAATAAAAAGAAGTTTGCTGTAGTAAATAGTGTTGTGGTGCTTAGGATAGATATAGGAGGTTTAAGCTGTGAACAGGAGTTTGTAATTGTGCCTGGACTGAAGTTTCAGAGCATTTTAGGTGTTGACTGTATGATGAAGTTAGGGGTGTTGATAGATATGGAACGGAAGGTAATAAGGATTAAGGATAGGGTAGTGCCATGGAAGGGCAGTTATGAAGTCACAGAGGATGACACGGGGTTGAATATTAATGTAGTAGAGGTAGAGGATGATGAAGTAAAACAGATCAACACAATAAGATGTCCAGAGGATAGGAGAGTAGAGGTTCAAGCTTTATTACAAAAACATGCAGAAGTAGTGGGGGTAGAAGCAGCATATCGGGAGCAGGTGAAGGCAGAAATATTTTTGACGAGGTTAAGTGGCAAGTTTGTTTTTAATAAAGTAGATTTAAGGAATTCATTCTGGCGGATTCCATTACATAAGAATTCTAGAAGGTACATAGGATTTTCCGTAGAGGGAAAAATCGATAATTGTAAAGTAGTATCGTTTGGTTTGTCGGCAGAAAAGGAAATAAGAATAAATAAGAAACAGACAAGTGTAGGGACTGAAGAAGAAGCAATATTTAAGAGTGAGGATAAGAGGGATGATAAGTTTATTGTATGTGAGATAATAGAGATGTTAAGTATAGATATAGAAGGGGGAGAAATAGGGATGAAGAGTATTAGGATGGTGAGAAGAAAGACTTGGAGGGTCAAGAAGAGAGTTAGATTTAAATAACTTGATGAACAAAGGATAGAGATAGGTGAATTTTAGTATAGATATAGAAGAGAGTAGATAGGTGTACAATAGAGTAAAATTTAAATAGGATAGGGATAGAATAGGTGTAGATAGAAGAGTAGAAGTAAGTGTTTATAGAAAATAAAGCTAGGTATAGGATAAATATGGGAGATAATTAGGAATAGGATTAGGATGAGAATAAAGAGTAAATGTAGGAAGAAAAGAAGATAGGTTAAGTATAGATATTTCATATAAGATTAGTGGAGAGTTAGGAATAGAGTAAGAGTAGGATAGGTATATAGGATTAGGTAGGGGGAAGTAAAGTATAGTAAAGATTAGTTAAAAGTTAGGAATAGGATAGGTATATAGGATGTATATAGGATTAGATGGATAAGTAGGATGAAGTTAGGGATAATTTCAGTTTATAGAATGAGGTGAGAGTTAGGAATAGGATAGGGATATAGGATAGGTGTAAATATTTTTTTGGATTGGAGACAAAGTAGGTAAGTTAGATAGATAAGGGTAGAGAGATAGGCAATTTTTTTGTAATTTTTTGTCTAAATGCTTTATATTTGCATTCAAATAAGTTGGATTATTTGTATTCAAATAGGGGGAAAAAACTCATATTTAGACCAGGGTAAAAAATTAAATAATCACATCAAATAATTTTAATCACCGTGTATAATGAATATTATTAGATAATACGCGTTATTAAAACCGTGAAGCATAAAAATTTATTAGTTTCATTAAACATAAGAGATTTAAATCATGTACAAGACGCTTTATATCAAAAGAAGCAGTATTAAAAAGCTTTGTGTGTAATGTAATTATTCCTAAACAAATGGAAATTACGTGCAAAATTTATCTTAATTAACTCTATTTCAAGTAACCGGTATTGAACAAAACGTACAGATAATATCTATAGAAACTTGTAAAAACCCAATGAAATGCAAATCCTAGAAGTGTTAGTTAGAAGTAGGATGTTTGAACACACCTGCGTATTTTAAAAGGCAATTTCAGTTTAGTTTGTTTAGATAAACATGGCGATTCTAAGGATATTGGAAACGGTCAGATGCTTTAGCACGAAGTACAAAACAGGGTTTATTTAAAAAGCTCTGAGAATTAATATTATTTTGAACACCTGCGTAGTTTAAATATCACGTACGGCGAAAATTGTGTAGATAACAAATGGTTTCAAAGAATCTTGGAGAAACCGGGGCTTAATATTCACGAGAATGTGCGATACGAGGTTATTAAACCCAGATAGTCCACATGGACTAAAATATAATCGATAATAAAGAATATCAATTTGCACCAATACGAACAGGTTAGAAAAGGAAAGAGAAAATGCGTCAAGCAAAGACACATATAGTAAAAGGCGTGATTTAAGCAACGTCACGAGGGTCACAATTGGTTGAAAATAGGATGCAAATATCAGAAGTAGAAACAACAATTTCTGTACAAAGTTAATTAGTTTTTCTCGGACATGTTTGCGTGCCGTGTGGAAATTTTCTGAGATTTAAATGGGGCGAGTGAAAAATTCGTAAAAACCGATGCGCGAGCGACGGACTGGGAACATAGAATGAGAAATTCTTGAGAATTGTCTGTTTTGAGGACAAAAGCGACGTGCCGGTTATTCGCTATATATAGAGGAGGTAATATGAATTTCGGCCTCTTAGACTTTTGACTATTCGATGCGTTAAAAGCTCTTACATCCGCGACTTGATTCAAGATGTTAAACAGTGCATTTTAGTTTGATAAAATAATTTAAAGTTTGCTCGTATATATTAGTGATTCAAAATAGTTTGTTATTTACGTGCTAACATGAATGTACTTCAGTGCACTTAGATACAAGGTAATAAAATTTAGTATCACTGTACCAATTAGCAAAATTTACAACGACAAATGTATACACAAAAGTAGGCAGTTTTGGCGTATATTGGTGAAAGACGCATGAATTGTTTGCTATTTTTCGGGGGTGTTAATAATTAAATGGTTCAAATACGTGTCTGGATCCACGAAACAAGGGTCAGATATACACAGATGAGTTCCGGAAAAGCCCAGAAACAACTTTAAATAAATGGTGATGGAGAAAATTTTAAAAGCGTTGAGAATTAGAAGCCGTAAATATAATCCTGTTAGAATGGTGTGATTAACTAAAGGGACGATGTACCTTGAAGCTACGAGGACAGTAACCTTTAGGTAAATTATACTATTTTGTTTGACATTTTTGTGTGTGTTGAATAACTTTATAATTGATTTACTTTAAATGGACATTAGTGAAATTGTACTAACCATAAAATTTTAATTTTAAGATGAAATTTGCTTGTTTAAGTAGAAAGGGGTATTTAGTATTGATGTTCTGAATTATGATGAAAATATGGGTATGTCTTTGAGCTCAATTAGACGAACCTGGTTAATTAACGTAAAGGGGTGGTAGGTGCTCCCTTTATACTCAGACTCCGGTCTGCTTATATTGTTATATTAATTAGTAGGCATCCAACAAGGACTTTAATTCTGGATGCACGTTAAAGTGATAATAAAATTAATCTTGAAATTCTTTTTAAAACTGAATTTTATGCTGAAATTTAATTTGAAAATTTAATGTATTCTGAATATTGATGTAAATAGAGTTAACGTTGATGTTTGTGGTAGGAATGTGTTGTTTTTTTTATAAATGAGGAGGTTTATAAAATTAGGTGAGCAGCTGAAGCGAAACCAGGATCACAGCAGTTTATGACGCCCAATCGGTGGGACTAGAATTTTTTTGTTGAAAGGACCCAGTTCCCGCATTCAAAGGAGTATATCACAGCAATATATATATATATATATATATATATATATATATAATAGTATATTACACGATAGAAGTCTATAATATTTGATCCAAGGTTAAAGGTATTCACAGATTGCAGTATTCTGAAAAAAATAACTTTTTTTGCCGCATATTTACATTAATATCAATGCATAAATAATTCAGATGATTTAAAATTGGCCGATCCAATCGTTTTATTTTTGCTATAATTTATCTTATTTTAGGGGTCAATGTTTAATTTGATATAATTACGATTGACCTTTTAAAGTTAGGAGATATTTTTGTCTTACAAAATAGTTTATAAGATTGTATTGTAGGTTTTACGCAGTTTACTAAGGTTTAATAAAGGTCCTAAAAGTAGAACATAAAGCATTTATACATAAATATCAATACTAAATCATGCAAAAAGTGTCACTCACAAAATAGATTCTATTACAGTAGATAGATACTACTTTTCAAGTTATTGTTTAGTGCTGGAGTACAAACGTACAATTAAATATCAACCTGTTTCGAACGGGTTAATGAAAACTACATCCAGTTTAAGTTTCAAAGACATAATGCTCAAGGGCACACAAGTTCAATCAGAAATCTTTGACATCTTAAGATTTCGAACACTTAAGTGATTTAGAGAAAATGCATACGTGAATAAAAATTGGTTCTCAAGATAGATTATTACAGAATATTGTCAGGAAAGACAAACTGTAAGGTCTATTCGATATATTGAACAGCAACAGTCACATACGGAACAAACAGTACTATATTTTGTGGAACAAAAACATTGATCTAGGTAGCCAACCAAAACAAAACTTAGTTGCCGTAAATAAAATACACATTGTTAAAACAGACGTGTGTGAATGACATAAGTAAACGTGATAACCGAGACCAAGCAACACTGACCATCAGCTACCTTTCACCCCACCTTCCACCTTTCACTAACCACCTTTAATAACTACATGCACAGGTAGTTATAAAAATATGTATCTGTTCAGCGTAAAGTAAACGCTAGATTCCCATTTGTCCTACAAAGCGAAAATAAAATGGGGTTGAAGTAAAATATATTATTGGTAAAGAGGGTTTAAGAAATATAAACAATAAGTATACAAATTCAATATGCGTTCCGTATAAAGTGGAATTAGTAAATGTTAAGTTAGAGATTCTGTTGGAACAGCTCGAAAAAGAAAGTTAGTATCTACTAGTTCTGAATATAACCCCAGATCCTAGTGGGATACAACAAGGCGGAAATAGTCGAATACACAACGAATAATTTTTTTGCCTATTGTGGAGAATATATAGCGAACAATGAAATTTAGTGTAAAACAGTATACGATTTTATATAGTTGGTAACTAGATGTGAGACTTTAAGATGTGGTAGTTGGAAGGTGAAAGGTGGACAGTGGTAATTAGGATGTGCCAGGGTTTTTCTGTTAAAAAAGAGAGCAAATTATTCATGTAGTCCGTACAGTGTTAAACAAGCATACGGCGATAAAGTTTAATTGCAAGCTTTATGGCTTCTAATCGAAAATGGGCATTGATCCGGAGACAATCGATGAAAATTCGCTTAACGCTAAAAATGCGATTATCACATTTGGCAGCAAAATGAATACGAAAACTTGGGCAAGATTATGTGACAAAATTAAGAAGTTTTTGAGAACCGCGAGCACGGGTGTTCTTTGGACAAGGTGTTCTACTTAGAAATGAACATTAACGTTGAAAAATCATAGGTGTACTAATTAATACACTGACTAATCAGAGCAGATTAAAATGGAGTAGCCTCAAAAGACGGTACCATAGATTCAAATTTTGCATCTAAAATTAAAATCAATTTTTTACTGTATTTGGTTTTAGATAACTTTATTTAAAAATATGTACACAGGCTGGGCCGACTGATACCACACGTTCAATAGCGTAAAACCTATAAGAAATGCAAAAAATATTTTATACAAAAGTGTTAGAAAATATAACGGAATATCGTCCAATAATATTCTTTGTTTAAGCAGGGTGGCTCGGCAAAGAATGGTGGTCCAAAGTGTTTGTTTTTTTTAAAGAGGACACTGTTATATTATTACATATATGAATCTTAAGTTTGTTTTTAATCTTTTTTTTTAAATAAACTGCATGCATCTTTAATATTTTTAAAGATATTAAACGATTAACGGAAAAATTGCGAAAATATAGTGTAAGAAAATGAATCCCACGGCGCAGTTCATTTAGTTCTACAAGTGTATATTATAAAGGTTAAATAACAACCATTTAACCTATCTAAATTGCTTACTATAAAATTTGTAGCATTTATAGGGTGCAAAAATTTTTTTTCAAACGTGAGTTAAGGTTCGTGGCTGCGAGCGGTCCTTTTTAAAAAAACTTTTTGAACTCTTAACACATTTATTTATTTTAAACAGAATTGAACATTGAAATTTTGACAATCTTGAATGAATTATTCCAAGTCCAAAATTATTTACTCGTTGTACAAGTGAGCTATCTACGAACTGCAATGTGAAAGCTAAACGTTTGATGAACTGACTGCGAGTGGAGCTCCCAGGCTTTTTATAATCTCCCTACCCCTTCACAGTTTTGTGGGAACTTACAGACCTAATGTCTGCTTTCATTTGACTCTTATTCATCATACATTGTTGTAATCTTAAAGCTATTCATAACTACTTTATTGCGAGCTTACTTCTGCGTAATCTCGGTACGTGACTGTCTACGACCGTCTGTGACCTGACATCTGCAGTGCCATTTATCCTTGTGCTACTTTGTAGCGCTTCCGTTCCCATGGACGCTAATAATGTGAATAAAAATGTCCTCCAATTACATTGTTGCATATTTCCTAATATTTCTAGTAACTTCTTAAATATTAGTTTCTTTTATATATATCAAATGGGGTATTACATAACTCCTCCCGACGTACATTAAAAATTAAAGGTTTTTACCTTTCTTGATTTTTAATTAAAATAAATTCGTTTAATCTCACTTCTTAAAATTCATATTTTCTAAGGGTACATTTGTTTCTTTAGTTGCCTTTAATCTAAAACTTTTTCATTTATTATTTTTATATCTAATACACATTTTATAAGTTACATAAATGATCAATAAAATAGTCAATATAATCAATATAATTGTCCATACACTAATATTATCGTAGTGCACTTTGGGCGTCTTGATCTCGTTCAGATGTTCTTTGTAATTTTCCATGAGTTTCATGGCGTGGTTGAGGTTGTCTAATTCCAGGTGTTCCAATTGTAGAGGTTTTTGAAGTATTTCTTCATCTTCGTCTTGGGCAATCTTGATTTGTAGATCGGGTAGATTTGCTAATTTCTTGCTTTGTACGGGATCTTGGTAAACTCTAATTATTTCGTTTTTTAATTTTAAATAACAATTTTCCTTAAGGGTGATTAATTTACTTCCGGTTAATGCTAAATTACTTTCGTCTTGATTGCAGTACATTGTTGCGATTACTTCGGGGAGGAAAATGGCTATCCAATTATTTTTCGTTACTTTCTGAATTTTCATGTTGGTGATTTGTACAGGTTTGGCTTCACAATTCTCGTAATGATTGGTGAATTTAAGTAGTTGTACTTCGCAAGAGCTGTCTTCTTGAATTGTTGTTGTTGTCAACGATTGGCATAAATATTGATTGGGTGTGACTTCATCACATTTTTCGTTCGTATAACCATATCTTTGTTCATTTAAGGATAGGAATTTGGTTTTTAGAATAATAACTTGGTATGTGCTAGTCATTTTCATTGAAAAAGCAAATAAGTGATAATAATTGTAATTGTTAATCTCTACTATTGGTATTTCTATTAAAAATATATCGTTATTTTTTACATAGCCTTTAACTTTAGCTATTTTTCAAATATTAAAATGTTTGTTTATATATTACACCGAAAGGTAATTTACTGTTAGTTATAAAAGATTTTATTCTTAATAATTCTTTCAATAAATCAATTGGTTCTATGATGCTTGAATGTAGGGTATTTAATTTCGCAAAGGTTACTGCGTTTTCTAATGTTGCTAGAATTTGTTGAATTAAGGTAAGGGTTGATATTATCTGGTTGTGTATCGTGTTGAATCTGATTAAATCTCGCATGCCTAACATGGTAGTTTGCATGTTATTTTCTAAGGTTTGTATTCGATTGGCTATACTATCTTGATTTCTAACTAATTTTCTTAAGGTTTCATTCAATTTGATGATCGTTGATTGAGTTAACGATATTTGGTTACTAATTATGGTTTTGATGTCGTTTTTGGTTTTCTATTAATTGTTGTATCGCGTTGTCATAGCGTTCTGCGTCTTGATTATCTAAATTGCCGGTAATTGCTTTGATTATGTTTCCTAATCCGTTGATTAGTCCTTTTTTTCGTCTTGTTGTTTGTTCTGTGGGTATTAGTCGATTAAATTTGTCTTCTATATTATAAAGTATTATATTATAAAGTCGGTAGTTAATTCTTTCATGTCTTTGAAATGGAACGTCTCGCGATTTGTTTTAGGGTCTCGTTTATTCCTCGATGGTTGGTTTTTTCTTCGTGTTGGTTTCTTATCACATCTTTATTTCGTCAGGTTCGTCTAGTGTTCTTAATTTTCTTGTGCATCTTATAAGTTCAGGGCCAGAATTGTTGAATAGTTTAACATATATTTCTGAAAATCGTTTGTACAAGTTTTCGGTGTTAAAGTAAAAGTAAAATTGTTTTTTCTCGGGGGTGTATTCCTTTAGAATTTTAATTATTTGTGATTCATTGTCGTCTTTGGTTATTTGAACTTGGTAAATTTTTTTATTATCTACTTTCGTATATTTTACAGGGTTGGGGTTATTTAAAACTTCTGTGATTATAAATTGATTGGGTTTCGTGTTTAGAGCTACATTTGAAATTTTAATTGCGGTTTCCAGTTCGTCAGTTTGTGTCGAATATATGGTTTCCATTTTTTCTGGGTCTTCTCTGATTTCTGTCTCGTCTACGTTTCCTACTACCGATTTGGTCTCTAGTGCGTTAAGTTGGATTCTACTTAAAGCGTCTGCGTTATTGTTGTAAATTCCCTTTTTGTATTTGATGTCATAGTCATATTCTTCTAGTCGAATTCTCAATATTTGTAATTTTGAGTTAGGTTCTTTGAGTTTGCATAGCCATACTAATGGTCTATGATCGGTGTATATATAAATTTCCGTCCGTATAGGTATGGTCTAAAATACTTTGATGCCCAAATTATGGCTAGCAATTCTTTCTCTATTGTACTGTATCGTTGCTCTATTTCGTTGAGGGTTCTGGATGCGTAACTGATGGGTTTATCGTTGCCTACTGTTCCTTGGCTTAATACTGCGTCTAAGGCTACATTATATGCGTCCATTGTTAATATGAATGGTTTTGAAAAGTCGGGGTATTCTAATACGGGGTGATTTGTTAATATGCTTTTGATTTTATCTACAGCTTTAATAAATTCTGGGGTATGTACAATTTTGTTTCCATTTTTTAAACAATTGGTTAGGGGCTTGGTTATTTGAGCATAACCTTTAATGAATTTTCGGTAATAACCGCTAAGGCCTAAAAATCCTTTTATCTCTTTATTCGTTTTGGGTATGGGGTAGTTTAATACAGCGTTTGTTTTGTCGGGATTCGGCATCACTCTTGAGGTGTTATTATGTGTCCTAAAAAGGTTACTTTTTTTTGTAGAAATTCGCTCTTATCTAACTGTACCTTAAATTGTGCTGTTCTTAATCTTTCGAACACTTCTCGTAATCCTTCTATGTGCTCCACTAATGATGTTGAATACACTATTATATCATCTAGGCACACAAAGCATTTTTCGTTGTGTATCCCTCGTAGTATGTTATCCATTACTCGTTGAAAAGTTGCGGGTGCGTTCTTTAGTCCAAATGGCATCCGTTTATATTCGTAATGTCCTCTAGGCGTGCTAAAGGCTGTTTTTTGCGTATCTCCTTCTTCCATTTCCACTTGATTGTATTCTGATGCTAAATCTAGCGTCGAAAAATATTGGCACTTGCTTAACTTATCTAAAATTTCTGTTATGTTCGGTAACGGGTATTTATCGTCTACCGTTTTTTCGTTTAATTTGCGGTAATCTCTTACCATTCTGTATTTCCGTTTTCTTGATGCGTCTAGTTTCCTTGGTACTATTAATACGGGGCTGCTTCATAGTGAATTGGAGTGTTGTATGATATCTTGATCTAATAGATCGGCTACTTGTCTGTCAGCTTCTTCCTGACTTGCCTAGGGTAATCTGTATGCTTTGGTGAATATCGGTTTGTTGTCTGTTAGCTCAATGTTGTGCTTAACTGTATTTGTAAAGGTTAGGGGTATTCCTTCGCAATGGAATATGTCGCGGTATTCAAAACATAATTTTTGTATTGCTCTTTGTTCCTTCGGATTTATGTCGCGGTTAAATCGGATATTACTTAAATTTTGTCTTAACATTTCGTCGTTTTCTACGGGGTTGTAATTTTCGTTTGAGTTTTCGTCTATTTCCATCTCGTTAAAATTTAATTCTTCTACGTTAATCGGGTTTGTTAAAGATAGTTCTACGGGGTAGTCATTTGAATTTAATATTGTTGTTGTGGCGTAATTATCTTTGATTTTTACTAATGCGGTTGGGGTTTCTACTCCTTGTTGAAAAGTTATGTGGTTTATTATTCCTAAGTTATTATTTGAATTTACGGGGATTCTTATCTATTTTTCTGTTCGGAGTTTTAATGTATATTTTTCGTCAATTTGGGTGTTTTGAAATTTGATGGGGATTCGTCCATATTTGGTTCTTAATAATCGGTTTTTAATATCTATGTTGGTTACTAATTTCCTTAGAAGGTCCATTCCTAATAGTCCGTCATATTTGTCATTAAATTCAAATATGCAGAATTTGTGTTTCATTTTTACGTTGAATGTTTTTGGTAAAGTTATGTTTGCTACGAATTGGTGCAGGGTTGTTTGATAGGCGGTTCTAATTTTGAAGGGTTCTCTTTCTACATAGTTTAGATAATGTTTCTTTACTGTTCGCGGGCTTATTAATGTTTTTGAAGATCCGGTATCAATTAGTAATTTAAATTCAGCGTGGGTTATTTCGATATAGGGTAATACAATGGGATTCATATTATTTAGGTTTATTACGTTTGGTCGTTTATAAAGTGGTCCATTTGAAAATTTGAGCACGCGTTTTCTTCGTCGTCCTCGTCGTAAGTTTCGTATGGCTCTTCGCGTTCATAATGGTTTGATTGGTTTTGTTCATTATTCGTACACGGTCGATTGCTATTATTCTGGTCATCTTCATAATCTTCTACTTCTTGATGAAATAGCTCTGCTGAAGTGAAAGTGCGTTTTTGATTGGGGTTTGGTCTTATGTGCGTTATTTTGGTGTTGGGTCTGGTGTTACCAGATAAGGTATCCATTGGTGTGGATTTATAATAGTTATTGGAATTATTATTGTTTACCATTGGTGAGTTCCTAATAGGATTCGCGTTGAATGCTGGTTTTTGCTGATTTACATTTTGATTGAATCTCGGTTGATATGCGGGTTTTGAAAAGTTCGGGTAAAATGTTGGTTTTGGAAATTGTTTGTATTGATTGTTGAAGTTCGAATTATTAAAATGTGGATTATTGGTTCGCATTTGGTTTGTTTGTACATTGAACGGGTTGAATTTTTGTTGTGGGTTTATTTGTCTCGCGGGTTGTATGGTTTTTTTGGTGTGTAGCTTTTATTCGCGTTGGGGTTATATAGTCGGTTTCTGTAATACATTACATTTTCTTCTTTGATTATCATGTTCATTGCTTCTTCTAAGTTTTGGGGATGTTGAAATCTAATTTTATCTGAAAGTCGTTCGGGTAGTGCAATTAGATAGGTGTCTAATGCCATCTCGTCGTACATTTTTGTTTTTAAAAGTCTTACGTTTGGGTCGGTTTCTTCAATTTTGAGTTTTGTCAAGATTGAGCTTCTTACATCTTGGTATTTCATTACAAACTGGTATGGGGATTGGTTGTGTTCCATCCTAAGGTTTGTCAAATCTCTTACTAGTCATTTTAGGTTCCTTTGGTCTCCAAAATATGATATTAATATACGTTTGTATTCATCCCACTGGTCTACGTCTTCTCGACTAGCGATTAATGTTAGTGCCCTTCCGGCCAGTTTACTGATAATAAGGCGGATAAGCAAAGTGTTCCTTTCGTTATCATCGGGCTTATAAAAAGTTTTTAGGAATATTTCACAGGCTGAAATATAGGTCCTTAACAAACATTGATCACTGTTTAAGTGGGGGATCATGTCCATGTACAACTTCATTTGATTAGTCATCTTGGCTTAGGGAATATTTAAAATTTTTTTTTTTTTTTGAAAATGAAAATTTGGATTTATTTCGTAGTTTTTGGTGTTATTCCTGGCTTGGATTTATTACTTTTTCGTTTAGATTGCGTCGGGTTGCTGTTTTTAATTTGGGTCGTTTCTGATTATTAAAAGTTTAATTTGCTTAATTTACGTTTACTTGCACGGTTGTGTAGTTATTTAATGGGTTTTAAGCTTGGTATTAGTTTGGTTCAGTTTATTTTTAATTTGCCGATATTCATTTTAATTTCTGATGTTTCAATAGGTTGAGTGGTTCTTGTGGTAATTTATCTTGCTTGAATGTTTTACGTCAGTTAAAACTTCTTTATTTTTAATTATGTCGGTTTTGGTTATGTGAGTAATAATTATTTCTTCTCGCGGTTTATGCGATTGTAAGGTGTCTGCAATGCTTACAATGTTGTCTGTAATTAGTTGCGTCAGTTCCTGTTGCAAGGTTGTTTTTAAATATACTGTAGGTGTTATTCAGTAATCGTTGCAATTTTATACAATGAAATTTGTGCTTCGTTAATTTACTAAAGTATTTAATTAAAATTGTCACGTTTGAATAAGGTTGTATTATGCGTTTTTCAGTACCGTAATTATTAATAGTTTTCCTGAGTTGGTTTTGTAATTTAAACGTAATTTAAATTGATACTTTATAAAGTTTCCGATCGTAATTTATGCTGTTTTAATTTTACAATGCTGAAAGGTTATCGCAATGTTTGGATAGCTTCTGCTCAGTAATTTATAATTAGATTTATTCACTTTTAAAGATGAGACAATTGTTGCGTATTAAGAATGTGGCTTTTAATAATAGATTTGTACGTTGTCTATTTATGGAATAAGATGAATTTACGTCTGGATAGTTGCGTTATTATAAGGATTTTGGTTTTAATTGTTTGTGATTTTAGCTTTCGCTTTTTATTCTCGAGGTATTTAAATTATTTTTATGCGCCAGTTAGTTCTCGTATTGTTGAATTAGAAATTCTAAAAATTTTCTTGCGCCAGTTAAAGTTGTTGAATTGGAAGTCTGATTTTGTTTCTAAAAATTTTCTTGCGTTATTTAGAACGTAATCTAGTCTCTTGTGCGCTTAAAATTTGCAACTTTTTGCTTGTTTCAAGTATTTTGTGTCTCAGCATAACTTTTATCAAGTTCTTATCTCTCTCTTTTCATATACAAAGTATAAAATAATGATAGAGGTTCAATAACAGCTTGAAGATAATCTCTAGCAATTGCTAAGTATATTATTTTTAAAAATTCGCATAAAATAGTTGTAACAATAGTTAATATACATATATAAATCATAAACTAACAAATATCAAATGTTTTTGTTAATAATAAAAATAAAATTCAATTGTTTTAAAGGAAATGAACTTACACTAGTTGCTTTGTTGATTTCATTGATTTCTTTCTTTGTTTCGGTTTTTCTTTTGGATTTGATCTATTTTTGTATCGCCTCCAATTTTTCTTTTGTTGAATTCGAACGATTTTTGTTTCTCCTTCAACTTCTTTTGTTTGCTGGGATTGAACGATGCTTGTTTCGTCTCTAACTTCTGTTTTGTTCTGCCAAATTTGGAATTGAAATTCCAGACCACCAGTTCCTCGATTTTGGATTCGCTAGTGCCTTTTTAGCATCCGTTACCGCTGCGCCAGTTAAGGTTCGTGGCTGCGAGCGGTCCTTTTTAAACAGACTTTTTGAACACTTAACACATTTATTTATTTTAAACAGAATTGAACATTGAAATTTTGACAATCTTGAATGAATTATGCAAAGTCGAAAATTATTTACTAATTGTACAAGTGAGCTATCTACGAACTGCAATGCGAAAGCTGAACGTTTGATGAACTGACTGCGAGTGGAGCTCCCGGGCCTTTTATAATCTCCCTACCCCCTCACAGTTCTGTGGGAACTTGCAGACCTAATGTCTGCTTTCATTTGACTCTTATTCATAATACATTGTTGTAATCTTAAAGCTATTCATAACTACGTTGTTGCGAGCTTACTTCTGCGTAATCTCGGTACGTGACTGTCTACGACCGTCTGTGACCTGACATCTGCAGTGTCACTTATCCTTGTGCTACTTTGTAGTGCTTCCGTTCCCATGAACGTTAATAAACTGAATAAAAAAGTCCTTCAATTACATTGTTGCACATTTCCTAATATTTCTAATAACTTTTTAAGTATTAGTTTCATTTATATATATCAAATGAAGGATTACATAACTCGTGAAATAAAAAAACCTAAACTTTTTTTTAAATTTGAATACTCCTATTTTTGTAAACTCATGGAGTAAGCAGTTAATGATCTATCTTTTCTATATAATGGTCACTACACCTATCCTTTTTCGTTTTTGTAATGTATCGCTTTCAATCTTGCTAAATAGAGGTTTAAGTAAAATTATTATCATAAAAGTGCGTTACGTTCAAAACTCTGCAAGTAGTTTTTTCTGAATAAACGTTTATTCATCCTACTTCTTTTTAAAACACCTTAAAATTTCTCGATTTCCTGCTATTTGAAATTAGTGCTATTTTATAAAATTCCTCAAATAATTACTCGATAAAATTTTGCCTTATAAAATTAAACAGCTGCTTAGGAAACGTTATGTTACAAAGTAGTTGCAATATTTCCTACTACCTGCAGTGCCTGCATTTTACTTAAAGCTCCACGTAAATGCACAGCTTTCTTCTAAAAGATAAGGCCACTTAACCATCTGCCTAGTAAATGAACACTTGCAATGGGCTTGTTATCTTTTATCCTGCGGCTGTTACGATGTTTCAAATTAATAAGATTGCTTTCCTTTGTTTAAAAATTTTTTGTTAATTACGTTATCTCCTTGTTGGCAAGCTGTAAATTTTTGAAGCTGCTGTCTGGGAATTTTGCACACTTGATTCGTCGGTAATATCCTTGAAAGCCAAATATCTACCCCCCCATACATGTTTCTTGCCGTATAAAATAGAGACCGTGCTTTGAAAGGAATAAGATTGGATACAACATCTTCTTACCGAAGAGACATGTTGTAAAGTCGCGCTTTTACAATGCTTTCGTTGCTAGTATGAGTTAAGTTGGTGGTTCCAGCATTCAGCCCATAGAAAAATGTAGTCGCATTTTTCCTATCCAGAAGATGATACGAGCAAGAAGCCGATAGATCCAGGTATAGTTTTCTGTTTTCGTAATTTTTTTTATGCTACTGTAAAGGATAAGACATTTCATTTGCTGTTCATAATGTTATTACTCATGATTATCCATTAAATTATCACCGCCACGTTACGAAACTCACGTTTACAATGCACGAGCGACTATGCAATCACTCTGTAAGTTAAAAATTAGTCAATCAAAGTTTATGTTTGAGCCCGTTTTACTGTTTCTTTTGTATTTTTGCATAGATAATAATGTAAAGACCTTGCGCATCAATTTAGAAGTAGTTAACACTAGATTAATTTAAGTTAGGGTGTATAAGTTTAATGTTACACCATTTCTTGAGGAGGCGCACTTCACAACGCACATTGTATAAATTTTGTATATTTCCTTTCCTAGAATTACTGTAGAGTTTAGGTTATATTTTCTTTTGTATATATTTAAGGTGAATCATTAGGTATGCAGATTCTAAGATGTTATATTTGCTTACCAATTTTATATTTTTATGTTATGCCGCTCTGTTTACCATCACGCTGTAACAAACGATTACGCAAATTTTTGGTTTCTGTGTTATTTTGTAAATAGCCTTTCGATTTTGTATGTTGACAATAAAGTTTTACTGAGGTTTCCAATGTGTTTTTTTGTTTCACCTACGCCACTCTACGACTGAATTCTAATTTAATTCTAACATTCTGTCTATGATTTGTTGCAGTATTCGGCGTAAACAATTTCTTTACTAACTTTTACTGTTTTCTTTCGTGTTTGCGCGGGATACCGTAACACGAGTAATAGTCGGCCATGAGGAATACGTTGACGTGAGAATAAAGATAGATTGTTGTAGGATGTGTTAGTTTGAATCATAAATCTTTTACTTATTGTGACAGACAGGGCAATAAAAACTGGCATTATTATAATAATTAGTAAATTATAATTGTGATAATGATCCAGAAATAAACATTTTTGCGATGACACTAAGCAATATTACGACTTTCGGTAATTATGATTACACAACTTCAATACATAGTTTCATAGATGTCAGCGTTATTTTGAATACACAAATTAAGCGTTTTCTCATGACCAACTGCTATACTCAAATGATAATTATGCAAGTTTACTTAAATTCCCATTTAACAAAATTAAAAGAGATGTATTGGCAGAAAAAAAAGGGATAGGTACGGTGATAATTATGTGAAAAAGATAGATACATTAACTACCTATTTCATGAGTTTCTAAAAATTGGGGTATATAATTTGAAAGTTTAACATTTTTTTATGTCACGTTTGACGGAAAAATTTGAACACCGCACCATATAGGCACTTCGAATCTTGTAGTGGGCAATTAAGATAAGCTAAATAGATGCTAATTAACCAATTCAATATATATTTTTAGAACTAAATAAACGGCGCGAATTAAGTTTTCGTCCCTTAATGTTGGTTTTAAAAATTCTTTATTATACTTTTATTCGTTTCAGTACTCTTATTTCCACTTACTATAACATATTTAAATTCAAAATCAAAATTCTTTTTAATTTATTGTTAAAGGTACATTCACTGTTAGTTAAAATTTTAATAATTTAATAATTTTGTTTCTTTGTACAGCAGCGACGAATACAATAACTTGAACTTAAATTTCACGTTTACATTAATTAATTACTATCAATTGATTGTCAACTAACTTTGAACTAACTTTTAAGTCTAATTTGAACTAAGTAAATTGAGCACAAAACAGCTTCTTTGATATAACTTGCATCAATTGCGTTGTATTGTATTCCTAATGTTTAATATCGTTTGCTTTTTATACATAAGGTTCTTAAGCTAAAACATAATAGAAGGGCGACAGTATTGTTACTAATACATTATATTACAATCTAATGAAACTGTATGACATCGAACTCTTACGTGAGTTAGGATTCATTCACATGCAGTGGCAAGTTTTTTTCTGTATTATAACAACAATTTTTTTAGTATACTGTAGTTTTATGCTCTATTTAAATACAAAACAGTAAGTGACTATTTCTTTGAAACTGGAATGAGCGTTGATTGCAACTTTGTTGTGCTACAGTTAATTATTATTAAATATAATTCATTAAATCTGAAATTTGTTAAAGCTTTTCGTTCAAATTAATTGTTGCTCAAAATTAAGAATGTTTTTCTTGTGTTAAAATTATTTATGCGTTATTTGAGTACTTGATAACATAAATCAATATAAACAATTAATTTAAGCGAACTCTGTTCTACAATATTGTTATTGTACAATTTAAAAAGCATACTTTATCAACACTTCTTAATTATAATTTTATTAAATACCTTAATGTAAAAATTTCATAACTCCTATGGTCTTATTAAAAAGAATTTTCATATTTGAAAATGATTTTCTATTAAAAATTAATAATGTAGTTAATTCGCAAGTCTTTAAGCTAAGTTTGCATTGACAAAAGATACAATTCACTACACTTCACTTTCTAAGTGTGATGGCTTCTAAAACGTTCTTCATTTCGTGAATATTTCTTAAATTTTCTTCGGAATTTTGTCTTCATTTTTCTTGATGTTTGATGTAGAGTAGATGGTAACTATATTCTAAAGGATAAAACTTTGACTTTAATGTGGTCAAATCTAATTTCGGAATATATATGTTCAATAATCTATTGCGTTCTGCATTTATCCAATTATTTTAGAGTATTATTCCGGGATTGTAAGTAATTAACTTTAGTCTGATTCCATTGTTTGTTCTGTCTGTTGTGACATAGCAGATAAAAGTGATGATGGTAGATCTGAAACATAAGAGTGTCTTAGGTTTTTTAAATATATGTATTTAGTTATTGTGCCATTGTCTATAATTGTTATTTTTGTCTGAAATTTTCTTAATTTTTAAAGGTAATAAGTATCTTGCGGCTGGTTTGTGTCATTTAGTCTTATAGTTTATTTTGTATGCAGTTTGTCCAATTTCAAATTTCTTAACTTAGGTATCTACATTTCGTTTTTCAATTACCTTTTCCTTATCGTGGTTTAATTTTTGCTTAACATTACTATAAGTAATTTTTAATTTTCTTTTATGGTGTTTTACGTACTGTACTGTTAGTAAACCTGTTGATAATAATGAATGCCAAAAGGGTTACGTGAATTTGAATGTCCTAGGGTTAATTTTAAGGGCGTGAAGTTTGTTGAAGTGTGCATCGTGTTGTTGTATACTATAACGGCGTAAGACATTAATACTGAAATTGGTTGTCGGAAGAATTTCAATTTTAAAAGTCTAATTTGTTTTAATAAAGTTGAATGTAGTCTCTCTACAGGTGAATTAGAATTTGGATTATTTTCAGTGGTGTAGTGTATTTTAATTTTGTGTACTCCAAATGTTTCGTACTGTCTCGTTTCTGAATTCGCTTCAGCAGTCTAGAGTTATCATTTCTGGTGTACTATAATATGAAAAATACTGTAAAGGTCATTGTGTAACTAATGTAACTAATAGGGATTGCTTGTCCCAATTTTGTAGAAGTATCTACTTATGGTAAAAAATGTTATGACTCTGCTACAAAAGTATCTATATGCAATTTTTGTATGATAGAGCAAAATTAATATCATCAAACGAAGAAATTTTAAAGAAAGAGAAAGATCTAATCAGATGTACACTAATAGAAAACAAATATCCTAAAAGAATAATAGAGAAATAAATGAATAAAGTCCCAAAAAATAAAGAAAAAGAAAACAAAAACAACTACGCGCACCAAAAAATGCTCTCAATACCATACATAAAAGGATTCTCTGAAAATATCTAAAGAATAGGAAACAAATTCAGAATTAAAACAGTATTTAAAACCACCAATACACTAAAAACACAATTAACAAAAACAAAACCCAAATACGCAATATTAGCAGCCCCCGGCTGCTTAAGCCTTACGGTAACGTAATCATACACTTCTTTAATAACCATCCTCTTAAACGTATAAATAGAAACATGTTAAAAAATGTTCCAATCCTAAAATTATTGAATTATTTGAAATTACCAATAAAAATTAATCAACTGATTTCACGTTAAGCGTATTGGCTATCTAAAAAAGCCGGTCCCAGGTCGCAACACAAATTGAAGGCAATCATTCTTTTAAAGTTTAAAAATTTTTACCTAATGTACACTCAAACCAAATATTTCGAACATCAATAAATCAGTCACCTTCAATTTATGTCAAATTTAAAGTTTTTATTATTTTGACAACGATCCTAGGTCATGGATCGAAATGTAAATAAATATGATTTTAAAAACTATGAGTGGTTTAATTTCCAACGAAGATTAACAAGGATTTTTTTGTAAGTTACGGAATTCGGGTCTTTTAAAATTTCATTGATGAAAAACTGATTAGGTTTCTCATCGATTGCTTCATTAAAAATTTTGATACAGATTGTGTAGTTTCTATAGTCTGAGTTGAATGATTGGTGCTAATTTTTACGGGGTTGTCCGAGCCTCTTGTTTCAATTTCGTGTACAATTCCTACTTTTGATTCGCTTTCGATTGCGTTGATCTGTACTCTGCCCAAAGCGTCCGCGTTCGTGTTGTATTTTCCTTTCTAGTAGATTATTTCATGACCGTACTTTTCTAACGTATCGTCTAACTTTGCAATTTTGAATTTGGGTCTTTAAGGTTAAAGAGACATACTAAAGGTCTGTGATCTGTATAGATTCTAAATTTTCGTCTGTATAAGTAAGGTCTAAAGTATTTTACTGCCTATACTATGGCAAGTAATTCCTTCTCTATAGTGCTCTACTTTCGTTCACTTTCATTTAATGTACGTGATGCATATGAAGTGGGCCTGTCTCGTCTTTCAGGACTGCCTTAAAACAGCGCCTAAAGCTACGTTTGATGCGTCCGTTGTCAAACTAAAGTTTTTTGAAGTCTGAATACTGTAGCGCAAGGTGGTTAGTTAATAATGCTTTTATATTCTCAACTGCCTTTATAAAATTTGCGGTGTTTTCTATTTTTTGTCCTTTTTTTAAACATTGTGTCAGTGATTTTGTCAGTTTTGCATAGGCTGGTAAAAATTTTCCTAAAGAGTTCTTAATTTCTTTTGCCATCTTCGGAATAGGAAATTTTTGAACTGCTAAAACTTTGTCTGGATTAGGCATTATTCCGTCTGGGATTATCACATGTAGTAAAAATGCTACTTCCTTCTTTAAAAAGTCACCCTTGTCCAACTGTATTTTAAAATTAGCTTGCCTAAGTCATTCAAAAAGGATCGTAATCTTTTTATGTGTTCATGTAGGGATGTGCTATAAATTATCAGATCGTCCAGAAATATCATGCATTTTCGTTCTTTATGCTTTTCATTATGTTATTCATTACTCGTTGAAATGCGGCTGGTGTCGATTTGAGTCCAAATGGCATTCGTTTGTACTCGTAGTGTCCTCGTAGTGTACTAAATGCTGTTTTACTGGTGTCTTTGGGATCAAGCTGGAACTAAAAATAATCCGAAGTTAGGTACATGGCTTCAGAATAATTTATAAGTAATTCGGTTTTTCATACAACCAAAGTTATACTGTATTACCCTACGTAATTTCTTAATTAGAAATTGTTTTTGCTACTTCACTGATGAATGATTTCTCGGCTTCTTTATGCTCTATATTTAAACCTGACGAACTGCTTAGACGCATTTGGGTCTTTGTACTTTCTACATACGACTTTAAAGGTTTTAACTTTGAAAAACTTTATCTGGCGGAAAAAGTACTAACGGGCAATGTGCTGTGTACCTAGACGTAGCCGGAAGAAACGTAAATACCAGACTATCTACCAAACGCGGAGAGTGGGGGGATTCACCTAAATACCAAAATAAAACACATCGCCCACGATTATCTATTAATTATAAGAATAAATAAAGGATTCTGTATAAACAAGCACAAGAAATAAATTAGGCGTTACTATTTCAAAGCAAACAATTATGTGATACGAACAATTTAGTACTTTAGATACGAAGTGCGCATCTCCTATTTTACACAAAATAAAACCAATCAGTAGAAAATAAACATGTGAGAGCTTTTGTCAAGCGTTTTTTTAAATTGTACATATTATCGTTTGTAAAATAAACCAATCAGTAGACAAGAATAAGCGTGTGTCTGTCAAACATTTTTAACAATGGTACATCACATCTGTAGAGCAATAATATCGATTCGCAGCAACAAACAATAGTTCTACAGTGTCACGTTCCTTATCACGTAACTACACTAAATGCTGATACGGAATATGCCTTTGATATGCACAAAAAAAAACAAGTTGTATACTTGTATGTGTCTGGATACTTAGTTTGCCAGCCGTCGGGGGAGAGTACAGTAACGCCATGGTAGTCAGGGTTCAATCGCCCTGCCACTGTACCTGCAGCAGCGGTCTACAGACAAAAACAGTTGGTCTACGTCAACGAACAGTTGGGCCTACATAAAGAAAGAACCCATTTGGCCTGCAGCTAACAGCTAAAAAGATAATCTAATTAAAATAGATCAGCGCGGGAAAACTCACCAATACACGCAAGATACCTCCTACTTGTCGAACAAAAAAACGTGCATTGCTTTTGAAGTACTGTGATGAATAATGTAGAAAATATTTCAACGCACAAACTGCAGAATCAAATTAAAAATGTGTTCAAATAACACTAGTTTGAACTGCAGTTCTTGGGTTATCGAAGCGCGATTAGCAAACTAGGAAACAAGCTATCAACTAATAGTAGGATCTATTATTTTGACAAGTCTTTAAATGGGGAACACAAGAGAAAGCAATTATACGTTATCAAAATGTTTAACAAATTAACGGATACCTACAACAAGGTATTGACTATTTAATTTATCGAATAAATTTTCGTTTTAAAAGCAATATGAATTTGAGTTAAAATTATGTTAAAGTGGGCTTATTCTGAACAGGTACACTATATAGGGTATTGTTGGAGAATTTAAGAATAAAATGGAATTTATTCGAGCGGGTAATGACTTAACCAGGGAAAAAAGGGTATTTAATTTATGTAGAAAAATAAACGTAACAAATGTCATATATCGTTCTAAAGCAGGTCTCTTAATTTTTATGGTGATATAACTGGAAGGTTTTGCTACAACAGCTTTCAGAGCAGTAAATCTCATTTGCAGTTGTTTTATTACATCTAGTGAAGTTCTAAGCACTCAGATTTCACCGGACAATCAATTTCATGGTCACACGCTAATTCACAAAAAAAAACTGTTTCTCAAACCACTTACGCTTTTCTTTAATTTCACAGAGCGTCCTTCAAAAGTGCAGGAATTTTGTCTCCTATAATTTTCAATTTAGCATATGCGTTGTTGAAAAGAAAGTAATCTAGTGGAGTGTCCAGATCAACTGATTCATTTTGCAAACTTTTGATGCAATATTTAGAGTTTCAAGTTCTTTTCTTTCAAGTGCAAGGGAAAGTAAAAACTAATCCCATGAATAAGATTTCTAATTCACAGTGCTAATTTGCAATATTTTCTTGTGTCGATGCAATATAACGTTCATTAAGCATTTCATAATCGGTTTGAAATTACTTTTTAAAGCAATCAGACAATCACTACGAGATGTTCATTTTGTGGAGGAGAATTTTTGAGTGTTAGATTTTTACGAAAAAGTTATTCTTAACAGTATTTATTAATTCTTCCTAGCAAGGAAAGCTTTCGCTAAAAAACATATTTACCTTCGGAACTATATAAAAACTGACATTTTAGTAATACAATATATGTTCTGCATTAGGCACCACACTTACTATTCCTTTTTGCAAACCAAAATTTTGTTCACTCTTTGTGATTGCACGACGATGGTATTGTCTCCTACTCATTTTAATAACCACGTTATTTCTTCCTAAAGCTTCTGAAACTTAACACTCAAAGCATTCACTGGCTAGGTCACGCAGTTCATTTAATCCCAGAAGTGATTTATTTATTTTTATTTTAAATTCTGTTGCAGTAGGAGATTTTCCGGTAAAGTTAAATATCTGACCACAAGGCTCATTTGGCCCCTTTATAAAAAATTTTGTGTTGTATCAACAATGATGGGAAAAAATGGAACTGAACAAATTTTCATTAGTAAGGACTGGCACATAATCATCCAATATACTAATAAAATTATTTTGAATCGCATGGTGCAAGTATTTTAAGTGTAATAACATGTAAAAGGTTATATTATGTTAAAAAATTGGCAAATTTAGACGCAACTTCAGTTGATCCTTTCTTATGACCCCGGAAAGGTAGAGAACATATAGCCGTTGTTTGCATCATCAATGATTACCAAAATCGTATCTTTCCATTTTCTTCCGTTTGTTCAAAATTGTATCAACAAGGGTTTGAGTTTTTCAAATAGGGTACATCAAACAAGATAGGAGATGTACATTACTAATCTCATGAGCTTTAATGTACTAAAACCTTACCAATCGCGAGTAAAGTCGTCACACAAGTTTGAGCTTGGACACATTCACTACCAAATCACCACGATTCATAAGAAGCACCGTAAGAAGGCGTCTGCGGGTTGATATACGTGGATATTTGATAATATACAAAAATAATGTTTAATAGGAAAGGACCACCCAACTTGACTTGGGACGCAAATGTTTGTAACAATACTGCATGCGTACAATTATGTACTTACTGACAGCGTGTTCTATGACGAACGCACACTGTGGCTGAACGAAACTTGCAGATTTTCAAAAGTACACTGGTGTGTTCACCCTGCGACAACCGTACGAGATGTGATAACGGTTTTATGAAGAATGATGCGCGTAAACGAGCTACCATCTCACACTCACTCTAATACCCTATTGTTTGAGGAAACAAGTATAGGTGTAAGAGTTTATAGACGAAACAGAGCTTTTAGTAACAAAACACCCTGTAAAATTATAAGCTTGTTAATTTACATTTAATAACAGTGCCATTTCAAGGCAATACTAAATTATGACGCAGAATTCAATTAAGAAAGCACCCAGTACATTAAAATCAAATGTTAGTAAATATCAGTACCTTAAATTCATTTGTATTAAACTTAAAAAATTTCAGACGGAAACTGGAAAATTAACGGTGTATGATAAAGTTGTTTGTATCAATTCTCTCGGTTTTAAGCAAAATTAATTGTGAGACGATACAGCCTAAAAACCACAATTCGCATAAAAGCAGCTGTAAAAAAATGTGTCGAGAACACAACCAATGACACAAATTATCGGTATTTCAATATAAAATCGTGGGAATGAATTACAGTTCGCACGAGCAGAATAACAAAAATCGCAAAAACCCACAGTTTAGACACCCAACTTGTGAGAACGAAAACAGCATGCAATGAACCCCGTGCAAGTTATACTTATAAAAATTTACGATTAGTAAAGCGGGAAACAAGAATAATATTAGATTATTAGATACCAAACATCAGACAGTAGATCTTCGAATCCTGGCGCGAGACGACGTTATAAACAAGATTGCACAGTGCAATGTGACGTTATTTATACGCAAACTCGTTAGATAATAAAATAAGACCTGACGAAGAGAAACGCAGATGTGAATATATCGATCTCGTGAAATTTATCGGCAAAGATTGTTTAATGACAAGTTGGATTTTTAAACCTGCAACGATTTCTTGCACTGGGCGTCGGTAAAGTTTTGAGAGATTAAAAACTATGTCTACAAATTTTTTTACCTAGCATACAAATATCATATTATGTTGTTCTGTTGTTGCTAATTACTCTCATTGATGGTAATTTAAAACGCACTGTACTGTAACATGTTTAATTTGAGCAATAGTTATTCGCATTGAATTAATCTCCTTATATTAAAATATCTGTGTGACATAAAGTTACTTCGTCAAGCATCTCTAGCTGTTTCTTTTGTATTTCCCCACCTCTAACGTCGCTATCATTTGGTTCTTGCCTTGTCGAGTTAGTCGCCCGCTAGCAACCGCCTTATCAAGATGTATTCCCGGCTAGAGGCGTGCGACCTTCGGCTAAATTACTTGTGTAAGCGGGTCAGGTCGTGCTAGACCTGAAACCACCTTGATAACTTTTACTAACGGTTGGTAAATTATACATTTCATGAACTAATTTAATTTGGTTTCATTTATTTAGCGCGTCAACAAAGAATTCGTCAACGAAGAATTATAGATAAAGTACGAGTGAAGATTTTGGTTTTAATTGCAGTCATCCCAAGTTAGAAATGGCTTGTAACATTGTTTGGAGCTTATGAATTTCCGTCCATATTTGTCTTGGAGATTCAGAGGCAGTTCGGTTCGTTTTAACATATAAGAAATTTTTGCATGTGTTTTGAATTTCGTCAAAATTTGACAAACAGACTATCATATTAAAAGCACGAAAAGTTGCTATTATGTTTACGAACGTATAATCTGTTTAATTCTCAATTATTGTTGAACTGGTTTTACAAGCCGTAGAAAGAAACTTTGTCAAGTTAGGTTAATATAATTAGAAGCTTTGTTCCATTTGAACCTCAGATAGATTTCAAGGTATATTTTTGACGTCATACTTTTTTTGTATTGTAGCACAGTTGACAGATGTTGCCGTGAAAGCAGATGCTTCGTGCAGCTGTCATAAAATCTAAATTAAACATTCTTCAATCTTGTAATTAGCTTTTATTTACAGATAAATTATAAAATCTAAATAAGAAAATTTAAATACACGTTGCGTAATAATTTAGAACCTGTAATCTACCTGAAAAGATCTGGCCAGGTTAGAAACGTTAATTCAGTGTATTGTGGTTACAAATTATTTTAATCAAATGTTTAAAACAAGTTTATGTTTGAAGAGCAGTCTTTTGCTTTAAAAAGCCAAAATCTCGACTTTGTTATACATGTTATTGATGAAATTTTTTTTACCTGTTAAAAAGTTTTGAAATTTTAAAAGAGAGTTTTTTTAGGAAACAATTAGTTAAACTTTGAGGCTTTTATTTTGTCAAATGCGATCAAATCTGATAACATAAAGATAGAATGTTTGAGTAATAATTTTGTGCCAATATCATATTGGATATACATTTTTTTTATTTTTTTCTTTTGATACTTTTATAGGACACAAATGGTGGTCTACATTTATATTTATTTAATCTTTGTAATTTCTTACAGGAGCTGTGTCTTATTTTCATAAGACAGGTTTTTGTTAACGAAGGCGATCGTTTTATCTTTGGGTTTCCACGTCCGCCCTTAGAATTGTACTTTACTATTATCGTGATTATCTCAGGACTTGGGGGCGCCTATTTAACTTAGTTTAGCTTTGGTTTGCAAAGAAAATTCGACTCCCCCCCCACATCTTATTGCTCTACCCAGGAATAGACCCCTAGCTATGTCGGAAGATTTTTGTTCACTGGCGTCCAACCCACCATCATAAAAAAAACAACAAAAAAAGTTACAGTACGTACAGAAGTCTCATGACAAAAAGTTCACTATTTAAAAGTAAAATAGCAAGTAAAAATCAAATTTCTATGAAGTTCAATCATTGATAATATTAAGGTTTTCAAAGCTAAACACGTAATTGGACAATTAGGGACGCATCTTTGTGTTTTTCTTTCTCTGTTATTACTTGTTGTCAGGTATACACTGGTGTATACAGGTATACACAGAGTGGAGCTTTTTTTTGTTCATTTTTAAAGGTGTTAACGAGGCTCCAACAATCTCCAGCAGCAGTGAAAATCGCCAAACAATTATTCGTAACACCCATCTTCCGAGTAGGCTTTATTTGTCTTATTTCTTCAAGTGGCGCTCAAAGGCTTAACATAGACAATGAAGTTTAAAGACCTTTCAAGGTAAGGTTACAGGGATTTAGTAGGAGTGTCACAACTAGTATACCTCTATGGGTATTATATTTGCTTTCACAGAACCCACCCTGCACTCTTAAAAACTAGCAGGTGCACCAATCAACTGTTACGTCAGCCCTCCTCCTGTAGAGTAAAAATAATTAAGTAACGTGATGTAACGGGTTAATAATTTTCGAAACTGACATCAAAAATTTCTAATCTCCTAAACTGCTTACTGAATTCAGATTTTTGTTGTTTTAGTGTTCTTTTTTGAAAATTGTTTAAATATTAACGCTTTCTTTCCATTATAAATTCAATGACTTAACCGTTTATTTAATTTACTTCACATTAACAAAGTAAGTACAGCATAATTATAATTAAACTGTTTGAAATTTTACCAACAAAAAATCGCTTAATGCGCAGCGAATAATCAGACACAAACATTCGAAATCGAGCAATGAATAAAGTTAACTAGCTTTGACAGCAGGGTTGTTTATTATGCTAGCTAGAAGAAGGTGGAATATAGGAAGCGACGACTCATTCAACTAGACGGATCAAGCCTAGGTCAATACGTAATTCCTAGTGGATAGTGGAACCAAGAACTGATTTGCCTCTCACATGTAGTATTAAGCAGGCAACTTACGAAAACGAAACAAAAGTACAAACGTACTGATTTATTCTACCTATACTCAATTCAGTTAGTCGCCAACGTCGGAATGTTAACATAAAATTGTAACAAGTATAATTTATGATAATTAGTTATTACATTTGTCAGAATAAAATGAAGCAGACTAAATTTTATAGTAGACATTACTTTAAAACCTGTTTGCTATATAAAGCAGTATTTATTTCAATAATTTACAGTTTAGAGTAAAACCAAGATAAAGGAATATAGTGTGGTAGATATCTATTATTAAAAAAGGTACAAGACTAATCCTCACCATATTCGTCCTTTCTACTACATTTTGTAGTATTAAATTAAATATTTTTATAAAACCTTAACCAATATCCCTTAAAAAGAGTGTTCATGAAGGATTTAAAAGAAACTTAATGTGCTATATCTGTGACTTCCAATTCCAGAAAATTATACTATCATGACCAGCCTTTGTAAATTTTTCAAGACTTTGTAAGTAACTACTTATAAATATACTTTTTAGTTTCAGAATACCCAAATTTTAATAATTATGCATGCGGCCCCTTTTAAGTCTCTTGCCCCACAGTCTTGGCCCGTTGTTTTAAATTGTAATTGAAGTATTTGTTGCATATTTGAAACAGGAAGGCGCTCTCTTTTTTTTGATAAACTTTAATCTTCCTCACGCATATTTATTGGACTCGTTGCACCAGCTTAACATGAGCAGTGGAACTCGTTACCTCTTGATAAGACTTGAATAATAAGTAATATATTGAAACATTTATTAATAGATGAACTGTAATATATATACAAGTAAAATTATAAATGAACACTACATGTGTCTAACCTTACAGTTTCAGATGAAACTAGTTAGCGTTGTGTTCGTATCAGCAATCACCATATCACCAATGCGAAACTATGTCGTGCGCATCATTAACAACTTTAATAAAGTTACGTAATTTTAAATGCATCTTATACAGTTCTATTTCTATAAATTCCCATCACAGCTATAAAGGCCTTTCTGGGTAAACGTCTAGTTATTAAATGATGCTAGTATCAGTATGTATAAGCGTAGTTCTAGATATTTTTGCTTAATCTGCCGATTTGAACTTGCGTTTACTGCAACTCGTGCAAGAAGGCAAAATCTTCCTAATATACTCTTGTTTTATACATATCTTTTTAAACAATGAACTCATGTTAAAGGATGCCTTGAAACATACTAGGCGACGACAGAAGCAGAAGAACTTGTATAGCTACACTTCAAAATAGTAGACGATTTCAAATAAAGCAATATATTTGTTTTTACAATATATATATATATATATATATATATATATATATATATATATTGAATATATTGAATCTAATAGGAATTATTAGAAATTGTTAAATAAAGTGTAAGTTCATTGCAACAATGTAATACAAGGCTAACCTAGAGAGGTTATTAGCAGTTCATGAGAACGGATATGCAACTTTGCATTCGAGAGGGCAGTGATACTGCAGGTGGCAGGTCACAGGCGGTTAATATACCGCAATTACTTAGAAATAAGATTGTTACAATGTAATAAAGTGTAGAATTAAGAGAAAAGCAGATATGAGATCTGCAAGTTCCCACAGCCGTGTGAGAGGCAGGTTATTATAAAAAGCACGAGAGCTTAAAGCCCGGCAGTCAGTCTGAGTACTACAGCTTTTGCATTGTTGTTTACCTAGACTACTCGCCTTAGTACAATTAATATTATTTTTGATTAAAGTTTTTTTTACAGTTTTTCTAAATTCTATTGTAATTTCTGTTTAAGAACAAATAAATCTGTTAAGAGTTTGGAAACGTTTTTTAAAAACACCGCTATAAAGGCCCGAACCTTAACTGGCGCAGTCGTAACGGATGTCAAAACGGCACTAAAAATCCAAAAATCGGAAGATTGGTGACCAAAAATTTAAATTCGCAATTTTGACAGAACCCAAACTAGGTTGGAGGAAGTACAAGAATCGACCGAATCCAGCAACAAACCAACGTGGACAAGATACGGCATCGATCGAGCCCACAAAAGAAACAGATGAAGAAATTAATGTAAGTTTATTCTATTTAAACCAATTGATCTCACAAACTATAATTGATATATGCTAGTTTTATTATTTTATTATTTGATTACCATTTTATTATTATTTTATTGTTATTTTATGCCAATATTTTTTTGAAAATAGTTTACAAAGAAATTATTTTCAAAACGAGATTTTATGAGACTTGAATGTTTAAAGAGATTTTTTTAAAAGCAAAAGAGACTTGATTTTTAAGAGATTTTTATTACAATTATTAAAACAAACCCAAAAATAAACCAAAAATAACTGACGCACATCCATTAATATCAAAACACAAATTAACTAGCGCGATACCAAAAACGTAACGGTTTAATTCAATGCAAATTAACTCCAACACCAAAGCTAAACGTAATTTTCTAAACAGGCAATTACGGAAAGATTATTTAAAACAGTGACCTCTATTAATTACAGCAAAACACTCTGCAAGTAACTGATAAACACTAATTCTTATCACTCAATTTAGCGACTCCATAGGCTCGTATTCACCATATTTGAGTTGTGCTTAATCACAAAACTGGTCTGTGAGCCTGAATCTAACAAGGCTCGTGCCTAAAGTAATTCACCTTCAGCGTTTTTTTACTAATATTGATGCCGTAGGCAATAAAACAAATTCTGAAATAGTAGACTGTAGTTATCCCTTGAGCAGCTACCACATTATCTACCGCATTTAACTGAACATTCTTATGCAAATATGTGTGATGTTCCTTGGATTGGCATATGAAACATTTGAGATCAACAGAACAGGGTTGACCCACATGAACATTTAAACATATTTTACACACTTTGTTTTCCGAAATACACTTTTCTCTTTCCTGCATGCTTGCATTTTTAAATTGATCACACCTAAAAATTGGATGACCTCCATGCTTGCAAAATTTACAATTTACTGAGTTTGAATTAACTCTTTGTCTGCCTTTCTCAATTTTTTGCTTAAAAGATTTACTAGAATTCGGTACAGCAGTAATAGTGTTAGTTACAGGTTTAAAATGTGTTTGCTTATTAATTGTTTTACTATTATTTTGAAGTTTGACACTTGATTTAGTTAATTCCGAATTCAAAGCCCTCCTGTCCAAAAATTCTAAAAGTTCTTCTAAATTAGCCCTAGAATTAGGTTTTCTCTCATTTTGATAAGCTCGATTGCTATAAATGTCTAGCTTGGAAAGTATAAGATGAACTAACATAGCATCCCAAATTGATTCCCCTAAATTTTTAGATAACCACACTTTGCCTTATTCTGGCTACAAAGTCCTGTAACATACCCGAGTCATTACAATTTGCAATTGATAATTCCATTAAATCTTTGATATGACAATCAATAATCAAATAATCATCCTTATAACTTTTTTGCAAAATATTCAGTGCCGAAGTATAAGAATTATTTTCACGGGCAACGCAGAAATTAACCGCAATGGCTCATCCTTTAGATGTTTGCGTAAATACATTAATTTTTCGATATTTTCCAAATTTGGATTTTTATCAATAAGAGTTATGAAAAGCTCAAAAAACGATTTAAAACCTTGAATTTGCCCCGAAAATATAGGTAATTGTAAGGCTTCCAATTTAATATTTCCTTTGACAACATTATTTGTGCCATCACTAGAAGATCCCTCAGACCTGCCCTGCAATTTCAACAATCTCTTAAACTTAGCGTAAGTCGTTGTATACAATTTTTCAACCACCTCTGCTTCATCAAAATTATCTTCCACTTCAAATTCTTGCAACTGACAACAAACATGCATAAATTCATCAAAACTACTTTTAATATTTATTTCTTCAAAATCTAATTCCGCAATAGACTTCGCTTCTGCCTCTAAAACATAATTATTCGCCCTAGTTATGTTGTTCTTCAAAAATGAACGTTCACCTAACAAAGTCTTTTTACCCTTTGTCATGATGATAAATATAAATTTTCGCTCACACAATTTTAATTGCAATGAGTAACCTAACGTTTCTTGCTACCAGTATATAATAAGTAAATATACTTGCAGTTCGTACAAAAACCAACTATTGGTAATTTTGTATAAAACGGAAATTCCAGAACCAACACATTAAAATATAATTGCTTGTTTGGCCCACCTTTCTTATCTCCAGGCAAATACAGCTGTATACTATACCTCGCCGACAGTATAATGATGTGCAGGTGCCTTTTGTTTATCCTTATTTACCGCACAGACAACAAACGAAATGAAAGCTTCTAATTCTTTGCATACACAATTCAAGTTAAAACGTTCGTTTCACTGATATGACCGTTCGGAATTAATCAGTAAAACTTTATACAAATTTGTAAAGATATGACCATCTGGAATTAAATCAATACAAATTCGCACTGCACAATTTTTAATTTTAAAACACTTAAAATTCTTTCCAATAATATTTTGAATGCTCAATCGGATTGTTTATAATATGGCGAAAATTAATACCACATCCGACTTAATTAAACAATCATTTAAAAACACGTAATAATTCACTACGCATCCGATAGCACGAATGGACCAATAAATATGATAAACACGAATTCTTATCACTCAATTTAGCGACTTCATAGGCTCGTATTCACCATATTTGAGTTGTGCTTAATTAAATAAAAAGCTTGAAAATAAATCGATTATAGTGGACTGTGTATTTATTAAAAAGATTGAATAAACTGAATAACAATACCGTGCAACATAACACATGTGCATCGATAAATAAAACTATATTATAAATTTTAACGTGAGAGAAATACAACCACGACCCGCCGTTACCATAACGAACGTGCTAATCCGAGCATGGTCAAACCGCAACCGCCAGGTTCTTCGCGCAAGCAGCCCCTTTTTCCTTGAATAATGTAAGGATGGTTGCTCGTTGCTACCAGTAACCTGAACTATTAAACCACTGTAATTAAAAACGCAGCTGAAAGGATTTACTACAAACTTAAAACCTCAGAGAAACTGTTATTTCAAACAATTAACTTTTAGAACTAAAGCAACGCATTTTGTATTAAGATCTACAAGTAATTAATCCTGCACGAAGTATAATAAAAGCGCATAAATTTACAACCAGCATTAAAACGAAAACTACTCATCATCATTTATAAATAGATTGCAGCTAATTATTCCAGTACAATAGTGAATAAAGCTAAACGTTTTAATTAAGACGCTCATTATAGAAACTTAAAACCTACATTACGGGAGATTCAATAACAAAACGTGCATTATAATTGAATACGGAAATATCTAAAAATAATCAGACGCAACATTTATGCAAAGCAATTAACTAGTAAAGAAGCGAATTGTTTAATTCCCACAAATTGAAGTTAACACCTGTGAATAAGTATTAATTACTTAACAAGTATATGTGCATGCTATACAACACGTACGCAATTACCAAGAAACTAAACTACATCTTCTAGTGATTAAATTATAACGATAAAGTGCAACAAGTAATTAACTTGCAAGTTATATTTAGAATACAAGGAGACAAGACAGACAAACTATACGTTTATGCAACTTAATTAAAACTCACGGAAAAAGATATAATTACAAATTAACAGAACTGAACTAACATACAGCAAAGTAAATACCGCAAGAATAAATCTATCCACTTCAGATTCTTTCAGAAAGCAGAAACTCGAGCAGATCTCACGACAAATTAACGCCGCGAGATAGAAACAGGCAAATTCAAGGCTACAGTAAGTAAACCAACATTATTGAGTATAAATCTCACAAATTCATTACAGCACCGTGTATCTAAGTACAAATAACAGCAATTATGATTCTCAAAATAACCCGACGCAGTCTAATCTGAAAATTAATAAGTCCAAACCCAAACTAACGATGCAAATAGCAAAATAAAGCGTAATTTTACAAAATTTGAAATTACCCAATCTAAACGGATAATTAATAAATCCAAACCAAACATAACGATACGAATAGCAAAATTACAACAATTTTTACAAAATTTGAAATTACCCAATCTAGACGGAAAATTAATCAATCCAAAGCAAAATTAACGATACAACTAGCAAAATATAGATAAATTTTTACAAAAATTGAAATTACCCAACCCAAACAAAAAATTAATAAATCCAAAGCAAAATTAACGATACAAATAGCGAAATAAACCTCACTTGAAAAAATTTTTTTTTTAAATTGCCCAAAAGCAAAAGCAACCCTTAACCAAAATGAGTAGCGCTGACATGAAGCTTTATTTTGAGACAATCCAGATCGTTGATGGCATCCAAGCCCATCTTGTGAATTTTATTGGAGCAGCCGAAATGTTCCTGAAAACTTTCTACAAACCCGGAGATAACAAAAGAAATTCATTGCTTTTACGCTTGATAATAAGTAAACTAACCGCAAGGGCACTAACTTTAATTGCCAGTAGAGACGATCTATAGGAATGGCAAGAATTTAAACAAACACTAATCGCATATTTTGGAGACCAACGTAACATAAAATGCCTGGTACGAGACCTGATAAACCTCAGAATAGAACACAACCAATCCCCATATCAATTCGGAATGAAATGCCAAAACGTGAGAAGTTTAATCCTAAAAAAGTTAAAAATCGAAGAGCCTGATCAAAACGTTTGACATTTAAAAACAAAAATGTATGACAAAATGGCACTGGACACATACATAACCGCTTTACCAGAACGGTTATCGGATAAAATCAGATTTCAACGTCCCCAAAATCTAGAAAAAGTCATGAACCTAGTAATAGAAGAAGAAAATGTAATGTATTATCGTAACAGACTATACAACCCCAACGCGAATAAAAGTTACTCACCAATAAAAACTATACAAGCCACAAGACAAACAATCCCCCAACAAAAATTCACACCCTTTAACACACAAACAAATCAACCGCGAATTAATAACCCAAGTTTCAACAATACGAATTTTAATAATCAATGTAAACATTTTCCAAAACCAACGTTTAACCCAACTTTTACGAAACCCGCATTCCAACCAAGATACAATCCAAACGTAAACCAACAAAGACCAGCATTCAACGGAACCCCAGTAGAAATACACCAATAAATAATAATCATAACAACCCTAATAATTACTATAAACCAACACCAATGGATACCTCATCTGGTAACACCAGACAAAATACAAAGATAACACATATCCGACAAAACCCTCGTCAGAAACGCAATTTTACATCGGAAGAACAAACAAACAAACAAACAACAGTACACCAATTCGTAGCTAATATACCCTTACCGAGAACATTTAATGTTAAAATGAAACATAAATTTTGTGTATTCGAATTTAACGACAAATACGACAGATTAATCGGAATGGACCTTCTAAGAAAATTAGAGAGGCAACATTGACATAAAAAACCGTTTATTAAGGACGAAATACGGAAAATCCCCATTAAATCTCAAAACACACAAATCGAACAAAAATACACAATAGAACCCCGAACAGAAAGAAAAATAAAAATCCCAGTAAATTCTAACAAAAAAGTAAGAATAATAAATCATATGACATTTCAACAAGGAGTAGAAACCCCAACTGCCTTAGTGCAAATAAAAGATAATTATGCCACTACAACAATATTAAATTCAAACGACTATCCCGTAGAATTATCATTAACAGACCCAATTAACGTAGAAGAATTAAATTTTAACAAAATGGAGATAGACGAACTATTAGAAAACGATTACAGCCCAATAGAACATGACAAAATGTTAAGAGAAAATTTGACCAACATCCGCTTTAACACCGACATCGATCAAGAAGAGCAAAAAGCAATTAAAAACTTATGTTTTGAATACCGCAACATATTCCACTGCGAAGGAATACCACTAACAATCGCCAACACAGTAAAACATAATATCGAGCTAACAGACAATAAGCCAATCTTTACAACAGCATTTAGACTACCTCATGCAAGCCAAGAAGAAGCTGACAGACAAGTAGCAGACTTATTAGAACAAGACATAATCCAGCACTCCAACTCACCATGAAGCAGCCCCGTGTTAATAGTACCTAATAAATTAGACGCAACCGGAAAGAAAAAGTACAGAATGGTAATAGACTATAGAAAGTTAAATAAAAAAACGGTAGATGACAAATATCCACTACCAAATATAACCGAAATTCTAGACAAATTAGGCAAATGCCAATATTTTTCAACATTAGACCTAGCATCAGGATACCATCAGGTAGAGATGGAAGAAAAAGATATATCAAAAACAGCCTTCAGCACACCTAGAGGACATTATGAGTACAAACGAATGTCATTTGGATTAAAAAACGCACCCGCTACTTTTCAGAGAGTCATGGACAATATACTACGAGGAATACACAATGAAAAATGCCTTGCTTACCTTGACGACATCATAGTTTATTCCACATCATTAGTAGAACACATAGAAAGATTGAGAGAAGTATTTGAAAGACTAAGACAAGCACATTTCAAATTACAATTAGACAAAAGTGAATTTTTACAAAAACAAGTATCATTTTTAGGACATACAATAACACCCCAAGGAGTAATGCCAAATCCGACAAAACAAATGCAGTTCTAAATTACCTCTTACCAAAGACAACCAAAGAAATTAAAAGATTTCTAGGACTTAGTGGTTACTACCGCAAATTCATTAAAGGTTACGCTCAGATAACCAAGCCCCTGACAAATTGTTTAAAAAAGGGAAACAAAATTGAACACACCCCGGAATTCATTAAAGCCGTAGACAAAATTAAAAACATATTAACGAATCACCCTGTATTCGAATACCCAGACTTTTCAAAACCATTTATACTAACGACAGACGCATCGAACGTAGCATTAGGCGCAGTATCGAGCCAAGGAAAAGTAGGTAGGATAAACCCATCAGCTACGCATCTAGAACCCTAAATGAGACCGAGCAGAAATATAGTACCATAGGAAAAGAATTATTAGCCATAATTTGGGCAACAGTATATTTTAGACCTTACTTATACGGAAGAAAATTATACATATACACCGATTATAGACCATTAGTATGGCTATGCAAACTTAAAGAACCGAATTCAAAATTACAACGATCGCAAATCAGACTAGAAGAATACGATTACGAAATTATATATAAAAAGGGAATTTATAACAACAACGCAGACGCTTTAAGTAGAATCCAACTCAATGCATTAGAAACGGAATCCATTATAGGAAACGTAGACGAAGCAGAAATAAGAGAAGATCCAGACGAGATCGACACGATACATTCGACACAAAACGAAGAACCTAAAAACGCGATTAAAATTTTAAACGAAGCAATTGATATGAAACCCAATCAATTTATAATTACCGAAGTTTTAAATAACCCCAACCCCGTAAAATATACAAGGGTAGATAACAAAAAGATATACCAAATTCAAATAACTAAAGATGACAGTGAGGAACAAATAATTAAAATTCCAAAAGAATACACCCCCGAGGAAAAACGATTTTACTTTTATTTCAACACCGAACACTTATACCAAAGATGTTCAGAATTATACGTTAAATTATTCAATAACTCTGGCCCAGAACTCATCAGATGTACGAGAAAATTAATAACACTAGACGACCCTGACAAAATAAACGCTGTAATTGGGAATCAACACGAAGGAAAAACCAACCATCGTGGAATTAAACAAACAATGAAGCAACTTGTAAGACGATATTGTTTTAAAGACATGAAAGAATTGACCACAGATTTTATTTACCAATGTGAATTATGTGACAAAGCGAAATACGACAGGAAACCCCCAAAGATACCCCTAATGTTAACCAAAACACCCGACAAACCATTTCAAAAGCTACATGCCGATACTCTAGTAGTAGAAGCGCAAAGCTATTTAACAATTGTAGATGCATTCAGAAAAATAGGCCAAGCAATACCAATCACCTCCAAAAATAGCATCGACGTGACCCAAGGATTTTTACAGTATTTCACATTTTATAGAACACCCGAATCAATAACTCTAGACAATGGTAGCGAATTTAAAAATGAGACAATACAAAACACTTTAGAACTTCACAAAATAAAAATTTATTTCATAACGGAAAACCACCCTGAATCAAACGGACTAATTGAACGACTACATTTAACCCTGTTAGAACAAATTCGATTATTAAGAATAAATTATAAAAAGGAACATATAACCAATTTAATGTCATACGCACTAATCGCCTAAAATAATACAATTCACTCATCAACAAATTTTACACCCTTAGAATTAACCTTAGAACATTCAGATTAAGAATAACGAAATAATATTTTTGATAGAAATCCCGATAGTAGAAAGTAACAATTAAAATTATTATCATTTATTTGCTTTTCCAACGAAAGTTACTAGCACATACCAAGTAATCATACCCAAAACCAAATTCCTATCCCTAAATGAACTGAGATATGGTTATACAAACGAAAAATGTACTGAAGTAACACCAAACCAATATTTATGTCAATCGATGACGACAACAACCATTAAAGAAGACAGCCCGTGTGAAGTACAACTATTAAAATTCTCAAATCATTACGAAAACTGTGAATCCAAACAAGTGCAAATAACTAACATGAAAATTCAAAAAGTTACAGATAACAAATGGATAGCCATTTTCCCAACAGAAGTAGTAGCAACCATCCACTGCAATCAAGATGAAAATAACCAAGCATTAATCGGAAGCAAATTAATTACCCTCAAAGAAGATTGTTATATAAAATTGAAAGACGAAGTAATCAGAGTTTATCAAGTTCCTATAGCAACAAAGAAACTTGCAAACCTACCAGAACTACAGTTCAAGATAGAACAACAAGAAGACGAAGAAATAGTCAAGAAACCCATGAAGCTAGAGCATCTAGACTTAGACGACCTCAAACACGCCATGAAATTAGTGGAAAGTTACAAAGAACATTTAAGTGAACTTAAAACGCCAAAGTTACATTATGATAATATAAGCGTTTGGACAATTGTGCTGATCATTTTAATAATTTTTGTAATTATATATGTATTTTATAAAATGTACCTTAGATATAAAAATGAAGGAAACAAATCTAGATTTAAGGAAACAAGAGAAATAAGGAAACAATAGGTATATCCTTAGAAACAATGAATTTTAAAAAATGAAACTGAATAATGAATTTTATGTTTTTAAAAATTAAGTAAAACCTTAATTTTTCATTTACGGTGGGAGGAGTTATGTATCCCCCAATTATCTATATATATATATATATATATATATATATTGAATATATCGAATCTAATAGGAATTATTAGAAATTGTTAAATAAAGTATAAGTTCATTGCAACAATGTAATACAAGGCTAACCCAGAGAGGTTATTAGCAGTTCATGAGAACGGATATGCAACTTTGCATCCGAGAGGGCAGTGATGCTGCAGGTGGCAGGTCACAGGCGGTTAACATACCGCAATTACTTAGAAATAAGATTGTTACAATGTAATAAAGTGTAGAATTAAGAGAAAAGCAGACATGAGATCTGCAAGTTCCCACAGCCGTGTGAGGGGCAGGTTATTATAAAAAGCACGGGAGCTTAAAACCCGGCAGTCAGTCTGAGTACTAGAGCTTTTGCATTGTTGTTTACCTAGACTACTCGCCTTAGTACAATTAATATTATTTTTGATTAAAGTTTTTTTTACAGTTTTTCTTAATTCCATTGTAATTTCTGTTTAAGAACAAATAAATGTGTTAAGAGTTTATAAACGTTTTTTAAAAACACCGCTCTAAAGGCCCGAATCTTAACTTGCGTAGGTTGCTATACTATTAGGAATGATGTACCTTTTGTCGTCCTTGCCCGACAAACTAATTTTATTAATTAATTGGGTATAAGTTAGTGTTTACATGGTTTCGTTTAAGACCTCGTACATATTTTCCAGATTACTAGAAGATGTTATAACCATTTTTTTTTTGTGTCAAAGGATTTCACATCAGTAGTCTTTTCTCCCATTTTTGTGTAGACGCTGTAGAGTTTGCAATTAACTTTTATATATGTACAGATTTTTTAATTATCGCAATTTATGCTATTTTATGAAAATAATTTACTTATTTATTAAGAGAAATTATTTTTATGACGAAAATCTATTTTTAAACACGCGAAATTATTTGTGAAACAAGAGAATTAATTTTAAACAAGATAATCGAAAAGACGCATTTATATACGCAATTATTAATACAAATTATTATTACAAATTATTTCTAATACGAAACAAAACAAATTCAATTCGGTAAGTCTGAAACATAAAAACAGGGCCCAGTTAACTTTACCATTTTATCACCGAAAGTTTAATACATAAAACGCAATTCTTATAAATAATTAATAATAGAAACCATTATTCAAACGTGACCTTCATTGCATTCTATAAATTAAAAACTTCAGTGTCTAAATTATAAAAGCACTTTGTAATTATTATTGAATTAACCCATCACAAGTTGAAACAAAGGGTGCAAATTTAAAACGCGTTTTCCCATACCGGAAACCGCCACTGAATAAAGACATTCACCCATCGCAACTTTATAAAAAGCTATAATTAAATATTTACATTACTAAAAAGATTCATTCAAACATGACATATTTTAGGATTAAATATTTCAGTACGATTAACGAAGTAATTAATTGTAAAGGGCGCAATTCATTTATCACCGAGACTTAAAATAAAACCTTTTAGGAGACTTAAAATATATAATTTAGGCAATTTTATTGTATAAATTATAAAGGAAACATTGATGCAACTAGCGTAACGAAACGGTTGACTGAAAACTTGCAACTCTATAATTAAACATTCAAGGTATCGAGACAATACAACTGACAGAAAACATTTTATGCACTTATCAATACAACACCGACAGAGACGAGGTAATTAAAGTAGACACTAATTACTCAGCAGGACTAAAATAAAAATGTAATTATACATAACTGGCGTAACAAAACGTACAAATTATAACGCAGTTATTACAATAAAATATTAACCACATAAAATATTTCAGAAAATTAGAATTCGCGACAACCATAACATCTGCTAAGTATAAAAATATACGAATAAGGCTATAGCAATTGATCAGACATTACCAAGCACAAATTTCATTTTTCAATTTAATTATAACACCGTATAACTACGTATAAAAAAATAAGTAAAGGGATTCCTTAAATAACCCAGCACAATCCAAACTGAAAAATAACAATACAAATCAAAAGATAAATCCCAATTTATACAAAAACTTAAAATTAGTTAAAGCCGAAAATAACCACTAATTATTAGAACCCTTAACGACCATATGAAAATGTACCTCGAAAGCATGCCTCAATTTAACAAGGACGAAGCTCTCCCAGGCAACTTTATTACCGCGTGTGAAATATTTTTGAAAACAGTTTACAAATCAGGAGATAACGAAAAAAATGTTCTACTTTTACGCCAAATAATAAGTAAACTGACAAGAAGAGCACTAACGCTAATTGCCAGCCGAAACGATTAGAACAGTGGAAAGATTTTAAACGCATCTGATAGCATATTTCGACAATCAAAGGAGCATCACATGTCTTATCCGCGATCTAATAAACCTTAGAATGGAAAGTAACCAATCTCCATATCAATTCGGAATGAAATGCGGAGACGTAAGAAGTTCAATTCTAACAAAATTAAAAATCGAAGAACCCGACCAAAATATCTGCCTATTAAAAACAAAAATATATGACGAAATGGCACTGGACTCTTACATAAACGCATTACCAGAACGATTATCAGATAAAATAAGGTTCCAATATCCCCAAAATTTAGAAGAAGCAATTAATATAATCATAAAAGAAGAAAACGTCATGTATTATCAAAATAGACTATATAACCCTAACGTCAATAAAAGCTATTGACCAATAAAAACCAAACAAGCCGCAATACAAACAACCACCCAACCAAAATTCACTCCACTTAACGCACACACAAATCAACCGGGAATCAATAACCCGAATTTTAATAACACAAATTTTAACAATCAATTTAGACAATTTCCGAAACCAAAATTCAATCCAAATTTTACAAAACCCGCATTTACACCAAGATTTAACTAAAACATAAACCAACAAAAGCAAACATGACAAGATGTTAAGAAAAAATTTAAGTAACATTCGCTTCAAAACCGACATTAACAAAGAAGAGGAAAGAGTAATTAAAAACTTATGTTTTGAATACCGCGTTATTTTTCATTGTAAAGGAATACCCTCAACCTTCACCAATACAGTCAAACACAACATAGAACTAACAGACAACAAGCCAATTTTTACAAAAGCATACAGACTACCTTAGGCAATCCATGAAGAAGCCGATAGACAAGTAGCAGATTTATTAGAACTAGATATAATCCAACACTCCAACTCACCATGGAGCAGCCCCGTATTGATAGTACCGAAAAAGTTAAACGCCTTAGACAAACGAAAATATCGAATGATAATAAACTACAGAAATCTAAACGAAAAACAGCAGATGAAAAATATCCACTACCCAATATCATCGAAATTTTAGACAAATTAAAAAAGATAATCTATAGGAACACTGTGCAGATTTAAAAATAACATAAACCCTAACACAATAAATTTAAATACAGAACGATCACTAGTGGTCATCATCAGCAAGAAACCTCTTAAAAAATATTACATGTTCTGAACACTTAGAGGAATTTCACAAGAGTGAACCTTCCCAACCCATAATTAATTTCGCTTTAACATATCGAGGATATCTCACCGCAGGCTAGCTCAACAACAAACAGTGAACTGACATTAAACAATATTAATTAACATTCTAATACGAGCGAACCAGTTAACTGCTCCATTGGTTGTTGACCAATAGACAAGCAGATCCTATTGGCCTTTATCGGTAGCAGGTCCTTTATGTTTAACACAATTGATTCAGGCATTAGAGGAAAACGTGGACCGCTTTTAACATAACATTTCTGTTTAACGTGGCTGGTCAACAATGCGACCTCGAGACCTTCATATTTACCATATTTGAAGTGAGCAAGTTCTTAAATCTGTTGTTAATCTTGGTCTGACCAATATATTTTGAAAACACCTGGCCACAACCACTTCACAACCGACTTTCAATTCCACCTGTCTTTGATTACCAGCAATCTTAATTTATTAAAGCAATTTTGAACAAGTTTATTATCAAGACTTTCAGTTTAAACGGAAGTTTAACATTACATGATGTGAGCCGATTGTGGATTTACGGATGCTGATCCTATTTTCACATCTTCTAAATTATAAATCAGAAGAGAACCATTTACGCATTTGTTTAATAAGAAATCCATTAAATCGTTTTTTTAGGAAATTCATAATCTTATAAATTCTATATTGTAACAACTGACTATGATTGAGGAAGACAAAATAAAGCGATTTACATTGGTTTCTTTTCTATAAATGTCAAATTCTAATTTATACCATTTCAATACTAATATCTAAAAGGAAATTGTTCTTTATTCTCTAGTTCATACGATTTTATGCTTTGAAATTTTGAATTCATTTCTTTAAGAAAATCATCAACATTTGATTTGAGTCAAAACTGCAAAATATCATCCACGTACTTAACCATATTCTTGGGAGTATTTGAGTTTTCTAACTCGGTTTCAAAACGAGATATAAATTTGCTATGAAAGGTGATGCTATTTCCCATTGCGTGCCTTCATGTTGTCAACTTGTTGAATGAACAGTTCTGACATGCACGAAACAAGCTGATATGTCCTCAACTTCATCATCATATCACTATCTATAAGAACATCCTTTAAATAGACAGACGTGGTATTGAACACCAGGAATAATGAACTGACATCAAGAAATTTTCGTCTCTTAACGTGATATTATTTAATTTTATTAACGAACTCATCAAAGACTATTCTTCAAAATACTTAAATTATTTGACAGCCACCGTGATAATAGTCGGTAGTTGATACCTGAAACTATTGGTCTCATCGATCATTATTTTGTGAATCTTGGTAAACAGGTTTTGCATTTCGATTTGAAATGTAATTTTAATTTTGGGCGAAACTGGACATTCTTTCAAAACAGACTCTGTGATTTAATCATTTTATTTAGGAACTTCATTTACGTTTTGACTATGGTCTGAGACCTCAGACAGCAAAGTCTCATTATCAACGTAGTCTTGTTTATCCAGAATAACCAACCTATTCCCTTATCAGCCTTTAAAATACAACGTCGTACAAATCAGATGATCTTTCGTTCGTTCTGAGGCAGCAAGGCGAGTTGTCGAATTGACGTTTCAATAAAGGTTTTGAATTGTCGTCTAATTTTGAAACAGATTTTTTTCTATTTATCTACTTCAAAATTAGACGACAATTCAAAACCTTTATTAGAAACGCGTGCAAAATTCAACTTTCGAACAACTTACGCACTTGCGCAAGAAATGCCTCAGAACAAACAAGGAAAGATCATCTGATTATTAAAGATTTACGACAAAAGAATTGTTATTATTTAAAGGCTGATAAGGGGAATAGGTTGGTTATTCTGGATAAACAAGACTACGTTGATAGAGTAGAGACTTTGCTGTCTGAGGGTCCTTACAGACCAATAGTCAAAAACGTAAAATGAAGTTCCTTTAAATAAAATGATTAAATCAACAGAGTCTGTTTTGAAAGAATGTCCAAACCTAATTTCGCCCACACTAAAATTAAAATTAACAATTTCAAATCCTGAAATGCCAAAACTTTACTGTTTACCTAAAGATTCACAAAATAATAAATCGATGAGACCAATAGTTTCAGGTATCAACTCACCGACTTACTATTTATCACGGTGGCTGTCAAATGAATTTAAGATTTTAAAGTTTAATAGTTTATCTGTACAAAACTCTTTAGAGTTCATTAATAAAATTAAAAATATCACATTAGAAGAGAACGAAATCTTAGTTTCATTTGATGTCAGTTCATTATTCCCTAGTGTTCCAATACCACGTACTTTAACATATTTAAAGGATGTTCTTATAGATAGTGATATTGATGATGATAAAGTTGAGGACTATATCAAGCTTGTTTCGCATTGCATGTCCCAGAACTGTTTTCAATTCAACAACAAGTTGTACGAACAACATGAAGGCACAGCAATGGGAAATAGCTTATCACCTTTCATAGCAAATTTATTTATGTCTCGTTTTGAAACCGAGTTAAAAGAAAACTCCAAATACTTCTCAAGAATATGGTTAAGGTACGTGGATGATATTTTTGCAGTTTTTGACACTTCTAAATCAAATGTTGATAATTTTCTTAAAGAAATGAATTCAAAATTTCAAAGCATAAAATTTACGTATGAACTAGAGAATAAAGAACAATTACCCTTTTTAGATACATTAGTAATTAGAAATGGTAATAAATTAGAATTTGACATTTATAGAAAAGAAACCAATGTAAATCGCTTTATTTTGTCTTCCTCTAATCATAGCATACAACATAAGTTGGTTTATTTAACTTTTAATTAATAGATTATTGAATTTCCTTTTAAATAAAAACAGATTTAATAAGGAATTTGCTCTTATTAAACAAATAGCGAATTACAATGGTTTCTCTTCTGATATTATAGATAATATTTTTAGAAAGTGTAAAAATAGGATCAACATCCGTAAATCAACGACTTTGCAATCAACCACCTCTAACGATAATGTTAAATATGTTAAACTTCCGTTTCACAAAACCACAAAGGGTCTTGATAAAATATTCAAACTGTAATTTCAAAATTGCTTTCACTAATACTAATAAAATTAAAGATTTGCTAGGTAATCCAAAAGACAAGGTGGAAAAATTGCAAAAGTTGGGGATTTATTAAATTAGTTGTGCAGGGCCAGGGTGTTTTCAAAAATATATTGGTCAGACCAAGAGGAATATAACAACAAGATTTAAAGAACACATTGCTCACTTCAAATATGGTAAATATGAAAGGTCTCAGGTCGCCAAACATATATTTGAAACCAGCCACCCCGTTAAACTAGAAAATGTTAAATTGTTAAAAGCGGTACCAACGTTTTCCTCCTTAAATGCCTATGAATCAATTAAAATTGTTAAACATAAAGGACCCTCTTAAACACCGATAAAGGGCCAATAGTTATCTGCTTTGCTTTCCTATTGGTCAACAAACCAATGAGAAAGCAAGATTAAACTGGTTCCGCTTCAGTAGATTTAGAATTAGTATAAATTAAGTAGATTTAAGTTATAATGTCACACCACTTGTTTGTTGTTGAGAACACTAGCCTGCGGGTGAGGAGAATATCCTCGATAGTGTTTAAAGCAACAATATAGTAAATTATAGGTTGGGAAGGTTCACTTCAGCCTAAGTGGTGAGGAGAATATCCTCTGAAGTGTTCCAGAACAACAGCTAATATTTTTTTTTTTAAAGAGGTTTCCTACTGATGATGACCACATAGTGGTCGAAATACGTATCTAGTAATTTAAATATTATTTGTGGTTAAGGGTTTTTATTTAATTTTATTTAAATTAAAAAAGTGTCAATATTTTTCAACATTAGACTTCGCATCAGGATATCATCAAGTAGAAATGGACGAGAAAGACACAGCGAAAACCGCATTTTGCACAACCTAGAGGACACTACGAATATAAATGAGTGCCATTTGGACTGAAGAAGGCATCCGTCACTTTACAACGGTTCATGGATAACATATTACGAGGAATATACAACAAAAAATGTTTTGTGTACTTAGGCGATTTCATTGTATAATCAACATCACTGGTAGAACCCATAAAAAGACTAAGAAAAGTATTTGCAACACTACGAAAAGCACAATTTAAAGTTTAACCAGACAAGAGCGAATTTTTACAGAAAGAAGTATCATTTTTAGGACATATAATAACCCCCCAAGGAGTTATACCAAACTCCGATAAACCGAACGCAGTACTGACTTACCCCATACCAAAAACTAACAAAAAGATTAAAGGATTTTAGGACTTAGTGGTTACTACCGCAAATTTATTAAAGGTTACGCTCAGATAATCAAGCCCGTGACAAATTGTTTAAAAAAAGGAAATAAAATTGAACACACCCCAGAATTCATTAAAGCCGTAGACAAAATTAAATGTATACTCACGAATCACCCCGTATTATAATACCCAAACTTTTCAGAACCATTTATATTGACAACAGACGCATCAAACGTAGCACTAGGCGCAGTATTGAGCCAAGGAAAAGTAGATAGCGATAAACCAATCAGCTACGCATCCAGAACCCTAAACGAAACCGAACAGAAATATAGTACCATAGAAAAAGATAAATTAGCCATAATTTGAGCAAGGAAATATTTTGAACCATACCTTTACGGACGAAAATTCTATATATATACATCGACCAAAGACCATTTGTATGACTATGCAAACTTAAGGAACCAAACTCAAAATTACAACGATGGAGAATCAGACTAAAAGAGTACGATTACAAAATTATATACAAAAAGGGAATTTATAATAACAACGCAGACGTCCTAAGTAAAATAAGATCAACGCACTAGAAACGGAATCAACTATAGGTAACGTAAACGAGACAGCAGTAAAAGAAGACCCAGAAGAGATAGCCACTATACAATCGACACAGAAAGAAGAGCCAAAAACCGCAACTAAAATTTTAAACAAAGCGATCGATATAAAACCAAATCAATTTATAATTACCGAAGTTTTAACCAACCTCAATACCGTAAAATATACGAAAATAAACAATAAGAAAATATACCAAATTCAAATAACCAAGGACGATAACGAGGAACAAATAACTAAAATTGTAACAGTATATAACCCCGAGAAAAAACGATTTTACTTTTATTTCAACACCGAACATTTATATAAATGATTTTCAGAATTATACGTTAAATTATTCAATAACTTCGGCCCTGAACTTATCAGATGCACAAAAAAAATTAACAACCTTAGACGACCCTGACAAAATAAACGACGTAATTAGAAATCAACACGAAGGCAAAACCAACCATCGTAGAATCGAAGAACCATTAAAGCAACTTATAAAACGATATTATTTTAAAGATATGAAAAAGTTAGCCACAGATTTTATCAACCAATGTAAACTATGCGATAAAGCGAAATACGACAGAACACCCCCTCAAAAATACTCTGAATATTAACCAAAACACCCGACAAACCTTTCCAAAAATTACATGCCAACACTCTAGTAGTAGAAGCACAAAACTTTTAAACCATTGTAGACGCATTCACCAAAATAGGTCCAGCGATACCCATCACTTCCAAAAATAGCATCGACGTAACACAAGGATTCCTACAATACCTTACATTTTATGGTATACCCGTAGCAATAACTATAGATAACGGTAGCAAATTAAAAAATGAAGCTATGCAAAACACCTTAGAACTCCATAAAATAAAAATTTATTTTATAACCGAAAACCACCCTGAATCAAACGGACTAATTTAAAGATTACATTTAACCCTATTAGAACAGATCAGATTACTAAGATTAACTTACAAGAAGGAACACATCACCAATTTAGTGTCATACGCACTAATCGCTTACGATCCACATGTCAACCAATTTTACACTCCTAAAATTAACATTAGGGCATTCCGATTCCCGTAACCCCTACGACATACACTACAACAAGGAAGTACACCAACAATATGCTAAAGACCATAAATAGAAACTAAAAATAACTTACAATAAGGTAAAAGATAAATTAGATAACGACAAGGAACGTATCACCACAACCCGCAGTAAGAAAACCAACACAAATAAATTTTCAATAGGACAAGCCGTGTACAAGAAAAATTTTTAGAGTAAAGACACAAAACGGCACCCAGAAGCTTAAGCCCGTTTAAAATCAAAAAAATATCAAACAAAAATATAGCCGTAGTAGACAACGGCAAGATCATAAAGTACATCATTTGAAAAACTTAGGAAACCCTGTAATTTCAGATGGACAGCCATTACGCTTACCGTCAACCTCCGCCCAGATAGAACGGAAAACGACATATTTATTGAAGACATAAAAACAATCCTGGTGTACTACCAATAAAATTAGGAAGTATGCAAAATACAATAGATTATTGGACATTTGCACAAAAATTCGATTTAACGGAATTAAAGCAAGAATTTTACACAATCAAAGATAACTATTACAGATTATAGCAATCAATGGACACAGCCAAATTCGGAAAAGGACACGCTATAGAAATGATAAACTACAACAGTATAAAAGAAAACATTTTAAGGAACATAGAAGATAAATTTAATAGATTAATACCCACAGAACAAATTACAAGACGAAAAGAAGACTAATTAACGGACTCTAGGTAACATAATAAAGGCTATTACAGGCAATTTAGATAACCAAGACGCAGAAAGTTATAAAAACGCAATACAGCAGTTACTTGAAAACCAAAACGATATAAAAGCCACTGTTAAAAACCAAATATCTCTAACCCAATCAATTAGTAAGAAATCAAGACAGTATAGCCAATAGAATACAAACCCCTGAAACTAACATGCAAACCACGATGTTAGGAATGCGAGACTTAATTAGATTCAATACAATATTCACTCAAATAATATCAACCCTTACTTTAATCCAACAAATTTTAGCCACATTAGAAAATGCTGCAACATTTGCAAAATTAAATACATTACACTCTAGTATTATAGAACCAAGTGACTTATTAAAGAAAGTATTAAGAATTAGATCATTTATAACTAACAGTAAACTACCCTTTGATGTAATAAAATCAAAGATTCTCATATTTGAAAAAATAGCTATAGTAAAAGGCTATGTAAAGAATAACGAAATCGCATTTTTAATAGAAATCCCAATAGTAGAAAGTAACAATTATAATTATTATCATTTATTTGCTTTTCCAATGAAAATTACTAGCATGTATCAAGTTATTACTCCTAAAACCAAGTTTCTATCCTCAAATGAATTCAGATATGGTTACACAAACGAAAAATGTAACGAAGTAACACCAAATCAATGTCTATGCCAATCGCTAACAACAACAACTATTTAAGGAGACAGCCCTTGCGAAGTACAATTACTAAGATTTTCAAACCATTACAACTACTGTGAAGCCAAGCCAGTACAAATCACCAATATAAAGATTAAAAAGTTACAGAAAACAAATGAATTTCCGTATTTCCAACAGAAGTAATAGCAACCGCACATTGCAATCAAGACGAGAACAATTTATCACTAACCGGAAGCAAAGTAATCGCCCTTAAAGAAAACTGTTATTTAAAATTGAAGAACGAAATCATCAGACTATATCAAGACCCCACAGTAACCAAGAAATTCACCAATTTACCGGAAGTACAATTCAAAATAGCACAACCCGAGAATGAAGAAATAATCAAGAAAGCCATGCAACTAGAACACCTAGACTTGAACGATCTCAACCACGCCATTAAAATAATGGACAATTATAAGCAACACTTAAGTTAGCTAAAAGTGCCGCAATTATACTACGATAATATATGCGTTTGGACAATTGTATTAATTATTTTAATTATTTTATTAATCATGTATGTATTTTACCAAATGTATCTTAGATATAAGAATAAGGAAAGCAATCTTAGATATAAAGAAACGAAGGTAAATAAAGAAATAATGGATGTGGCCTTAGGAATAAGAAATTTTAAACAATGAATTTTAAAAATTAAGCCAAGAAAACCTCCATTTTTCATCCCAATCTATATATGTACAATTAATAGAAATTATTAAAAATTATAAATAAAACTTAAGTTAAATGCAACATTGTATTTCAAGGAAGGTTATTAAAAGTTCACAAACAAGTTATGAGAACGGATGTAATACATTGTATTCCAGGTGTAAGTGATACTGCAGGTGCAAGTCACAGACAATTAAGAAACCGCGATTACTTAGAAATTAAGATTGTTTCATTGTATAAAGAATAGAATTAAGAAATAAGCAGACATGAGCTCTGCAAGTTAACACAGACATGTGAGGGGAAAGGACAACATAAAAACCCCGGGAGCCCCAAGACCATCAGTCAGTCTTGATTATTTCAGCTTTAACATTGCCGTTTGCTTAGGCTACTCACCCTAATATTAATTCAATTATTATTTTATTTCGACTTAGTTTAATTTATACAAGTTTGTCAAAATTCCATATTAATTTCTGTTTAATAAATAAAATTTGTTACAGGAAGTTTTGGTAGAAGTTTTTAAAAAGACCACTCCCAAGGCCCGAAACGTAACTTGCGTAATACCGCACAAAAAAGTTAAATAATAATTAATGCGTAATTTCAACAACAAATAATTATTGAGAGAAAGAAGAAAAAAAAATTAATTTTTTTTTGTTAAGTGTCCTATAAAAGGAGAGCACACAATTTGACCAAAAATCGTTTAATAATGCCGTGTATAGTTTGAGCCTGCGCCACTCTGATGACATTATCTGTACCAGGATGCAAGTGGATAATGCGTCCCAGTCGCCAAAGCAACAGGGTATCGTCCTCCTTAATTAGGACCAATGTCCTAATCTTAACAGCGGGAAGAGATTAAAACCATTTAGTTTTCTTGCTGAAGAATATGTAACTACTCACTATGCCAGCGGCTCCAAAAAGATTGTTAGATTTTCTGAATGAGTTACAAACGATCTAAAATTGATAATTTCAGGTCCAAGACATTTGGGTTAGGAAGCACTGAAACTGATTGGACGCTAAGAAATGACACGTTGCTAAATAAGAAAAACTTTGAGGATTTGTACTCAATGAACGCAACGGACGAGAAGTAAGTATGACCTTAATCTGAATTAGTACGGTATTGAGTTTCTCATACGAATGAATTTGAGCACCGATAACCTTGTTGAGATGCTTATTAACTGACTTAATGCCAGCCTCCCACAACCCTCCAAAGTGAGAGGACGATGGGAATTAAAAATAAATTCAATACCTTCTGAGGTAGCAACATGTTGCATAAGTTCTGCGAGTTCACGGGCAGCACCAGTAAAATTTTTGCCGCAACCACAGTAGATTTTGGCACATTTACCACGGCAGGCAATGAAACGCCTCAATGCCGCTATAAAAGCAGATAAGGACAAATTCAAAACTAGTTCCAAAACAAACGAACAAACAAAGATAGGTCTTTAATGACTTTGAACCACGAGTGCGGCTCATGGTAATTGCGAACAGTCCACCCAAATCAACCCCAGTGTGGAGAAAAGCTTTACCCGGAACGGTACGGGTTGCTGGTAGGTCACCCATAGGGGAGATAGGGAATTGGTTTTATACGAAAACAAATGATACATGCCTTTAGACCTTTTCGAACAGCTTTTTTGCGGCCAAAATCTAAAAATTTTGTGTTAATGGAAATTGGGTTGTTCTAAGAACCGAATGTAAATATTTTTGATCACAGTCCAAAATAAAGAGGTCTGTCAAACGATGAGTACGAGGTAATAGTATTGAAAATTCTTCCCCATAAGGTAAATTTGAATTTCGAATGTGACCGTCTACCCTGAGTAAACCATGCCTATCCAAAAATAGGCTAAGGGGTCTAAGCTGTTTGGTAATGGTTCTCCTCTTTTCAATATTCTCTATGTCCTTATAAAAAAATTTTAATTGAACTCTTTTAATCAATATATGAAGCGCAACCTGTTGTTGCTAACTTGAAATGATTTGCGATGCGTTTGAAACAAGATCCACAGGGGGTCTCAAAATGCGAATGAAATGAAAGACATAACATATAAAGCGGCAAACTTTATTTATATCAGAAATTTGTTTAATAAAAGATCAAGAAAATAATCCGAAATTATAATATTCAATGAGATGATTCTTTTTTCCAAATCCATAAGTGTTGAATCCACTTCATAAAATTTACTCACAGACCAATTTGATTGTGGAAAAAAAGTCAAATAGGACCGGACCACCATAAACGTTGCTCTACTAAGTCCGTGGCTAGTAAACCCTGAGAGACAAAATCCGCTGGAATATCTTGAGACTTGATGTTGTTCCAAGACCCAGGAGGAATTCGATCTTGAATGTGTAAAATTCTATTACTAATGAAAGTTTTCCAATGGTAAGAATGCGATCGAATCCATGATAAAGCAACTGTAGAATCTGACCACGCAAAAATCGATAACTTTAGTCGAACCTTGTAAATATTGAACAAGAACTCACTCAAATCTGATAAAAGTACCGCGGCAGATAGTTCTAGCCGAAGCACAGAAATACGTTGAGTAGGTGCAACCGTTGATTTTGCTCATGCCAATGAAACATTGATATTATCATTTGCGTCTACGACTTTGAAATAAACTACTGCAGCGTATCCTTGTTCGGAAGCGTCGCAAAAGCCAAGCAACTGAACTTCCAGGCAGTTATCAGACAAAATTTACCAAGAAACTTTCACCTTAGACAATTTTGATAATTGATCAAGGTAATCCATCCATTTGACAGTGACATCAACAGCTTAGACCTCAGGAAGAGTTTTTGGCAGATCCCTCTGTCTGAAACTGTCCAAGAAAAAACTGCATTTAGTGTGATCTCCAGAGGACAATTCAAGTTCGTCACGGTTCAGTTTGGTTTGAGGAATTCAGCACAAACTCAGCAGCGTTTGTGGATGCGATTTTTGGTCCTCAATTTGAACCATTTATGTTTTATTATTTGGATGACATCATTTTGTGTTCGCTTACCTTCAAAGAACATTTGAAGACTTTTGAATGAGGTAAAGGCGCGTCTTAAAGAGGCCAAACTAACTATCAACCTCAAGAAATGTGAGTTCTTTAAGAAATCTTTGAAGTTTTTAGGATATATTGTTGGCTTGAACTCTCTTCGTACAGATCCGGAGAAAGTTTTGGCAATGGTGAATTTTTTCAGACCCAAAACTACCACTAGTGTCGAACGACTTCGAAATACGATGCGCGGCGTGCCAACCGGTGACTCTGGCTGGGGCACCTGATACGAGCACATCATGGAGAACATTAGAGTTCTAGCCAGCAATTTGCGTGTGGCCTTACGCCAATGTGTTTAGTTCAAGTGTGATATGCACTTAAATAAGTGTTTTAATAATTCTCTCTTTTCTTTTCTTTTCCACTCTTCAATTTTACCATTTAATGTGAACGATCTTCAATTTGATTGTAATATTCTAAATTTAATAAGAACGTACTTCAATGTGGCGGTAATAATTTTTGATCCAATATGGACGTCCTTTAACTTGACCGTAATAGTTGAGATTTAAGATTTAAACGTTCTTCAATGAGGCCGTAATACTTGAGATTTAACCGGAATGTTCTTCAATTTATTAGCAATTTTTTTGTTTTAATCTAAACGTTCTATAATTAACAATTACGATAATCCTTTAATTGCTATGATGTATTTACAAGTAATAATGTGGATAATTACATCCAAGATAATTGTTTGTTACGAACGAAATGCCGTAATAGAAGGATGCATAGCATTTTTGTGATGACTGTTTGATTGGATTTAGGTTTGCTCCTTTTTGCGTAGAAGAAATACACTTTGAGCTTGTATAATTGGGCCCAAGAAGCGTACAGTTGGTTGGTTGCACTACAACATGTGGACAGCGATGTCACTTGTTTGTCGAGGAACAGTATGTATGCACATCTGGTTTAATACAATGTATCACTGTCACATAAACAAGAAACTAGCTATACAAAGTAAGCCTTCTTTATTATTTTCAAATGACGTCCGCATTTGGCCAACGTTGATACAAGGCAACATCTGAAAAATAACATTGTAATGACCTATAATTATTATTTTGCTTAACAAACTATAAAGGATTCCGAAGTCCCCTTTAGAGAAAACCTGTGTTTAAAACTTAATGACTTGGTGGCGCCCTCTCCATACTCCTATTCTGGTATAAATTGAGTCAGTAAGTAAATGATGTTTTGTAAAAAGAACCACGACCAATCCTCATAAGCTCTACCCGAGGAATAGACCCCTAGCATAGTCGGAAGATAGTTGCGTTCCATTATTTTAAGGAAGTCTTTCCTTAAAGTTTACTGGTTTCGTCAGAAAATATTAAAGATCCCACGGGTTACTTTAATTATTTGATTAACCAAATAAATCAGTAACGATAAAATGATAGATATCACATAAATGAAAACTTTAATCAGAACTCAATTAAGGTGTTTAAGTTCGTTAGTAATAACAACGGTTATAACCCTGGATTTAAATATTGACAATTACAAACATCAAAAGTCTTTTATAGTTTGTTAAGCAAAATAATAATTATAGGTCATTACAATGTTATTTTTCAGATGTTGCCTTGTATCAATGTTGGCCAAATGCAGACGTCATGTGAAAATAATAAAGAAGGCTTACCTTGTATAGCAACGTTCTTGTTTATGTGACTGCGAGACATTGTATTAAACCAGATGTGCATACATACTGTTCCTCGACAAACAAATGACGTCGCTGTCCACATGTTGTGATGCAACCAACCAATTGTACGCTTCTTGGACCCAATTATACATGCTCAAAGTGTATTTCTTCCACGCAAAAACGAAACAAACCAAAATCCAATCAAACAATTATCACAAAAATGCTATGCATCCTTCTATTACGGCATTTCATTCGGTACCAAACAATTATCCTGAGTGTAATTATCCACATTATTACTTGTAAATACATCATAGCAATTAAAGGATTATCGTAATTGTTAATTATCGAACATTTAGATTAAAACAAAAGAATTGCTAATAAATTGAAGAACATTCCGGTTAAATCTCAAGTATTACGGTCTCATTGAAGAACGTTTCTATTAAATCTCAACTATTACGGTCAAGTTGAAGTACGTCCATATTGGATCAAAAATTATTATCCCCACACTGAAGAACGTTCTTATTAAATTTAGAATATGACAATCAAATTGAAAAACGTTCACATTAAATAATAAAATTGAAGAGTGTTAATAATAAAAGGTAAAATTGAAGAGTGGAGAAGAAAAGAAAAGAGCGCGTTATTAAAACACTTATTCAAGTGTATATTACACTTAGACTAAACACATTGGCGTAAGGCCACACGCAAATTGCTGGCTAGAACTCAAATGTTCTCCATGACGTGCTCGTATCAGGTGCCCCAGTCAGAGTGACCGGTTGGCACGCGGCGCATCGTATTTCAAAGTCGATTGACTTTGAGGTATTATTCAAACAGCCAACGCCTGTTGTTAGCAACCAAACTAGCATTTCTGTATTATGATTGGATTACATGATCCCAATACGAATATTTATTTGAATGACGATATTTACATGTTTAATCGAATAGACAAAAAGAAGTATTTAACAAATAAGTTTTAGGTGGTTTGCAGTCGTCAAAAAAATTGATACACTGCCTCTCTCCAAAAAAAAAAAGAAACTCCTTCCTTAGAACCAACGATTTTTTTTAACCCTTAACGAAGTACTAACTTTAAAATCGAATTGTCTTTTGACTGACCTGTGGAAGAATAAAAATAAAAAAAATTAAAAAAATGTGAGAACTGGCTTATCAAAATCAGGATCAGCCAACGGCAAGTCCGCTGTATGTGTTTAATTGCACTGCGGGCAATTTGCCACAAATATTTTGTAGAATATTAACATCTGCTAAAATTGGGGATGTATTTTATCCTTAGGTCTAATTTTGCAAGATAAACTCCCAAAATGTGTGAAGAAGCTAAACCTAGACCTTCCACTTTAATGGCAACAAGCCCAAGGGATTAAAGATCCGCGCTATTTCTGAAAACATGTGTTTTTTGGTACAAATCCTATCCACCGGATTTACTACATAAAAAAATTCGTTTAATGACGGATTCCGCTAAAGGTCCAAAATTTTTTTGCAAGAGATTAGTTGAATTCTCGAATGAAAATGTTTGTTGATACCTATCCGATTTAGGTACTACTTTAATTACGTCATATACGTTACTCTTCCATTTATGCAACGTAAATTCATTCAACAAGCCCAGTTTGTCTATTTCCAAAAACAACTGCTGAGCTTCTTCAACCGATTGTGACCTGGTCACAACATTGTCAACATATGTATCGGATTCCAAGCCTCAGCAGCTAAAGGAACGTTTGATGATTTAAGACGCGCCAATTCTTAGATCACACGCAATGCCAAATATGGTACTGATTTTACACCATATGTTACTGTATTTAGTACAAAATCTGAAATAAGTTCAGTAAGATTAGACCTCCAAACAATTTTTTTGAAATTTCTTTCCGGTGTTTCGGAGAAATCAGTACTTGTCAATATATCTTTTTGATGTTTGCAGTGATGACAATCGGATGTAAGCAAAAATGCAAAAGTAAAGCCAAGATATCCTTTTGTAAGGACGGACCGGCAAGCAAATAGTCATTAAGAGACCCACCTATGAGAGTAATTGCCAAAGCGTCAACGACTACCCTTAATTTTGTTGTGTTTTTTTTCGTTTAATAACCGCATGATGCGGAATGTAATATTCTGTCGAATGATGCGATGATTCCTTCATGCTAGAAGGAATGAGTGACATGTAGCCATTTTGTAAATAATCTTGCATAAACTTCCTATACATTATATACAGTAGAGGATCTTTTTGTAAACGACTTTCCAATGACAAAAACCTACAAAGTGTGACTTTCCGAGAATCCCAAAAAATGGGTTCCGGACTATTAAATGGAAATGGCACTATAAAACGACCCTGCTCGTTTCTAAAGTGTGTTGCCAAAAAATTCCGCTCACAGGCTTCCCCTGCAGAAGAAACCTTGTGGAAATCTGTAATACCTTCCAGCTCCCAAAAAAGACTAATTAGAGAATGCAAGGGTTTTATTAGTACACATGATGCAGGAGAAATAATTAACCCTGTAAGAACCCACCCAAATTTGGTATGAATCGCGACTGGTTCGTCTACGGTTTCCACATGAGTCTCATTTAACAATAAGTGTGCTAAAACATCTGTACCCAAAAGTAAATCAATTGTGCCTGGTTTATCAAAATCAGGATCAGCCAACGGCAAGTCCACTGTATGCTGCCAATGGTTGGTGTTTAATTGCACTGCGGGCAATTTACCACAAATATTTTGTAGAATATTAACATCCACATCAAATTGGGGATGTATTTTATTCCTAGGTCTAATTTTGCAAGATAAAACTCCCGAAATATGCGAGGAAGCAAAACCTAGAACTTCCACTTTAATGGCAACGTTGGATTTTTGTAATCCAAGTCACTGACGACAAGCTTCCGTCATAAAATTTTCCATACTACCGTTATCTAACAATGCTCTGACCTTTTGAATTTTTCAGTTCCAATCTCGAATTGCAATAGTTGCAGTTGCCAACAAAGTGACGGTTTTCAAAAAATGCGATGAAAATAAACTGCTAGTACTTGACGTACTTGCACATGGTTGAATTGACTGTAGTGCGGGCGCGATATTAATGAATTGACCCGTCAATGATTTTTGGTTTGTAAAATGCAGCAAAGTGCTGCGAGGTCTATCGCACTTTCAACAAACAAATTTTGAAGAACATTTCGTGGCTTGATGAAGCCCCGATAAACAATTACCGCAGAAAATTTTCTGCTTAACAAACTCGTAGCGCTCGTGAGGCGTCTTGTCCAAAAAATTCTGACACTGATATAAAGCATTTTGTCTTTACAATGAATGCAATTTTTGTTATCTGATATTGTTACCAATGAAGTGTGATATTGAGATTCTCTATAAATTCCAGTAGGTTTATCAAAATGTGTAGATTTACTATTTGCTTTAGACTGTTTGCTCATACATAGACTACTAACTTCCAAGGCTTTACAGTGCCTTTCAACAAATGTTTATAACTGCTTATATGAGGGAATCAAATTTAAACTCACAGCATTGGTTTTCAATTCGAATAATTTTAAAAATTCGTTTTCGAATTTTTTAGATAATGTACGAAACTGAAACATAGCTTGCTCAAAACTTGCCAAATTTTCATCAATGCAATTTATGAGAGCTCTAAGCTCTTTGTGAGAATTAGGGTTGGCCTTTGAAGCATTTTCCAAAGCCGCAAAATGTGAATTTACCAAAAGTCGCTTGCTTTCATACCTTTCAACTACGGTATCGTATGCCAACGTAAAATTATCCCCTGTAATAGGTAAATGTTTAACTAAACTTTTAGAGTCTGAATGTAATGCGTCTGGCACAAAATAAAAGTTCTCTACGCTTAATAAATTCTTGTTATCAACAACAAGTTTTTTAAAAAGCTCATTAAAATGTATAAAATCTGAAATCTTGCCAGAAAATATTGGGACAGATATCCGAGGAAGTCGTATGTTAGACACGCTTGTTAATTGAGAAAATCCATGTGTGTCGGCAAGAATATTGTCTTTCTTGATTTTGGATATATCAAGCACCATTTGTGCCCCACTATTTTTTATTGAAATGACTAATCCATTCATACTGGATTTCAAACTTTTATTTCTCTCAAGATTTTCTGCGTCTAAATTGCACATTTTGTACGAGCTATCTATCTCATGTTTGAGACATTGATTACTTTCAACAAAAATACCACTGAATGACTAAATTAATGTGATTTAAATTGTAATTACAATAATTTAAATTCATGAAATCCTAGGAATAGCAATGCGTTTTGTTTTGTGAACAAATATTTATAACGAGAAGTAATATGCGGTAAGGGGTGTAAGAATTAGGAAAATGCGGGATTTGTAGGAGAGGGAACAAAAAATGTGCTATCCGGCTGGAAGACGAAAAAATGTGCGTGTTTTTATCGACGAACAGCATTTTAAAACAGTTAATCAATTAAAATACACTAACCTGTAATGGTTGCCAATTGTACTGGTATAAAAAATATAGTGGACTGTAATCTGCATGACCGCCGTTAACTGCATAAACAGAAGTTTACCACTCTTGAAGCGTTTTCACCATTGAAAGCCACATGTTCAAAACACACCGAACAACTAGTACGGTCACTCCTATTGTTAAGTTGCTAACATACTCTGTCTAATACTCGTCTGATAACGTACACACAAAACAAACGGAACTCGCGCGCACTACTACCAATGTTCAAATTTGCATGTATAAGGTATAGGATAGGCGATAACAGGGAAGGAGCTTTGATAATGTTAATAGCAAACTAGAATAATATAATGTGATAATAAGTAACCAAAGATGCTATAAAATGCATAACAGTATGCAATGATGAATTTTTGTTTTTGGCTGTATATCAACGACAGCCATCAAAATAATCATGTTGGCTATAAAACATTCCTAATTATAACTATGTACTACTAAACAATTCAATTCTTTGTATAACCTAAATCAAACTTTATTTAAGCAAGGTCTTGCATTGAAAGGTTAACTTAATAAAAAAAAACATTAACTAACTGCAAAGATAATGCCTAACCGGTAATAGCTACAACGTTTTACACTGTCGGCTTGACAGCAAGGTAAGAAATATATGTGTCCCTTTCTTCAAGTGCATAAAATAAGGGCATACGCCGCAACAGCAATACCGAGTAACCCAAATGTCAATGTAGTTAAGGAAATTGAATAGAGAGACCGTGAAAGAAGTAAATCTATACTGCTTGTCCTGAATAAATCGCTAAAAGCTAACATTTGCATTAAAATTTGAGTGACTGATAAAAAAATTAGAATAAAAAGGCAAAGAATAAAGATACAAACATGATTATGCAAATAAGCTTTAAATTTAAAAAAATAGCAACATAAACCTATAAAAGTTTTTCAAAAATAGGACTGCACATTATTGTATACCTATTTATACCATTTATACTATTGCAATTTGTTTGAGCTTTATTAGTTTGTACAGAAAGGTCAACAGAAAGTTTTTTATAAAAGCAGCGACGATTAAAAAATTGCATTATTCAGAAAATCACAAGAAAATCTAATAGGAGGCTAAATACTACTCGATTTTTAGGTTAAGAAAAACAACAATAGGCAACGCTAAGCAGCCTCAATATTGCTTATGTTCATCTCAGAGGAGCATATTCTCGAATGGATTGTAGAATAAGGTAAGCGTTTCTTTCTTATTAATGTCACAAGGATTTTGTATAATTGCATGCTGATGTCGAGAAACTAAATTCCAAGTTAGTCTAACTTTTTAGAATATCTAGTGTATCCATTTTGAACGGACCTGCATCTTGACGAAGTTCTAAAATACTAGAACAGGTAGAATGGCGTGCGCATTTCAATGAGCTAAAAAGCTGAAATATAGGTTTAACCAAATTAGAGGAGTCTTTAGTGAGGAACCAGACTAAGACAGGTCCCTGAAAGAGGGCAGCAGTTTTTTCTGTACTTAGAGTGGCAGAAACCATAGGGGTCGGTATGACATTCTAAGACACACTACTGCGATGTGGAAGGCAACGGAAAACCACCACCTTATCTCCCAAGTACACTGCGTAAAGAAATTGTTAGTAAACATGATGGCATCCTCTAGGGTAAAAAATTTCGGAGGTAAATTAGTCTTCCATTCGGATCTCCGGGAGGGGACTACTTCGGGGGATGTGATCCGAAAGTATAGAAAAAAATCCGTAAACATTTTGCTAGTCGGAGGATAGAATGTCAAAAGTATACAACAAGTAGGTAAGCTAAAGAACGTGAAACTCGAAATGGATAGGGTAGCACTAGACATAGTAGGAATCAGCGAAGTCCGCTTGTCAGAGGTGGGGTATTTTTGGAGTGGAGACTTCAGGGTAATTCATACAGGATCAGAGGAAGAAAATTCGGGGGTGGGGATAACCATGCGTAAAAGATAGGACGACGTGTAGAAAACTACTTACAAAAGAACGAAAGAGTACCCATGGTTAGATTTGAATCTAAACCGGTAAATACAGTAATAATACAAGTGTAATTGACCAGCTCTAGGTACAGTGAGGTAGAGGTAGAGGCGATATACAAAGATTTTGAAACCATACTAAGATACGTAAAAAGACATGAAAATTTAATAATAACGGGGGATTTTAATGCAGTAGTAGGCGAGGGTAGGGAAGGAGCGATAGTAGGTTTATTTGGTTTAGGCACGAGAAATGACAGGGGAAATAAGTTGGTAGAATTTTGCGACAAGAACAACTTAACAAGAACACACACATTATTTCAGCATCATGCTAGAAAAAAGATACACATGGAAGATGCCAGGAGATACAGGAAAATATCAAATAGATTACATTATTGTTAGACAACGGTTTAGAAATCAAGTAAAAGACTGTAGAAGCTACCCGGAAGCAGATATAAACACTGACCACAACATCGTAATTATGAAGGCCGCTAAATTTAAAAATCTGAAAAAGAGGAACGGAAAAAGGTACTTTGACTTCGAGAAGCTAATAGATAAAAATATCCACAAAAGATTTGAAAAAAAGTCAAATAAATTGCTGAATAATATCGGGAAAATTTCTGATAATAAGGAAGTAGAAACAGAATGGAATAACAATAAATCCAGCTTAGACATAGCCGCCAGAGGTATTCTGGGGTATACACAAAAAGAAAGTAAGAAACCATGGATAGCAAAGGAAATCTTGAATATAATAGAAGAAAGACGAAAATACGAAAATAGAACAGACGAAACAAAAAAACAGAGATACAAAGCCATAAAATGGAAATTATTCGCTAATCCAGAAAAGCTAAAGAACAATGGATTGATAAAAAGTGCAGAGGTACAAACTAAGATGGAAATAGGAAAGACAGACGAAGCATACAAATTAATTAGAATGAATCTTAGGGATATAAAATCATATAGCAAAATATAAGGGATGCGAGAGGAAACGTCATTATAGAAAATGTAGAGAAAGTAGCTAGATGGCAGGAATATATAAGGAATTTATATTCAGGAGAGGAACTAACTGCATTAGAACAGGAATCAGACATTGAAAACGATGACCTAGGATATCCTATACTTGCAGATGAGTTTGAATTAGCATTAAAAGGTCTTAAAAATGGTAATGCACCGGGTACAGATAAGATGCAAGCAGAAACTCTAAAAGCCGGTGGACAAGCAGTACCAGAACGTCTCTTCCGACTTGTAAGCTATGTGTATGAGGCAGGCGAGATACCCAAAGATTTCAAACGTGACATCATAGTAACTATACAAAAAAAAAGGCGCGTATAGGTGTGAAAATTTTCGAACAAAAAGTTTGACAGCACACGTTTCAATAATATGAACTAGAATTATACAAAGACGAATGGAAAAACGAGCTGAAGAAATAAAGGGAGAAGATCAATTTGAGATTAGACGAAACAGGGGAACACGGGAGGCTATTTTAGCTCTGAGGTTGATAAAGGAGAAAACAATAGAAGAGGGGGAAAGCTTATATATAGGGTTTGTAGATTTAGAAAAAGCATTTGACAATGTGAATTGGGAAAAATGTTCTACATACTCAAAAAGATTGGAATGAGCTTTAGAGATAGACGGATGGTGCAATACTTATACAAAGAGCAAACGGCGGCGATAGAATTAGAGCAAGAAAGTAGGGAAGTAAATATTAGGAAAGGGGTGAGACAGGGATGTACCTTATCCCCATTAATTTTTAACTTGTACTTAGAAGAGGCAATGAATACTGTCAAATGCAGGAAGACAATTTGAATTAATATGCAGGGACAAAAAATTGATTTGCAGACGATATAGCGGTATTAGCATCTAGCAAAGAAGGGTTAGAAGCTGCTCTTAATGAAAAAGAAACAATTCTAACGGAGGGATATGGTATGAAAATTAACAAAACTAAAACTAAAGTACTAGTATGCAAAGGAGGGGAAAGTAAATCAAAAACAAGAATACAATAAATAACAAAAACTTACAAGAGGATAAAGATTTCTGCTACCTAGGAAGTCAAATAACGCAACATAGAAATATGGAAGAGATTGCTTAAAACATGTGTGGAGCACAGCACTGTATGGCTGTGAAGCCTGGACAGTAGGAGAAGTAGACAAGAAAAATGTAGAAGCATTTGAAATGTGGTGCTACAGACGTATGATGAAGATATCATGGACAGACAAAGTTAAGAACAAAGAGATACTATAAATGGTAGGAGAAGAAAGCAGTATGCGGAAAACAGTAAAAAATAGGAGAAATAGGATGATAGGCCACATACTAAGACATGAGGGAATAGTGCGAAATATATTAGAAGCAGAGATAAGAAAAAAACAGAAGTAGAGGTGGATGTAGGTTAGACTACTGCACACAGATAGTGAAAGATGTAGGCTGTGGGAATTTCAGAGAAATGCTTAGACTAGCTCAGAATAAAAATCAATGGAGGTACGCTTCCAACCAGCCACAAGATGGAAAAACTAATGACAAAAATAATTACTGTACTTAAACATGCTGATTATTATAAACAACTACAGATATTGGTTTTGCAGTATTGTCAACTAATGTTAATTGTGCGAAAGGATTTACTGGAAAACTATTAGTACGGCAAATGTCTAAGTGTTGGGGGATCCTTGGCAGCCACGGGCGCTTAACCCCCTTCACAAACCACTGAATCTCGGTGAAATAGGGTATATAATTAGAAAACAATAGAAAGGAATCGAGATGTATTTAGGCTGTCTATGTAGTACCTTCGGGTGGAGCATTCCAAAAATAAGTCAAATGTATATAGGCTTTATGAGAATTGCAAGGAACTGTGTAGGCCAGCTCAGAACAGAAAAAAGCTGAGATACAAATCCAACCAGTTTCAAGATGTAAAACCCAATGACGAAAAAATAAGTGCTCTTAAATCTGATGATTATTATAAACAACTACAGGTGTTGGTTGTGAAATATTTTTAACTAATGCTGATTGTGCAAAAGGATAAATTGGAAAAATTATTAATTCGACAAAGGTTCAAGTGCTGGGGGAACTTGGCAGCCAAAGGCTGCTTACCCCCTTCGCATACCAATAAATATCGGGGAAATAGGGTGTATAACTGTAAAACAATAGAAGGTGACCGAACTGCATCAAACAAGAAAGAACAGCCGCTGTTCAGAGCATAGTGTGGAGCACAGCACAGTACGTCTATGAAATAGGGGCAGTAGTAAAAGCAGACAGAAAGAGATAGAAACCTACTGGAATGTTGTGTTTCAGATGTATGAGGATGGTAGCATGGACAGACAAAGTTAATAACAAATAGGTTGTAGAAATAGTGGAGGTATAAAGATATACCTGTTGAAAACGAAAAAAATAGAAGAAATAGAAGGACAGGATACGTTCTAAGGCATTTCTGGGGAATATTGCGGAATATATTACAAGCAGAGATAGAAAAAGAGAGGTAGAGGTAGACCGAGATCAAACTTTCGCACACAGATAATAATAGATGCAGACTGTGCAAACTTCAGGGAAATGTGTAGGTTAGTCCAGACTAGGAAACAATGAAGGTTCGCGTCCAACCAATTCTAGGACTGAAGACCTAATGATGATGATGATGATCTAGCATATCTGTATTGCTTATACTGTACTGCAGTAGCTGCTCACAAACGTCAAAAGCTTGTAACTTTTATAACATAAAGCAATTTCTCACGATCATTAATCGGTGACAATGACATTATTGTAATTTAAATTTATTAAACGGAAGGGGTATACCGTCGTTACTTATAAATCCGTATTGCTTGTAGACACTTTTTCACTTCGCGCAATATTGTTCGCGCTCTTAGCACCAACAGAGGGATACAGAATTAACTTAATTTATTAGACTATTTGTAGGCAGCGTGTTAATGTCAAGGTTAGTGTTGTTGTTATTGTTTCCATTATTGATGACGGTTCCTGTTAAGCAACGGTTGTGCGCATTGACTTTTATGAAAGCAAACAATGGCATTCGATTTCTTTGACAGTGACCAATCTTTATCGATGAATTGACGGAGTGTCATCTTTTAGTAGAAGTTTAAATAAGTTTGCAATTTTTTGAACTACATCTGAAATGATATTACATAACACATATTATGCAACATCTAACATGCACTATTTGATATTCCTAGGTATATTCATTCTACAAGATATGTCAGCAACAAAGAAAGTAGTTCAGTGGACGGTGTTGAACACCTGGGTGGGAATGAACGACAATACTATATCTTTGTAACGTTAGGACTCGATGGACTTGTAACGTCACGATTTGAACCAAACTCTCAGCATTCAACAGATTATTGCGCTATAATTGATATGGTGACAAAAGATGCTTAAAGTAACGCATACTTTTGCCATATAATGTTGTACACACAAACGTATGCTCATTTTAAATTATAGGTCAGCAAAAGAGAAAATAAGTCACATGTTGAAGTTAATAACAAGGCCAGAGATCAACTACAGCAGTCCATCTTTATAAAGCCCCAAGGTCAATGTCCCTGCGATGCCACCTTTACAAAGTGCTAAACCTGTTCAATACCCCTATTGTTTCCCCAATTACTAATTGTCCTTTTAGCTTTGCTTCTTCCACAGAAAGCTTATTAAATAAACTGTTTGATCAATATTTGAAAGTTTTAAATTTAAAAATTAATACGAAGTTTCCAATATTGCCGCCACTGGGGTAGCCATACCATATTCATATCGGAGCTGACTGCATTTATACTAATCTCTCCATCAATCGATAACCTGAAAGTGTTTTGATACGGATTTCAATCAATGGATAAACTTTAAACTGATTGAATGCCATATACTAATTATTCCCGTGTGAGTGAAAGCTAAAAATTGTCAAAAGTTTCTTATTTTAGTAGTTTATGTTTGATCAAGTATATACTTTAGTAAAGTTGAATTAGTATTCAGGGTTAAGGTAGTCTTTGTAGTTAGCATAGATTTTTAGGTAATATAAATGTCATTAATGAATTGGGAAATAGAACAAAAAAGCTCTTGCGGTGTCACTTTTTCACCTGAGCCCTAATCTATCGCTTGGGTGCTTTTACTTCAGTAACACTCTAAACCGTCAGCTTTAAAAATGAGTCTAGCGTAAGCTGAAAATATATGAGACTATAAAGCTTTATTGTCGGTTTATATTTTATATCACACGGCAGAAAATAAGCTTGAAAAATGACTGAAACACGAGATATCAGGTTTCATTACGCTAATATAGTATATTGCTTTAGACTTTTATAGACCTAGCATATTCTTTTTTGGTTCCTAAGCAGTACAAAAGTGTATACACGTTTGAGAGTTTTAATGTTGTTATGAAGTTTCAGCATAAAACGAAAAGCGTTTATGTGACAAACTAAAGCAAATTACGATATTATATTGCTACAAAATGAAAATGGTAACACTAAATGGTGTCGCTTAGACTTTCTAATTTAAATAATCCATTAGGAAAAGGAATATGGATAGTAATTAACTTTTAATATAATTGCAAGAACAGGTGTTACTTCTACAGCGTTTTATTACGAAAGGCGCAGTAGATGCGTGTCCTTCAGCACAAAAAGTAGATCCCACTAAAAACATGCGTAAAACGATAAATGATCCCTAAAAGTTTTTCCACGTATTTATTTCTAAAGTATAAAAACAACAAAAATACATCGTATGCGTTCGTAGTTAATTCCATGCGTAATTTAATCTGAAAATGCATTTTTCACAATTGTCACATGTCGAGCAGTATTATTCCTAACATTACAATTTTGCTTGTTCGCTCATTGACTATTTAGAACAAATATATTAATAGATTCAGCTTGACTTGGTGAATATCCATCATAATAAACAGACTGATAAACGTAGTACTTTATGTCTTCACAAATAATAAGTGGTTCAGAGTAAATACATTTAAAAAAAATTTTGTTAAAGAAAAACACGGACGAGTACTTTCGACTATTTGTTACATGCAGTTTCTGTATTTGATTATTTATTAACAATTTTGACTGCCTTTTCAGTTTAAACGGTTGCTATTTAATTAACTCAAATTATAATTTAAGATGCTCAAATCTATCCTCCTTTGTGGTGATATTAGCAATGTGAGATTTCCGTTATCAACAGCATTAGCTTCCTTAAATATTTACATTGAGCGAATGTGCTTGTTTCATCTAGGTTATTTTCAATCACGAACCCCGATTTAATAACATGTCTAGTTCGCTTATATTTTTACCTTACTTTATAGACATTATTAATTAGTCTGTATACGTTTCTATAATTTAAATGCTTGAAGTTAGGCAAATCATCCTGCGTGTCCTTCATGATTTCTGCGACGTTAGTTGTATGCGTTTCTTGTCACGTATAGAACGCTACAACAGCTACAACCGGTTTCCTATTTGTTGGTCGTGGTTCGTTTGTTAAAGTAATAATATGGGGAACTGGGAAACTGGTTAGACGCGTATCCTCATTGTTTCTTATTCTGTGCTAACCTACACATTTCCCTGAAATTTCACAGTCTGTATATTTCACTATTTGTGTGCAATAGGTCTACCTCTACCTCATTTTTCCTATCTATGCTTGTAATATATCCTGAACAATCCCCCAAAAATGCTTTAGAACGTATCCTGACCTTCTATTTCTCATATATTTTTTTGTTTTTCACAGATACCTTTATTCGCCTACTATTTCTATAACCTCTTTGTTATTAACCTTGTCTGCCTATGCTATCCTCCTCATAAAACTGAAGCACAACATGCCAAAAGGCTTCTATCGTTATTCTGTTTGCTTTTCCTACTGCCCTCTATTTTGTAGACGTACTCACGCATTTGCTTTCTACAATTTTCTGCTTGTTTCTGTGTTTGTTGTTTTCGAACATAGCCACTGCTCTATCTTGTTAGATGTCGTTCAGTTCCCCTTCAATTGTTAGTAGTGGGGGTAAGGCCGGTCCTAATTCAAAACGTGTTCACACGTATTTTCCATATGTAAAATACACGTGCACCGTTTTGAATTAGGACCGGCCTTATATACTTTCAATGTAAAATAGTTGTAAAAACATTTCAATGCAAAATAGTTGTGAAAACATGAATTCTTATATACCTTCAAATGTAAAATACTTGTGGGCACGTTTTGAATTAGGATCGGCTTTATATTACTTTCAATGAAACATACTTCAAAACACACGTATGTTGAAAAATGTAAATGCAGAGAAAAATGTGTGTAGCTGTTTTGAATTCGGTTTTCTAGCGAGAAGTTACACGTGCACCGTTTTGAATTAGAATCCGCCTTACATACTTTTAATGTAAAACACTTGTGAGCATGTTTTGAAGTCAGACCGGCAATATATTACTTTCAATGGAACATACATACTTCAAAACACACGTATGTTGAAAAATGTAAGTGCAGAGAAAACGTGTGTAGATGTTTTGAATTTGGTTTTCTAGCGAGAAGTTATAAAGTATGCCAGATGCGAAATATCGTATTCAAGTCAATTGTGTTTAATTAAAGTGGATTCTGATTTATGTTTTTTATTTATGTTTAGAGGCTGCAAATACACATGGGCCGGTTTCAATTCAAAATGTGTTCACTCTTGTGATAGGTTGAAAAGTGGATTGGCAAAGTACGCAGATGGTGGTAATCTGCTATATAAGAAGATTGCTCCTAATTTTAATTTAATTAGTCGAAGTTTACTGCATATATTTACATACCTACATATACAAACATGCATATAATTGATATTTAGGGATTTAAATACAAGAAAAACGAGTTTGTGTGCAAAGAAATTGCGGTTTTGGACTTGTTGTTAGGTGATGTTTGGCATCAAATTTTTAAACTGTCAATGCAGTCTAGTTGATTGAGTCAAGATTATATAAAACGTAACGACTGGGTGACATGGAATATTCATGGTCTTTCTTGGGATGAATCTTCAACGGCTGGAATGGTGTAATCATATATAGCGCTTTATTTGAAGCGAATTATCCGACCCGGTAAAGAAGTATTTGTGAAGGATCTAGAAAAAAAGAAATTGATTGAAACATATATAATGCAAAACTTTGTAACTGATATGCTTGCACTAGGTTGTCCTAAGCTATCGGAGTTAAAATCAACAATCGTTTAAAATATAACATCCATTGTTGTAGACACAGCAATAATAATCTGCAATGCGCAAAACAAAATACCTTTTTATTAAAGGAATGGTTTGATAATAATAAAAAACAATAGAAAGGTTGTGTCTGTATTATTTATTTTAATATAATTTTACAATGTAGCCTTACAAAATTCCTTTTTATTAAAAGAATGGCTTGATAATAATAAAAAACAATAGAAAGATTTTGTCTGTATTATTTATTTTAATATAATTTTACAATGTTAGCCTTATTAACTATTATTATAACAACTTCTAGCAAACATTATTTTTATCGATCCAGCTATTGTGTACGTTAGAGAAGCCTAACCATTTTACAGAGACTTTATTTCCACTCTTTCTTAGGACTTTTTCTACCAGGTAAATTTCTGGATGTATAACTTTTTGCAACTCCGTTTCATAAAATGCACCGTTGATTTCTTTCTTGTCTTGATCTTCTAATATATATGTTGTCGGATTGGTTACGTTTACCTTTTTAATCTTAAAAATTTCATTTGGCCAGTTTGGCGTGTAACCTTTCGTAAATGCTTCCCTGTGTTTACTAATGTTAGTAATAACGCTAGTGGTAGTGATATCCCACGCGCAGGATACGTCACTGTAGTGACGCGCTCGTGTTACGACTCGCCGGTAGACAGGTGTAGTAGAGTTCCGTCGTGACCGTGATATATAACAGACGTGCACGCGCTCTGACGCGATGTATAATGTTTTACATTAATAACCATTGTACATGTATAATATTTAAGTTGTACGTTATGTTGAATTATTCCTGTGTTAACTTGAGTTCTGTTTCTTATTAAATCGCTTTATATAAATGCATTTTGCTTACTTTCATAGCGTGTTGAAATGCTCTGTTCAATCACATCCAACAGGTTATGGGCACAGAACAACTCAAACGAGAATAACAAATAGCAGGTGCAGTAACAAGCGATAAGAAACAAAAAACGACAGGTGTACGTGTCGGCGTTTTCATTAGTAGTAGTGTCGGTTACGGTTTTTCCTGTATTAACGTGTTCGAGATTGTATATTGTTTTTCAAGATGAATAGTGCGAATGTTTCGCGACTTGAAATGTTAAATAAAGAAAATTTCGATACCTGGAAAATACAGATGGAAGCGCTACTAATAAAGCAAGATGCTTGGGGTTACGCGAACGGAACCTGGGGTAAACCAGATTTGAAGGATGATGACCCACATTCTAAAAGGGAAATTGAAAAATGGCTTAAAGGCGATAGTAAAGCCAAATCCGAAATAATTCTTTCAATTAGTCCTTCTGAATTAAAACAAATTAAAGGATGCATTACTTCAAGAGATGTTTGGTTAAAACTGGAAAATACTTATCAATCTAAAGGACCGGCTAGAAAAGCAAATTTATTAAAGCAATTAACTTTACAACTTATGAACGAAGGTTCTGATATACGTGAACATATAAACAAGTTTTTTGATGCTGTTGATAAATTAGCCGAAATGGACCTTGAAATAAATCCAGATTTACTAGCAATTATGTTATTATATAGCTTACCGCCGAGCTTTGAAAATTTTCGGTGTGCTATAGAATCAAGAGACGAATTGCCATCCCCAGAAACGCTACGAATTAAAATAGTAGAAGAAAGCGATGCTAGAAATAGCGACGAACGAAATACTTCTCAGAATGCTTTGTTTGTAAACAAAAAACCGGGTCAGTGGCGGCGTGAAAACAAGAAACCCGCGAATAATAATAAATTTACCGAAAGTGTACAGGCGAATAAAAGCAGAAATGTGAATCAATATTTTAAATTTCGCTGTCATAAATGCAGAAAAATCGGTCATAAAGCCTCAGAGTGCTACAAACACAAAAATGCTAATACGCAATCTTCAGCTAGTTGTTCCCAAAGTGCTAGTGAAAATGTGAGTTTTGTTACTTCGCAAGTGTGTCAAATTGGCTATCAAAATCAAGATACCAGATGGTGCTTGGATAGTGGAGCTTCTTCACATTTGTGTAGGAATGTTGAAAGTTTTCAAAAACTCGAAGAATGCATGCACGGTAGCTTGAATTTGGCCAACAACAGTTTAGCAGATGTCGTAGCTAAAGGTATTGTAACATTTAGCACGGATATACGAGGTGAGTCCAAAAATATTATTTTAAACGATACTCTTCATGTACCAGATTTGCGTACCAATTTATTGTCAGTTAGTAAAATTACTAAAAATGGTTTTAGAGTCTTATTTAAAAAGGACTGTGCGTTAGTTCTCAGCAGAGATGGGACTATTAAGTTAATTGCAGATCGCATCGGTGATCTTTATTACGCGCGCGAAAGTCAGAACATTTCGAACGTAGCAATAAATAACGGACCGGTACATATTTCTCAGAAACTTTTACTTTGGCACAAACGTTTAGGACACTTGAATTTTAAGGATCTAATCGATTCTATACGTAAAGGTGTTATAACGGGTATTGATCTTGAACTTGATCTGAAAAATATTGACCTTAATTGTGATATATGTGCAAAATGTAAAATGTCGAGAATGCCGTTCCCAAATAAATCGAACAGAGAATCGAATTTATTAGACATTATTCACACGGACGTTTGTGGTCCTATGCGTGTTCTATCGAATGGAAAGGCAAAATATTTTGTTGAATTCATAGACGATCACTCGCGTTGGTGCGAAGTACGATTTATTGGTCATAAATCGGAAGTTACAAAAATTACGGTGGAATATTTAAACTTAGTTGAAAATCAGAAAGGTAAACGCGTCAAATGCTTTCAATCAGATAATGGCACGGAATATACAAATTTGAACTTTGATACTTTATTAAAGGAACGTGGAATTGCTAGGCGTTTAACGGCACCGTACAATCCGGAACAGAACGGGGTGGCCGAGAGGAAAAATCGTACTTTACTCGATTCTGCTCGCTGTCTACTCATGGAATCCGGTTTGCCAGACTCATTTTGGGCCGAAGCCGTTAATACCGCAAATTATATTCGTAATCGTGTGCCTACGAAAAGTCTAAATGGGAAATCTCCACATGAAATTTGGACGGGAAGTCCACCAGATGTGAGTAATTTTAGGCAGTTCGGTTGCAAAGTTTTCTGTTTGAACAGAAATCCGAGCAAAGGAAAATTTGATGAAAGAGCTAAAGAGGGAATATTCTTGGGTTACTCGGAGGAATCAAAGGCATTCAGGGTTTGGTTACCTGAAGAGCGAAAAACCGAAATAACTCGTGATGTAAAGTTTGTTGAATCAAATAATAAGCAAGATTTACAAGAACCGTCTGACGTTTTTTCTGAAACTAAAGAGAATAAATTAGGATCTGAAATCGAGTATGAACCCCCTAATACTCTTATTTGGTCAGAATCCGCCGAAGTCGATAATTTAGAAAATGATGTGTCTGAAGAGATCAGTTTAGTTAAAGGACCGGAAGACCTAGAATTGTCCGAACCGGGCACCCGGGTCGTCCGCGAAATTATTTAATATGGTACCAGAAGCAAACATAAACTCTGAAACAGAGGAATATTTATTTATGTCAGAAGTTCCTATGAAACAAGCTTTAAATTCGACTGAAGCTGACGAATGGTATAAAGCTATGGTTGAGGAAATGGTTTCTATATTAAAGAATAAAACTTGGTCTTTAGTTGACAGGCCACATGATAAAGAAATTATCGGAAGCAGAATGGTTTTACGAAATAAACTGAAAAGCGACGGGAGTCTTGATCGAAGGAAAGCAAGATTAGTTGCGCAAGGATACGGTCAGCAGCCTGGCGTACACTTCAATCAAACTTTTGCTCCTGTAGCTCGCTTAAGTTCAGTAAGATTAGTTTCTGCGATAGCAGCGCATTTTGGAATGCATATGCATCAATTAGATGTGACATGTGCTTATTTAAATGGAGAATTGCAAGAGACTATATACATGGAACCTCCAAAACAGTTAGCAAAAATCTTGGAGATTATTTCTCTAAACGATGAATCATATATTGGAAAGGTATCAGGTGATATGCTGAAAGATATACAGAGTGGCAACAAAGTTTGTTTGCTGAATAAGGCTTTATATGGTTTAAAGCAAGCTGGACGAAGTTGGTATGCCAAGTTAAACAAAACATTGCAAGAATGTGGTGCTAAACCAACAAATTCTGATCCTTGTTTATATCGAATGGGTCAAGGTGATGAATTAACTCTGATAATAATCTATGTTGACGATATATTGATTGCTTCCAGGAACCTCAAAACAATTGACAGTTTAAAATCTAAATTGTTCAAAAAGTTTGAAGTTAAGGATCTCGGTAGCGTTAGATACTGTTTAGGAATTGAATTTTCTCGAAAAGATGATAAAATTATGCTACATCAAAGAGGTTACATAAAGGAAACATTAGACAGATTTGGAATGTCTGAAGCTAAACCAATCAGTACTCCTATCGATCCGGGCACTAAGTTGTCTAAACCAACTGAATCCGCGTCGGATGAAGAAGAAAAATTACCGTACAGAGAACTGATCGGAGCGTTGACTTATCTATCAGTCGCAACGCGACCTGACATAAGTTACGCTGTTAGCTATCTTAGCCAGTTTAATAACTGTTATAGGAATTGTCATTGGAGCGCAGCGAAGCGTGTTCTTCGATATCTTAAAGGAAGTATTAATTTAGGGTTGGTGTATTCTCCCACCAAAGATGCTCTAAAGGGGTACGTAGATGCCGATTGGGCTGGATGTACCATCGACAGAAGATCTTTTACAGGATTTTCATTTATGTTGTCTAGTTGTCCAATCTCATGGGAATCTAGAAAGCAGCGTACTGTGGCTCTTTCGTCTACAGAAGCCGAATATATGGGATTGACTGAAATTGCCAAAGAGGCTATTTATCTTCGAAAAGCCCTGATAGAACTTGGTTTCGAAAAATTAGCTCAGGTAGTTGTTTATAATGACAACATGAGTGCATTGAAGTTAGCTGATAATCCAGTGTTTCACGCACGAAGTAAACACATCGATGTGAAGAATCATTTCATACGTGAAGCCCTGAACGACAAGCAGTTTGTTCTACAACATTTACCTTCGGAAGATATGCCTGCGGATGTACTTACGAAAGCTTTGTCTCGTAAAAAGTTCGAGAATTGTGTGAAAATGATGGGTTTGTCCAACTTTACACAGTTAGCCGCGTGTGTATCAAGGGGGAGTGTTAGTAATAACGCTAGTGGTAGTGATATCCCACGCGCAGGATACGTCACTGTAATGACGCGCTCGTGTTACGACTCGCCGGTAGGCAGGTATAGTAGAGTTCCGTCGTGACCGTGATATATAACAGAAGTGCACGCGCTCTGACGCGATGTATAATGTTTTACATTAATAACCATTGTACATGTATAATATTTAAGTTGTACGTTATGTTGAATTATTCCTGTGTTAACTTGAGTTCTGTTTCTTATTAAATCGCTTTATATAAATGCATTTTGCTTACTTTCATAGCGTGTTGAAATGCTCTGTTCAATCACATCCAACAACTAATCCTCACACTGTCCTTAATTAAATATTTTGGTATTTTGGTTGCAAGTTTGATGTGGGTAAATGATGATTTAAGAATAGTTTTTTTATTTGATTTATCAACTTTTACAGGTTTGACTCCGATAGTATTGTGAACTGTATTGTTGTATTGTTTCAAAATATCGCTTAAATTTTTTATTCAATTGTAAGAACCGTTCAGGTTAAACAAGCGCCACATTTTTCCCTTTAAAGTTCTAATTACACGTTCCACAATGCATGCTTTGTTTGTAGAAAAAACACTAAAATGGTTTATGCCATATGTCTGCATTAAGGATTGAAAGTGTTTGTTATAATATTCTTTACGAAAATCAGACTGCAAATTTCTTGGTGGATTTTTAAATTTATTTAAAATTGTTTTCATTGCAGCAGTAACATCAATACCCGTTTTACTTTTAAGTGGTACAGCCCATACGTATTTGGAGAAACAATCAATAACTACTAAAATGTATTTAAATCCTTTGCTTGTTTGCGAATATGGTAGCATTTCAATCAAATTGGTCTGAAGAAGGTCATTTAAACCTTTTACTATCACTTTGCGTCTCTTGAAATTTATTCTTGCTGGTTTATGAAGTTCATTTACTATATCCTCTTTCACTTTTGATTGAGCAACTATCATAATACTTTTTTCTAATCAGGATTTATTAAATACAATTAATAAATACTTCTATGTTTGAATGTCGTGGGCTCCACTTGCTTGGAAAGGAACTTTTAATATAAAATCAAGAAACATTGTGGTATTGTTTATGATAGCACCGCTGTCACGAAAGCTGATTACATCCATACGTTTAAGCGAAAATCCTTGTAACTGTGCAATTACATAACTTTTTTCGTTTTTAAGAATTTCAATGTCTTGCGAGTATCCTTTAATATTCTCAATGACTGCTTCCTCATAATGAAATTCATAATTATGTTTAATGTCGAAAATAAGGAATGTCTTGTCACCATCGAGGAATGTACTAGAGTAAAACGTTGCTACTACCGTGTAATATGGCATATGTAACTTGTACTCAATCAAGGTTTCAAAACCTTCATTTTTGTTTTCATATTCCTGTTCACTTATATCTATTTTACGGTTATTTAAGTGCTTTCCAAATTTGTCAATTGTCATATCATCTAATCACTTCAGCCTCACACAATTCTTTAATGATCGAATTTATTTCGTTGCAGTGACATGTGTGTTCAGCAGTCTGAGATGAAACTAAAAGCCGCAATCTATCAACAAGTTCATTGGGATCATTCCAATATAAATAATCTATAGCGTTATTTGATACTTCCATTGTCATACCGTCTCCAAGACGCTTTCTATAGAGTAATATTCTAGGTCTACGGAGTGTTTGTGGAAGTATGTTTAATGTAGACATTATATTATTGTATTTATATGAATTATTACCCTGAATTTGTTCTGTTTCAGAATAATATCTTCTATTAGCATTTGTTCTTTTCACAATATCAAGGTACGACTTTAGATCTTGCGATCTGTACCCGACAGAATATTTTTTAAACAGTAGTTCGTATAATCCAGGAGTACCTTTATATTTCAAATCATTTATTAGAACATTTTCATCATCCAACACGAAGTTCGAATTGCCTATCATAAGACCATTTGAATCAGAGTTAAACCTAATACCATATTTATGATCAAATTCGTTCTTAACATCTTTAAACATATTGTAAATATATTCTCGAGGTGGCGGATGTAACTGTTCGAGATAATGTGTCATACCAGGTGAATCGGCAAAGCTTTGTATATATTCCTGAGCTTCTTGTGCATTTCGATTAACTTCTGCTTCGTATTCATTCTCAACATCATCATCATCATCTTCCTCTATGGCATCATTTTTTATATTCGGTATATGCTGAGCAATAACCAGCGCATCAATATAGTCAACGTTCCTTTCTAGCAATTTAGGTTTAATTTTTTTACACCGCTATGAGGCAGTTCTTCTTCTTCTTCTTTAAATTTTTCTTTCTTTACCACACTTTTCCCATCCAGTTTATTAGCAATAGTTTCTAATCGCGATGTTATGGGTAAGATTGATTCCACTTGGACGACTTCATTATCTTTTAACTGGCGCAATTTGTTTTTTACAATGTTTCTTTTCTTAATTAAAATTCTTTTAAGTTTTATCGCCTCCTTGTTCATTGCGTAAAAAGTTTATTGTAATAAAAAAATCTTCGATACTAACGATACTTGCGTCTCTTAAGGTTTAAATATGTATGAAGTGATCAAAACCTATTCGATACCTTCCTTGACCTGGATTACTATCTTTGTCTACAACTAAGAAACCGTATTTGTCTTGCCAACAAGCAGCACATATTTCACGGAATTTATCATACTTCATGTCAGTATTGACGTGATCGTCATATATGTGTTTTAAGTTTAAATCATCTTGTTTAAATAAAACTAAAAGATTAGCATTATCACGTAGTAAGTGCTTAGGTATACGAGTATAACTTTTACAAAGATAAAATCTGTCTACTTGTTTATGAGGCCCCATACTAAAGTATTCCCTAATGATACTTTGTTTATCGCAAGCTACATCATCAAAAACAAATATAGAATTATTTCGAGCATCAGATGGTAATATAATATTATCAGAACTGGAAAATGTATAATATTTAATCCCTTTTATTGGTCGCAGTAGACTTTCAAGGTATTGATACTTTGGTTGATAAAGTGATTTAGAATAAACATATACGTTTTCAAACTTTAAACCATTATGATGTTCTATCAACCCAATCATAACGTTGGTTTTACCGCAATTTGATGGACCAACAACTAGACATCGAATAGATGAAGGCAGAAGAACGCTATGTTTTTTCTTTTTAGCTAAGGATTGCACGCCAATGTCATTATTGTTTATCGTTAAAGGTGTTGATTGTTTCACAACACGCATGTTTGCAAGTACTAAATTCGATTTGTAAAAAAGTGGAATTATATATGTATATATATATATATATATATATATATATATATATATATATATATATTGCTGTGAAACCTCCAAATCCGTGAACTACGCTTTTCGCCTCGGCTGCTCACCTAATTTTATAAATCTCCTCATTCATAAAAATTAAACACATTCCTACCACAAACATCAACGTTAACTCTATTTACATCAATATTCAGAATACATTAAATTTTCAAATTAAATTTCAGCATAAAATTCAGTTTTTAAAAGGAATTTCAAAATTAATTTTATTATCACTTTAACGTGCATCCAGAATTCAAGTCCTTGTTGGATGCCTACTAATTAATATAACAATATAAACAGACCGGAGTCTGAGTACAAAGGAGCATCTACCACCCTTTACGTTAATTAACCAGGTTTGTCTAATTGAGCTCAAAGACATACCCAAAGTTTCATCATATTCCCGAACATCAAAACAAAATACCCTTTTACTTAAACAAGCAAATTTCATCTTAAAATTAAACTTTTATGGTTAGAACAATTTCACTAATGTCCATTTAAAGTAAATCAATTATAAAGTCGTTCAATACACACAAAAATGTCAAACGAAATAGTATAATTTACCTGAAGGTTACTGTCCTCGTCGTTTCAAGGTATCGTTTCTTTAGTTAATCACACCATTCAACAGGATTATCTTTACGGCTTCTGATTCTCTACGCTTTTAAAATTTGCTCCATCACCATCCATTCAAAGTCGTTTCTGGGCCTTTCCGGAACTCATCTGTGTTTATCTGACCCTTGATTCATGGATCCAGACACGTATTTGAACCATTTAATTATTAACACCCCCGAAAAATAGCAAATAACTTCATGCTTCTGTCACCAATATACGCCAAAACTGCCTACTTTTGTGTATACATTCGTCGTTGTAAATTTTGCTAATTGGTACAGTGAAACTAAATTTTATTACCTTGTATCTAAGTGCACTGAAGTACATTCATGTTAACACGTAAATAACAAGCTATTTTGAATCACTAAAATATACTAGCAAACTTTAAATTATTTAATCAAACTAAAATGCACGGTTTAACATTTTCAATCAAGTCGCGTATGTACGAGCTTTTAACGCATCGAATCGTCAAAAGTCTCAAAGAGCTTGTTTATATTCATCTCGGTATATATAGCAAAAGCCTGTCTATCGGTCTGTTCCCCAAAACGGGTAATTCTAAAGAATTTCTCATGCCATGTTCCCAGTCTGCCGCTCACGCGTCGATTTTACGAATTTTCACTCGCCCCATTCAAATCTCAGAAAATTTCCACACGGCACGCAAGCATGTCCGAGAAAAACTAATTGATTTTGTACAGAAATTGTTGTTCTACCTCTGATATTTGCATCCTATTTTTAACCAATTGTGACCCCCGTGACGTTGCTTAAATCCCGCCTTTTACAATATGTGTCTTTGCTTGACGCATTTTCTCTTTCCTTCTCTACCGTGTTCTTATTGGTGCAAATTGACACTCTTCATTATCGATTATTTCAGTCCACGCGGGCTGTTATCTGGGTTTAATAAACCCGTATCGCACATTCTCGTGAATACTAAGCCCCGGTTTCTCCAAGATTTTTTGTAACCATTAATTATTTGCCAAATTTACGCAGAATGAGCTTTTTTAAAAATACGCAGGTGTTCTGTATTTCCTGCTAAAGCATCTGATCGTTTCCAATATCCTTAGAATCGACATTACACGCAGAGCTTTTCAATACTGCTTCTTTTGATATAAAGCGTCTTATAAATAAATTAAATTTCTTATTTTTACTGAAACAACCGAGTTTATTTATGCTTCATGGTTTTAATAACGCGTATTATTTAATGAAAGTCCTTATACACGGTGATTAAAATTATTTGATGTGATTATTTAATTTTCTACCCTGGTCTAAATATGAGATATATATATATATATATATATATATATATATATATATATATAAGAAACGGCGAGTATATAAAGAATCATTAATTCACAATATTTTATTTATTTACTGCACAGCTTGAGAGGACAGTTGTCCGCTAATGATTACATATACTAATTCTAAAACTACTGGGAACGGACTATTCAATACTGTAATTAACAATTTACCATTTGAAGCGCATATTCCGGGTTACAAATTTTGCGGTCCGGGTACAAAACTAATCGAACGGTTAACTCGGGGAGACAAGGGAATAAACAAGTTAGACGAGGCTTGTAAGGAGCACGATATTGCATACACCAAAGAAAAGGATCTATTTAAACGCCAGATTCGAAGTTATCTCAGTTAGCTACAGAAAGACTAAATTCTGGTGACTCGTCTTTAGGTGAAAAAGTAGCAGCATTTGGAGTAGCTACCGCAATGAAAGCTAAAGTTAAACTTGGTATGGGTGCCTGCGCATCACTGTGAACAAAAATATCAATAAAATAAGAAAACTGATAAAGAAACGTAAAATAAGAAGTACGCTACGTATTAAAAGTATTATCAAACAAGCACGTACAGCTTTAAAAAAGGCTAAAGGATCTAATATTATGGATGCAATCAACGTAGCAATTAAGGCTGCCAATACAGCAAAACCAAAGAAGCATATTAAATCAGCTCGTATTATATCAATTCCTAAAACAGGAGGTTTTCTACCACTAATACCAATTTTTGCAAGCCTAAGCGCCCTTGGTTCTCTTACTGGAGGTGCAACTGCTGTTGCAAAAGCAGTTTCAGATACTAAAATAGCTAAGGAACAACTAGCGGAAAAACAACGTCATAACAAGGCAATGGAGGACATTGCAGTCGGAAACGGCATGTACATCAAACCTTATAAAAAAGGTTTTGGTCTTTTTTAGCCGCTGCAAAACCTCAAAGGAACGCAACTTGATTTTACCGAATCGAGCACTAAGCAATGTAGAATTAATAGAGTTTGTTCAGCAATTAAAAGTACCATATTTCCGTGGAGTGTTCATGAGAAACAATCTTCCCAAGAAAGTTAATTTAAAAGAATGTGGTGTAATTAATTTAAATGGAATAGAAGGTTTAGGCACGGATTGGACCTCTTATAAAAAGTACGGTAGTAGCGCTATTTACTATGACAGCTACGGAAACCTGCGACCGCCAACAGAGTTGATAAGTTATTTGAATAGCGGGGGTAAATGTAAAATTCTTTATAACATTAACCAAGAACAATCGTATGGTACTGTGTTTTGCGGTCATTTATGCTTACAATTTCTAAGTAGTACATAGAACTGCGTACGAAGTTGTCATGTTGTACACTTTTACTCTAACGGGAAACACTTCAGTTTTAACAAGCAACTTTAATCCGCCTATAAACTTGGATAATGATTCGGAGTACGTGTTAGGATTAACAAATTTTGAGTCTTATAACACAATTCCAAACATAGAAAAAGGAATAAATAATAAATTTTATTATGGATCTAACGGAGAATTCATAGAAATACCTGAAGGTGCTTATGAGATTAGAGAAATTAATAAATATCTTCAAAAAGCTTTAGGTGATAAAAGATGGCGTGGTTGTATGGAACAATCACGAAGCGCTAGAAAGACGCCAGTGTATATAGAAATTACAGCTGACAATAATACACTTAAATGTATTATTAAATGTAGTCTAGATGTGGATTTTACCAAAAAGGATTCAATTGGTTCTCTACTTGGTTTCAATCCGCGAAAATTGCTAGCATATGTCACGCATCAAGCAGACTACGCGATCAACATTTGTATAGTGAATGCAGTTTTAATCGATTGTAATATTGCAAGTGGATCCTATTTAAATAGTAAACCAGCCCATGTAATACACGAATTTTTTCCTCAAGTAGCTGCAGGTTTTAAAATTGTCGAGTGCCCACCTACGATTATATATCTACCAATCAGGTCACGTATAATAAATGAAATAATAGTTAAAATGTTAGATCAAGATGGAAATTTAGTTAATTTCAGAGGAGAACTGCTAACTGTAAGGTTGCATTTAAAAATAACCTGCAATAGCCATGAGTATTAAGTATAATGCACGCAACATGTCAAGAATTGCTATAAATGCTGGAAATTTCAAAGCAATCGACACTCGATTGATTGTTTCAAGACCGCTAACAACACAAAACCGGCAGTTTCTACAATCGTTAGGACTGCATTTATTTAATTAAAAAGTAGAATGAATAGTGAAATACTGAACGTGCGTGAAAAAGTTTACTTCGACAATGCAATTGTTAATATCGAAAAACATACTCATCAACCTTATGCTAACACATCTTTAAACAATAATGATGAAATTCGAATCCCTATACAACAACAAGATGTATACACCTTACCATCGAAGAGTATGCTGTACATAGAAGGCAAATTAATTAGATCAGATGGAACGCCGTCTCAGACTGATTTTTGATGATATTAGATATGAGATTGGTGGTGTCATTGTAGATCGTGTTCGGAATCCTGGATTAACGTCTATAATGAAGGGATATGTTTCATATAATAGCAATCAAAGTAATCATTTACAAAACGCTGGGTGGTTTCCTATGGATGATTCGCAAATAGTTGATGCGAATGGGAATTTTAATGTTGCAATAAACCTTTCAATGGTTCTTGGATTATGCAAAGATTTTAAAAAATTATTTTAAAACTGCATCATGAGTTAGTTTTACTACGTTCTAGTTTTGATACTAATGCTATAATTAATCCTACACCCAATGAAGAAATAAAAGTTGTTTTAAACAAAGTTTTATGGAAAATGCCGCATTTAGCCGTTGATGATACTCAACGAATTAATTTAATAGAATGCGTTGCACAAAATCAGGATTAGCATATTCCCTTTAGAGGATGGGACTTGCACGAATATCAACTTCTACAAGAAACGCAACGTCATACATGGTACATTAAAACAACAACACAATTAGAAAAACCAAGATTTGTGATTGTTGGTTTCCAAACCAACCGAAAAAATAGATACATGAACAACTACAGTCGTTTTGATCATTGCTATTTAACCAACATGAAACTATATTTAAATTCAGAAATTTTCCCGTACGATAACTTAAATTTGAAGTTCGAGAATAAACAGACTACGTTGTTATATGAGATGTATGCTCAGTTTCAGCAATCATACTACGAAAAGGAAACTGAACCACTTTTTAATGCTAAAGATTTACGAAGTATTGCACCATTAGTAGTCATAGATTTTTCTAGACAAAACGAAGCGTTAAAATCTGGTACTGTCGATATTAGATTAGAATTTGAAACTAGCAGAAACGTTTTGCCAAATACATCTTGCCAATGCCTTATACTTCATGATAAGATAGTCAAATACAATCCACTCTCAAACAGCATAAGAATATTATAATTACTTTTTTATTATTATTACTGTACCTTTACAAATTATGAAAAAACAATAAATCATTTAGCAATCACAGTCTATTTTATTAATATTTTACATGTTTTTACAATATCTTTTACATGTTTGAATTATTAAGTGATTTAGTAAACAGTCATAAACATTGACAATTTTAAATAAAATTTTTGTTTTACATTCCTCAAATAAACTAACTGGTATGTTATTAACAAACTGGATTTTTTTTAAACAGAACGGTTACTACTACAATTTTTCTCTACAATACATTTATACTAATATAGTTCAACTCCGGCAGATTGAAAGGTATCCTATTTTTAGATACATCCAAAACGAAAAACGGCGTACTTGTGCAGGTATAAACATAACACTGAAGTTTTTATAACTAAAAAATATTATATGTTAATCGAGATAAAATAAATTGCATTCTTTATTTGAGCCAGTGGTTGAAGCTTTACAAGTCATTTCTGAGTGTATAGTTATACCCCCAAGGTTTAGTATCAGTGGTTGAGGTAATAAGAATTTTTTTATCATCACTTGGATTAAGAACAATTTTGTTTTGTTTAATAGTAAAGTTTGACTGATCTAAATAAACATTGCTGTTTCTGTACAGTTTGTTTATAAAACAAAGCATTCTTATAATCATCAAAAGAAATTTGCTTAATACTTGCTAAGGAAGATCCCTTTGACTTTTTTATTATCCTATCCTGAACTCTGTAAGTGTACATTTTAGATCTAGGCCCTACAAACTCTAGCATGATATCACCATTGTTTTCATCTTTCATAATACCAGAAACCTTTTTATTTGATAATGGGATATGATATTTGTTATGAGAGTCATAATCGGAAGTATCAAATCTATGAATATCTTGTTTGATATAAGAGTAAATATCTTCAACGCTAAACTCGTATATCAAACTATCCGTATCTGTGTACAGCAGCTTTGCTTTGTTAGCAAATTGCGATTTTATATAACTATAGTGAAATTCATATAAATAGGCTTTGAAATATCTAGAATAGAGAAACCTACATAAATGGGTTTGTTTAAATAAACCTCTAATTAATTCATTTCTATTAAGGCCAGATCTTTGTCTAACACAGTGCAACTGTGCAAATTAGGTTTCGCTATGTAACTACGAGCTCCAAACCGTCCTTCCCATTCGGTTACTAATTTCACATCTTTCCTTTTCCGTACGTTTTCCATCATTTTTCCATAAACCGAATTTATCATATTTTTATAAAAGCATATATCGTAACTGTTTTTTGACTGTTGTCTTAATTTCGTATTCAAATCAATGTATTCTTTTAACCAAGGGCTTGTTTAAACCGAAGAACCTTATGAATCTTTTTCAGTTCTAAACCGTAGCTTAAATACATATTTATATTCTTGTAGTGAATAATATAGTTGAGTTTTGGATATACAGTTGTAAGTAATTTCTTTAAGTTTGATTTATTAGAAGGTACTGGTGGTATCATAGGTTCAGGCGCCAAAGGTAAGTCACTGTGAATTTCATGTAAAGATACTGGGTAGTGTAAATCGCATTCAAAAATATATCCTACATCCGAATCATTGGGAATATTAAGTATGTCTAAACGTACTATATCTGGACTGGTACCATCTAAAAATTCAAATTCTCCATATGGAAGATATTCAGACATTGCAGCCCCATATAAATTATTAACATCAAAATACATTAAATATTTAGAATCGAAATACGGATCATAATCTGCATTCATATATTTGTTATTTGCTTTGGCATATCTATTCGAACATGGAGAAACACCACCACGAATTTCCCGTTCTAAAAACATTATTTTTTCAATATCAGTAAGCAACTCGAGTTCAACGTTCGTCGTTTTTAACATTGCATCTAGAGCTAAACCAGGAGCCGTAAAGTAGTGAAGTGGATTTAACTTATAAGTGAACATGCAAGTTTTTCTAAAGTTTTCAAATATATCAGTCAAGAGCAGTACATCTGTTTTTAAATATAGATCTGAATAGTCCCCTAGTGTTTTTATATTAAATGTTTGCCAAACGTGTTTAGCATGATTGTAGTCTTCATCTGAGACTTCTTTGTTGCGCAAACGATTAAAGAATACTGTTTGACAGGGTAAATCGGTTTCATTAAGCCTATCCCAAGAGTTGTTGTAATCATAGGGAAATATGCCTTTACGCGTAAGTAACCGAAACTCATTATCAGTGTTACAATTTTCCCTGGTTAATGGATTTTTTATTATCATCTAAGTAGGAAGCTAATTTTTCGATGCTAGATGCCATAAACCTGAATGAATCGATAAATCTAAAACTAACTTTTTACATATTTTGTAAAAGATATGTATTTTTCCTTATTTATTGGTATGATGCTTAACGAACCTAAAAACTCTAACGAGATTTTTTTAATAATGAAATGCGAATCGTAGCCTGATAAGTTATGAAAAACTACTGGTATCATATAAGAGTTATGATAATTGATGTTGCAATCTTGATGAGCCACTCCTTGCAATTCACCTGTAAAGTAGCAGTGATCGCGAACTCTAATATCATCTATACTAAAAGGTTTATTGCAAATGTGACAGTGAAGGGCAAATTGAAATGCTGACTTTTGTTCTTCTGTTAAAGGATTCATAGGTTTTGAGTTACAGAAAATTTTATTAGTCGTTTCTGAAATCAGTTTCAATTGAGCAACAAACCATTCTATACAATCCTTTCCGCGATACAATTGAAATTTGGAATATTTATTATCATACGAGCATTTCAAATAGTACGCTACACTAAAGGGCAGTATTTTAGTATTTTCTATACAATATAGGTTAATTGCGAGATTGTTAAGCTTCTCATTTTTTTTTGTCTTTTAATGCGATTGGAAACTGAATTGAATTGTAGCGTAATACTGTATCAAAATGTGGATAGCTAGATATTCTCTGACTATTTTGTTTAGCAGGATATAAAGCGGAAACCAAGCTCCAAAGAATGCAATGTTGGTCGTTATTTATTACATTTACCACAGCTTTTTTTTTATATAGTCCGGAACCGGAACAAACGTTGAACACCCTCCTTTAAGTGGATCATGATTGTTTATATTTATCTTCAAGTGTAAAACTTCTTGGATTGCCCAACCTGAATCCTTTTCGCTAAATTCCTGTAATCGCTTCGAAATCTTGTCCAATACGTTCTCCTTATACCACCGCTTGAGATTGGTATTTATATCGATGTGACGATTTGCTGTAGGAAACGTCTTCAAATCTATTTCGCCAGTTGTAGGCTTAACAAAGTTAGCGGCCAATATCACATTGACTTTCAACATTCACTTTTTTAAGCAAGCAACAATCTTGCGTTTAAAACTAGCGAACGCCTTGTCTAAGAACACTAGAGGATCTCTATAACTTAAATTGGTAATAAGTCCCGTAATTATTTCGACTTCCAAAACATGATTGTACATTATGCCAAATCAGATTTTTTCGAATATGACCTCTAGAAAGCGTTGCATCAATACCTTTACCTTGATATTCCAAAGAGCGTTTCAAGTGCCTCAATCGTACAAGGTAACTTTTAAGATGTGCCAAATTAGATTCCAGCCTGCTAGGATTTTCCTGACGATTGTCTTCGTATACCTTATTTCTAATAGCAAGCTTCAAATACTCATATTTGCTTTGATAATTATAATGTGTTTCGTTATTCCATCGACTGATCTGATTAGATTCACGCAATTCACAGTTAATTTCAAAATAGCGCTACTAATCTCGGCCATGGTTTCCGAATTCATGATTCTATACAAATCAATACACTACTTAATATATGTACAGCTTCAGTTACTATTTATACAAAAATATCATCTGACGTTAGCAAACAACTGTAGAAAGAATTAGCAATCAACATCATTTTTCATTCAGTTGCGTTTACTGAAAAAACTTTCTTGCTTGCAGTATAGTAATCAAATGCTTTTTTATACGACATTTGATTTATGCTTTGTGTACAGAAAATACACTATCATTACAGCGCTGTTTTTTTATGGTTACATATCAAATTTTTTAATAAACAATAAAGCAAATTTGAAAAAATGTCTCAGATTAAACCGTCAATGTTTTTTAATAATTTACACGCACTCATGGTTTTTTTAAAAACCCAGTATTAAAGAATTTCTTATGCGGCATGAATCGTGTAAACACACAATTACCTATATATGCATATAAATTATGTCAGCTTATTCTATATATATTATTAGTTAAGGACCATTTGCATTGCATTATTTTAAACGAAATTAATCTAAAGAAAAATATAATAATTTACACGCACTCATGGTTCTTTTAAAAACCCAGTATTAAAAAAACATTTTGCAGTACCTTGATAGAATTAAAAAATTTCTTATTCAACATGAATCGCGTAAACACACACACAATTACTATATACCTATATATATTACTCAAATTTAGACCAGGGTAGAAAATTAATTAATTACATCAAATAATTTTAATCACCGTGTATAAAGACGCTTTCTATAAAAAGAAGCAGAATTAAAATGCTCAAGGTGTATTTAATTTAATTGTTTCAAGAAACAAATAGAAATTACGTGCAAAACTTATATTAATTAATTTTATTTTTAAGTAATGGATATTAAACAAAGTGTACAAATAATAAATTAATATTTAGTGCGTATTCGCTAAAAATTAAAGGGTAAAAGTCAATGCCATTCATTATTATTTTAGTTGGAGTTAATTGAACCATTATTAAGAATATAATAAGCATAAAAGCCTGTGAAAATCCAAGGTTAAAATACCATGAAATAAAAGCTCTGAGAATTATATTAAAACGTTAATTAGGAGCACACACCTGCGTATTTTTAAAAGTCAATTTCAGTTTAATTTGTTTGGATAAACATGAAAATTCTGCGTATATTGGAAACGGTCGGATAAACCGTAGCTTATATTAACGGGAAGGCTAGATATGGGGTTATTTAACCCAAATAAGAATACACGTTAATTGAAATAACCGATAGTAAAGAGTATCGATTTGCACCACTAGGAGCCAGTTAGAAAAAGACATAAAATGCGCAAGGCAGAGACACAGATAATAAAAGGCATGATTTGAGCAACGTCACGAGGAAATGATTGGTGGTAATAAGATGCAGATATGAGAGGTGTAAACGTAACGATTTATATACAAAATTAATTAGTTATTCTCGGACGTGTTTGCGAGCCGTGTGAAAATTTTTTAGATTTTCAACTGGCGCGTGTGCAAATTTAATAGAACAGCGTGCCGGACTGTCGAAAAGGGGACATAGTATGCGAAATTCTGAAAACTGGCCGTCGCGGGACAAAACCGACATACAGGCGAGCTAGTATATAAACCCGGACTTTAAACTGTTTCGCTCTCTTAGATTTTCGATTTTGATTCAATACTTTAAACAGTTTGCTATAATATTTTGGTGATTATTGAATACTTTAAAACAGTTTGCTCTTTACGTGCTACGATACAAGTTATTATGCATTAGTGCACTTAGAAAAGAAGATACAAGGTAATAAAGTCTAGTTATATTTGCGAGTATTACTGTAGCAATTATCCAAAATTGGTAACAATAAATGAATAAACAAAAGTAGGCAGTTTTGGGGTATAGCGTGAAAGAAGTATGAATTTCTTTGCTATTTTTCGGGGGTGTTAATAATTAAATGTTATTCGTAATCGGGATTGGATCCACAAAACAAGATTTTGATATACTTAGATGAGTCCTGAGAAGCCCTGAAACAATTTTAGATGAATGGTGGTGTAGAAAATTTTAAAAGCGTTCAGAATCAGAAGCCGTAAACATAACCCAGTTGGAATGGTGTGATTAACAAAGGACGATGTACATTGGAGCCACGAGTGCATTAACCTTCAGGTAACTTATGCTTTGTTGTTCGATTTTTGATGTTTTGGTGTGTGTTGAATTTGTACAAACAACAAATTTTTAATTTTAAGGTGAAATTCTCTTGTTTAAGTAGAAAGGAGTATTTAGCAGTTTATGTTCTTGATTATGATGAAAATTTGGGTCTGTCTTTGAGCTCAATTAGACTAACCTGTTTGATTAACGTAAAGGGGTGGGAGATGCACCCTTTGTACTCAGACTCAGGTCTGCAAATATTGTTAAATTAATTCGTAGGCATCCTACAAGGACTTTAATTCTGATGCAAATTAAAATGATGACAAATTTAATCTTGAAATTTTATGATACTGAAATTTATGCTACAATTTAATTTTGAAATTTTAATGTATTATGAATATTGATGTAAATAGAGTTAACGTTGAGGTTTGTGGTAGGAATGTGTTTGTTTTTTTTATGAATGAGGATGAAAGTTTTAACTAGGTGAGCAGCCGAGGCGGAAAGAGTAAAGAGGCGATTATCAGAAGAGATTCAACAGGGTGAGAATCACAGCAAATCTTGGTGCCAAATTCGAGAGGTTCGAATACCTTTTTTTACTCTGGTGAGGTTTTTTGTAGGATTCACAGCAACATGGCGACCCAAAAGTGAGGCTCGAGTTCCAAATAAAATTTTTGTGATTTTATTCCAGGAAACTGGCGATCTGAAAGAGAGAGTTTCTGTTTGTGTATAAATTTAAGAGTATTTTAGAGTGTGTGAGAGTGATTAGAACGTATGCAGAGAAAGGAGTGGTTAAGGAGTCAAGGAGTGGAAATTGGAAGTGACGATAGTGAATTGTGTGAGAAAAATTCGAAAATGGAAGAAGCTGGAGGCAGTAGAGATCAGTCGAGGACGGAATCAGGGGATCAAGGAAACGAGATGATAATGAGAATGCTAGAGAGGATGAACGAAAAATCCAATAGAAAATTAGAACAGCTAAGCGATGAAGCTAATAGAGCTAGGGAAGAATCGAATAGAGCGAGGAAGGAGTCCAACCGAAAATTAGAGCAGATAAGCGGGATAATTGAGCAATCTACTAAGGAATTTACAGAGTTTAAAAATAGTCTTACCGTAAAGATGGGGGAAGTTTAAAATAGGGTTGATAACAATGAGCGTGATATTACAGGTCTTCGACAGGAAATGGGACATTTAAGGTCCGAAGTACGCATTTTTTGTGAAGAAGAAATAAATATAAAAATGACTGAAGTAACGGACTCATGTAGGGATCAGTTAGGCAGGGTAGAACGCAAAGTTAGTAGTATTAGATACAACATGTCAAGTTTAACGGGGGATGGTCCCAGATTTTATACAGGTGGCGTATCATTGGACCAACATATGAAATTTTATGGCGATAACAGGGTAAATCCACAAATTTTTATTAATAGTGTAAGAAATCTAGTGGGAAACTTATTTGACGAACAGACTAAACTGAATACGATAAAGACTTTATTGAAGGACAATGCGGAAGCATGGTACAATTTAGTAGGACAGGACATAGACACATATCAAAACTTTGAAAACAAATTTTTACAACATTACTGGAGTGATCACAAACAGGATCAGATTAGGGACGACTTGATTACAGGAAAATTTAAGGGAGAGATTGCAGGTTCTATGGAGCAATATGCCATCCGCAAATACAGTGTGGCCAAACAGCTTCATCCACCATTGACGGACAGACAAATAATCAAGTACCTATCACGACATTTTGAACTGGAAATCAGACAACACGTGGTCTTACAAAACATCACAGAACGGGAGACATTTTTGGAGTATTTACAGAGATATGACGATGTATGTGTAAGACGGACAAGAGAGATACGAGAACGAAGCGTTAACACGGTTAGGTTTGACAACAGAACACAGAATTTTGCGAGACGGCCTGACTACTATAGGAATTTTCGACCGAATTGGGAACGACGAGGACAAGCATATAGAAGCAATAGTGCGACTAGGGGACCGACGCCAAGACCTAGTTACACAAGACAGAACAGTTTACCGGAAGTAAACAGGACTGTGACGAGCACGCCGAATAGAGACAGGGACACGGATACTAATACAAGGAGGACGTACGCACAGGTTGTAGAAGGACAACCAGGACCAAGCACGGAAAACAGGACGAGACAGGATTTTTAGAACGCGACAGACCACCAGATTTCTGTGTAAATGTGTATGAACATCCACGTGAATTTTTCAAAATTGAGGAGGAAATAGAGCCAGAAACTGTAGAAAAATTATGTTTGCCAATTATTAATATAAGAATATTTGAGAATAATGTAGAAGTATTACTTGATACAGGGGCAGAGGCGAGTTTAATATCGGAGGAATTCGTCAGCAAAATTAGGGATAAGGTTTGTGATAGAATTATGCCTATAAAGCGTAGCCATTTAGTAGCTCCAAATAAAAAGAGGTTTGCTGTAGTAAATAGTGTTGTGGTGCTTAGGATAAATATAGGAGGTTTAAGCTGTGAACAGGAGTTTGTAATGGTACCTGGACTGGAGTTTCAGAGTATTTTAGGTGTTGACTGTATGATGCAGTTAGGGGTTTTGATAGATGTGGAAAGAAAGGTAGTAAGGATTAAGGATATTGTAGTGCCATGGAAGGGCAGTTATGAAGTCACAGAAGATGACACTGGGTTGAGTATTAATGTAGTAGAGGTAGAGGATGATGGAGGTAAACAGATCAACACAATAAGATGTCCAGAGGATAGGATAGTAGAGGTTCAAGCTTTATTACAAAAACCTGCAGAATTAGTGAGGGTAGAAGCAAGTACAGCGTTAGGCTATGAGCACGTATTAGAAGTGGATAATTCAGAACCGTTCAACGCAAAGGTTTATCCAATTCCAGCAGCATATCGGGAGCAGGTGAAGGCAGAATTAAATAAAATGTTGGAAGATGGCATAATAGAGGTCTCAAACACTCATTTCATAAATCCGTTGGTGGTGGTTAAGAAAAAGGATGATAGTATTCGTTTATATTTAGATGCACGAAAAATTAACCAACGGACCAAACCGCATTTCCATTGTCCACCAACCATGGACATACTTTTGACGAGGTTAAGTGGCAAGTTTGTTTTTAGTAAATTAGATTTAAGGAATTCATTCTGGCTGATTCCATTACACAAGGATTCTAGAAGGTACACAGGATTTTCCGTAGAGGGAAAAATCTATAATTTTAAGTTAGTACCGTATGGTTTGTCAACGTCAAGTGCAGCATTAATTAAGGCAATGCAAGCAATTTTAGGAGCATATGAGCAGTTCTGCATACACTATGTGGATGATATATTAATTTTTAGCGAAACTGAGGAACAACATTACTCTCAATTAGAACGAATATTATTAGAGCTTAAATTAGCAGGATTGAGGCTGAATATAGAAAAGTGTGAATTTTTTTCAAAAACTGTTAAATTCCTGGGGTATGTGGTGAACACTCAAGGTATGTGTATCGGTAAAGAAAGACTGTCCGAACTTTTGACATATCCGAGACCTAATAACATTAGGAAATTAAGAGCTTTTTTGGGGGTCCTTAACTTTTATAAGAAGTTTGTACCGGGATTTGCCGACAAAGCGAGTCCATTGTTTAAACTTCTGAAGAAGGGAGTAAGATGGAGTTGGAAGGAGAGTCAAGAGGCAGCATATTTAACACTGTTGGAACAGTTTCATGACCAACTAATTTTGAGGCGTCCCAGATTTGATGTAGGTTTTGTACTGAGGACGGATGCATCGGATAGTGCTTTAGCAGCAGAGTTGTACCAAGTACAAGAGGGGGAAGAGGTGCCCATATTTTTTGTTTCACGCACACTGAAGCCGCATGAAGTAAATTACACAATTAGTGAAAAGGAGATGGCTGCAGTGGTGTTTGGTGTTACAAAGTTAAAATTTTTTTCATCGGAAGACATTTTGTAATCGAAACGGATCATTCGGCGTTGTGTGCGTTGATGAATACAAGATCTTCAAATAATCGAGTATATCGATGGGGGTTGTTACTACAGGAGTTTGACTTTGAGATTAAATATATTAAGGGAGAAAACAATTTTATAGCAGACGCGTTTAGTAGAAACAGAGACAAGAATAACATAAGACCGTGTGACATCATGATTGCTATGAACAGTCTACTACAAAACGATTCAGTATATGGAGAAGAGGAGATCTTGAGGAACCAGAGGCAGAGTGAGGAGCTGCAGATTATTAGAACGAAGTTAGAAAACGAACCGGGATTTAAAAACTTCCATATGATAAATAGATTTTTGTGTAAAAAAATTCAAGACTTGGAAGTGTATGTAGTGGATAGGGTACAAGCAAAATTAATTATCAAAAATCTGCATTTAAGATATGGTCACATAGGGATCCGAAAAACTTGGTTAATTTTTAGGGAAACGTTTTTTTCAACTAAAGACTTAGGGTTAGTAAAATCAGTCATCAACACTTGTCACTTATGTACTTTAGGAAAGTACAAAAATAGTACGAGTCAAGATGTGGTACAAAGTATACACGTACAAAATCCCCTGGACTTAGTTGCTATTGATTATTTAAGTAATCTAGTCCGAAGTACAAAGGGACACAAACATGTGCTGATTGTGACTGATGTATTTTCGAAATTTACAAAATTATATCCCACTCGGGATTGTAACACAGTCGGAACAAACAAGAAATTGGAACAATTTTGTAGGGAAGTAGGAACTTTTAAACGAGTATTAGCAGACAATGCTACATATTTTAATAATCAACGATTTAGGGATTATTGGGAGACGCAAAACATCAAAGTGGTGTTTTGCAGCATAAGGCATCCTCAAGTTAATCCAGCTGAGCGATATATTCAAGAGACAGTTAAATTCTTGCGTTTGGCTTCACATAGGAATCATCGTTTATGCGAGGACAATTTGTCCAAGGTTGAATCTTTTATCAATGAAACCCCTAGTACCGTGAGAGAAACCAGTCCCATTATGCTTATCAAGAAACAGTATCCCGAAAGACCATGGCAAATTGTGCCTAGGGACGATGAACTTCAACAACTTTTGGTAGATGTGAGGGAGAGATTAAGAAAGAGAGCTGAAAAATATACAAGGAAGATAAACGCGAGAATAAGAAAGAGGGTAAAATTTAAAGTGGGAGACCAGGTAGTAGTAAAAAGCTTGAGAGTAGGGAAGAGAAATAAAATGTCATGTGCTAAACTACACTTACCCTATGAGGGACCTTTTGAGATAGGTGAAGTAGTAGGGTAGTGCACGTATTTGTTAAGGTAAGTAGGGACGGGGAATGATAGGGGACGGTTTCACGTCAACCTACTATTCCCTTGTACAAGAGAACCAGCACCACAGTAGAAATAGGTGTATATAGAAGAGTAGAAGTAAGTGTTTATAGAAAATAAAGCTAGGTATAGGATAAATATGGGAGATAGTTAGAAATAGGTATATAGGATGAGAAGGAAAATTAAATGTAGGAAGAAAATAAGATAGGTTAAGTGTAGATATTTCTTATAAGATTAGTGGAGAGTTAGGAATAGAATAAGAATAGGATAGGTATATAGGATGTATATAGGATTAGATGGATAAGTAGGATGAAGTTAGGGATATGTTCAGTTTATAAAATTAGGTGAAAGTTAAGAATAGGTTAGGAATATAGGATAGGTGTAAATATTTTTAGGATTGGATATAAGTTAGGTAAGTTAGAAAGATAAGGGTAGAGTGAGATAGACAATTTTTTTTTGTAAATTTTTTTTGGCAGTCTAAATGTTTTATATTTGCATTCAAATAAGTGGGATTATTTGTATTCAAATAGGGGGAAAATACTCAAATTTAGACCAGGGTAGAAAATTAATTAATTACATCAAATAATTTTAATCACCGTGTATAAGGACGCTTTCTATAAAAAGAAGCAGAATTAAAATGCTCAAGGTGTTGAAACGGTTGGTTTTGTAAATTTCTACATTTGTCATTATTTATGTAATTTAATATTATTTCCGTGCTCAGATCTTCATGGTCTGTAATACCTTTTATGTTAGCTAAATCGATAACTTCAATTTGGAGGTGGTTGATAAGAACCTGTCGACGATGCCATTGTTCTTCTTTCAACGGACGCCGCTTTGACAAGCAGTCTTTTAATGCATCCATCTTCATCTCGCTTTATAGCCGTTTTGGATGTATTAAATAATATATTTGTGAAGTAGATTTTGGTATTACATTGGTTTATACGTTTATTTTTCTACTCACAATACCGCCTTGCGGATATTTCCAGCTTTTACTTATATTAGGTGAGCCACGTTTTTCCTGTTTTGTGTTTTCTTATATTAATTATTTATCTTTCAGAATCTTGTATTGTACGAATATCAAAGATGTTCTTTGTTAGCTATTAATACATTGAAACCCACTTCTGTGGTAAAGTATATCCTTCTGAAATTTCAGTACTAACATTATTTATTTCAGGGTCCTTAACCTTGGTATTAAGCCTGGTCCTGAAACTTGGTTATAATCTTTGTATTAATCTTGTTTCATGTAAACAGATCCTTATATCAGCCCGTGGATGCTCCTTGTGAGCTCACTTCAATTCTGTACTAATCATCCGTTTGGATTTCCGTTTAAATTCAATATTAAATATTACTTCATTCTGTGGCTTATGTACTGAAAACTCGTTGGAAGCGGAAAGCATTGATTTATGATCCAGACTCCAGGTTGTATACTTAGAAGTTAGTGATACATATTTCTGTATTTATTGTGTGTTGCGTCACGCAAGTATTGGCGTAATTATTGTTTATTGTTAATTGAATCCGTGTAATTAGTCGTGTGCTGGTTATATTTTTGCATTATTATTGGTAAACTATATCAATTTCTTGGTATCCTACCACCAGATGTTTGTGTGTCTACTCATATTACAGGTCAGCACTGGCGCACAGCGACTCACTAGCTAGTGATTGCATCGTCCAGGTATGCTCAATTTATGCCGCTTTCTGGTGAGTAATCATTTACATTAATTAATATTTATTGCTAACCTGTAGGTGAAAAGCCATTTGTGTATATTTTGTAAGGCCTTTCTCCTATGTGTTTTGAAATTTACTTACTAGCAAGAAACATTTTGCGGCTAGTTTAATGTCAATTTGTACTCGCCAACAGGCGAAAGTTACCTTAAATTCATTGCTTTTAGTGGGATACCGGTTTATATATTATCCTTTATGTGTGTTATTAAAATACGTTTATATTTGCATTACCACTGTGGTGTATTTAATTCCAGATAAATTGCTTGTGCTTCTAATTCAGTTATTTTGAAATATAGTTATATGATTGTAGTGGCTACCGTTGTTATACTTATTTTGCTCTTTAGGTGTGATATTATCCGAAACCATTGGGACTTGGGGTTTCGTAGTTCTTTCGGCATTTTAATCAAGTCTCTGGCGCCTTTTATACTGTATTTACTTGTAGGTCCGTTCGGGTTCTTAACGACCTACTTGCAGGAATCAAGATCCACCCCTGCAGAAGAGTCTTTATTAGCCGAGGTGCAAAAAGTCACCGTATCTACCCTAAAGAACCCACCTTTGTAGCTTTCATCAAATTACCGTGACAGTGTATTTAATTTAATTGTTCCAAAAAACAAATAGAAATACGTGCAAAATTTATATTAATTAATTTTATTTTTAAGTAATGGGTATTAAACAAAGTGTACAAATAATAAATTAATATTTGGTGCGTATTCGCTAAAAATTAAAGGGTAGAAGTCAATGCCATTCATTATTATTTTAGTTGGAGTTAATTGAACCATTATTAAGAATATAATAAGCATAAAAGCCTGTGAAAATCCAAGGTTAAAATACCATGAAATAAAAGCTCTGAGAATTATATTAAAACGTTAATTAGGAGCACACACCTGCGTATTTTTAAAAGTCAATTTCAGTTTAATTTGTTTGGATAAACATGAAAATTCTGCGTATATTGGAAACGGTCGGATAAACCGTAGCTTATATTAACGGGAAGGCTAGATATGGGGTTATTTAACCCAAATAAGAATACACGTGGACTGAAATAACCGATAGTAAAGAGTATCGATTTGCACCACTAGGAGCCAGTTAGAAAAAGACAGATAAAATTCGCAAGGCAGAGGCACAGATAATAAAAGGCGTGATTTGAGCAACGTCACGAGGAAATGATTGGTGGTAATAAGATGCAGATATGAGAGGTGTAAACGTAACGATTTCTATACAAAATTAATTAGTTATTCTCGGACGTGTTTGCGAGCCGTGTGAAAATTTTTTAGATTTTTAACTGGCGCGTGTGCAAATTTAATAGAACCGCGTGCCGGACTGTCGAAAAGGGAACATAGTATGCGAAATTCTGAAAACTGGCCGTCGCGGGACAAAACCGACATACAGGCGAGCTAGTATATAAACCCGGACTTTAAACAGTTTCGCTCTATTAGATATTCAATTTTGATTCAATACTTTAAACAGTTTGCTATAATATTTTGGTGATTATTGAATACTTTAAAACAGTTTGCTCTTTACGTGCTACGATACAAGTTATTATGCATTAGTGCACTTAGAAAAGAAGATACAAGGTAATAAAGTCTAGTTATATTTGCGAGTATTACTGTACCAATTATCCAAATTTGTAACGATAAATGAATAAACAAAAGTATGCAGTTTTGGGGTATAGCGTGAAAGAAGTATGAATTTCTTTGCTATTTTTCGGGGGTGTTAATAATTAAATGTTATTCGTAATCGTGATTGGATCCACAAAACAAGATTTTGATATACTTAAATGAGTCCTGAGAAGCCCCGAAACAATTTTAGATGAATGGTGGTGTAGAAAATTTTAAAAGCGTTCAGAATCAGAAGCCGTAAACATAACCCAGTTGGAATGGTGTGATTAACAAAGGACGATGTACATTGGAGCCACGAGTGCATTAACCTTCAATTAACTTATTGTTTGTTGTTCGATTTTTGATGTTTTGGAATGTGTTGAATTTGTACAAACAACAAATTTTTAATTTTAAGGTGAAATTTTTTTGTTTAAGTAGAAAGGAGTATTTAACAGTTTATGTTCTTGATTATGATGAAAATTTGGGTCTGTCTTTGAGCTCAATTAGACTAACCTGTTTGATTAACGTAAAGGGGTGGGAGATGCTCCCTTTGTACTCAGACTCAGGTCTGCAAATATTGTTAAATTAATTAGTAGGCATCCTACAAGGACTTTAATTCTGGATGCAAATTAAAATGATGACAAATTTAATCTTGAAATTTTATGATACTGAAATTTATGCTACAATTTAATTTTGAAATTTTAATGTATTATGAATATTGATGTAAATAGAGTTAACGTTGAGGTTTGTGGTAGGAATGTGTTTTTTTTTTTTATGAATGAGGATGAAAGTTTTAACTAGGTGAGCAGCCGAGGCGGAAAGAGTAAAGAGGCGATTGTCAGAAGAGATTCAACAGGGTGAGAATCACAGCAAATCTTGGTGCCAAATTCGAGAGGTTCGAATATCTTTTTTTACTATGGTGAGGTTTTTTGTAGGATTCACAGCAATATATATGCATATAAGGTCAATTTTTGTTAAGATTTATTAAAAAATAAATTATGCTAGCAGTAATCTAAAACGAAATTAATCTAATTTAGGTTCTTATTATGTGCCTTCATTGCAATTTCTTTTTCAGACAATGAATCTAATTCATTATTTTTGCTGAGGTATAATTATATTCGCTTACATACTGTTTTATTCATTAGAATAGATTACAGAGATAAATTTTTTCAGAAAACGATGCATATTTTTAATTTTTTTTAACAGGTCAGTTTATTATTTAATATAAATACTTCACGTAGATTTTACTAACAGTATTCAATCAGATCTCTTGTATAATTATTAGTTACTACTACTAGCAACTTTAAAAAAATGAGTAACTTATCATCAATCAAAAATTGTAATAGTACCAACGTAAAAGTTCTAGAGCAATTTATATTACATTCTGATGAAGACTTGATTAAAGAAGTTTCTGGTTCTTCTTCGCCTCAACTCGACACTACTGCTATTTTTGATAGTGACGTAATAGATATATGACGGTAAGTGCTTTTTCACATTTATACATTTGTTTTAAAACACTATTAATTTATAAGTTACATTAGATTAAGATCAAAAAACCATTCTGGAAATTCTGAGGCTATCGTCGGATCGTTGACACATTCTGATCCTCTCAGAAACAACAGGTTGTATACAAAAGAAAAGGTGAACCTACAATAATTTTTTATGTTATGCTCACAGATCCGGCAAAAACATGTTGGCTATGAAAAAGTTATGTACAGAATCTAATATGGCTGTTTGCTGTGAAGATGACAAATCCTCCGAAGATGACACAGTAGAGTTGCTTAACGCATTTAAAAAGCGTGGAGAGAAGCTACTGCGTCGTCTAGATTTGGAACTAGAAATAATAAAGCAAAAAAGAGAGGAACTGGCTGCAAGGGAGCAGCAGATACTTCAAGAACGGGAGTTAATAAATACTTTTTCATTTATAAATAGTTAGATCAAAATATTCAACAATTTGTAAAATAAAAAAGTATTTTATAAAAGTTTCTTTTTTGAAACAAGACTTTTTCTAAACAATGTAGTAAACTCAAGGTAAAACGCACATAAATCAGAACCCACTTTAATTAAATACATCATATTTTATACAATCGACTTAGATGTGTTATAATAAATTAAACAGTAAAGAACAAGACGTATATTATTATAATAATAAACTAATTTCTTAGATTAGTGACAAATTATTCTGAAAATTCTATGTTGACAGTTAGACCGATCGATCCCTTACTAGTTATGTATACGTGTTTGTTCGAGCCAATACTTTCATTTAATTGTTTCACTCCATGTGCTTGAAGGTATTCAAAATATCTCAATGGTAATATACTCTTGAGCTCTTCTGTTTCCACTAATACTCTTTCTCCATATTTTGTCTTGATTGTTTCCACTTTTAAAATTTCAAACCTCTTATTCACTACAAGATCTTTTGAATTTACATAAGGTTTGCGATATGTGGTTTTATTAAGAGTATTAAAATCCATATTGCTTTTCTTCGACTAATTAAATTAATATTAGGAGCAATCTCCTTATATAGCAGATTACCACCATCTGCGTACTTTGCCAACCCACTTTTCAACCTATCACAAAAGTGAACACATTTGGAATTGAAACCGGCCTATGTGTATTTGCAGCCTCTAAACATAAATAAAAAACATAAATCAGGATCCACTTTAATTAAACACAATTGACTTGAATGCGATATTTTGCATCTGTCATACTTTATAACTTCTCGCTAGAAAACCAAATTCAAAACATCTACACATTTTCTCTGCACTTACATTTTCAACATACGTGTGTTTTTGAAATATGTTTCATTGAAAGTAATATAAAGCCGATCCTAATTCAAAACGTGCCCACAAGTATTTTACATTTGAAAGTATATAAGAATTCATGTTTTCACAACTATTTTTCATTGAATGTATGATCCTAATTCGAAACGGTGCATGTGTATTTTACATATGGAAAATACGCGTGAACACGTTTTGAATTAGAACCGGCCTTACCCCACTACTATTGTTTCTTAATATATACCCTATTTTCCCGATATTCAGTAGTATATAAGGGGGGTTAAGCAACCTGCGGCTACCAAGATTTTACAACACATTTACTGAATTAATAGTTTTCCAATATTGCTCTACCCTGTATAAATATAAGCGTATTTCATCACACACACACACACACACACACGCGCACACACGCACACACACACACACACACGCACACGCGCGCGCGCGCACACACACACACACATGTGTATATATGTATACATATATATTGTTAAATGTTTTTATTTTTCTTGACCTTTTCACTCTATATTTGTTTGAGGATGCTTTTCTTGGGTTATAGGTCGAAACATTAATATACAATTTTACATTTTATTATTCCATAACATCACTCGACCATACGTACGTTTCGCCTATTAAAGCCTTTTTCAATGGTGCAGTCATTCCTATAAATTAATTTACTAATATACTAACCTACCCTTATATAATTTTGTCACTTACCCTAAACTATTCTACTCGTTATACACTTAACAACTAAATAAACTAAGCCTATTTGTATGTCATTTAAAAGTACGTTACAAAATTCTTAACCTACCTTATTGTTGAATGTGTATATATGACCGCATGTGTTGCTTTAATACATAATGTTATCCTAAACTATCTATTATCTAATAATATATTACTATTACTCCAGTAAACCTGCTCATCTATTTTACATATATATTTATCTCCCATATTTCTCAATTTTATGCTCTTTAGTTTTATTTTATTATTATTTATTTAATTAAATTATGATAGATTTTACTCAAATTCTTTATATCTATTTTGTCATTAATTGCTGTGGGATTTAATGTTATGAAAATCATTTCATATAACTCTCTTTTTCTTTGGTTTGATTCGATTTTGAGTTTTTTCGTATTCTTGTAATTAAATCTGTGTTTATTTTGTGTTTCATGTTTAGTTAGGGCGGTCGCATTGTTTTTATCATATTTGTGTCCATTCAAACGTTTCTCAAGATGCTGCATTCTCTGGCCAATGTATACACTGTCACATCCATCTTGGCATGGGATCTTATATACGGTATGGGTTTTTTATTTTTAGGTATTTTATCTCTTATTTTAGTAAATAAATTTTTATTTAGGTTAATACTTTTATGAGTTGTATGTATATCGTATTTTTTAGCTAGTTTTTGGATATTCTCAGATAACCCATTAATATATGGTAAAGTTATATACGTTTTGTCATTTTTTTTATTTTCGCTTTTATTTTCTGTTATGTTGTAGTATTTATTTATTTGTTTTTTAAAGATTGCATCTATAAAGTATTTAAGATAATTGTTTTCCATAAGAGCATGTTTAGCTTTTATAATTGATTAATGTCTGTATTTAGGATTTGACAATTTTATGGCTCTGTCTGCCAAAGCTATTACCACAGCCTTTTTGTGGGCAATATGATGTTGCGAGTGGTAGTTGATATACTTTCCCGACCACGTTTTCTTATTATACCATTCAGTTTTTAGTACCTGTTTCTTTTTGGTGTGTATAGTCATATCTAGAAAATTTAGTTTGTTGTTCTTTTCAATTTCTATGGTAAATTGTAGTTTTTCATAAAAACTATTAAATAAGTTAAGAGTATATTCTATTTTATCCATTGGAACAGCACAAATACGATCATCGACATATCTATAGAAAAAAGGTATGTCAAATTCAATCTTTCTTAAAATGGTTGTCTCAAGTTCTTCTAGCACTAATTGTGCGATCACGCTAGACAAAGCCATGCGCATTGCACAACCATGTATTTGTTTAAACACCTTGTTTCTATAAGTGAAATATGTTGATTCTAAGATTAGTCGAGTGGTTTTTATTATTTCTTGTAATGGTAGGTCGGTAAATTCTTTAATCTCTTGCCATTTATTTTCAATTATATTTAATGCTAAATCGATAGGAATGTTGGTGTATAGCGATATTACATCTAAAGAAATTAATAAATAATTTTCAGGAATCTTAATATTACTGATATTATTTTTGAAATGCCACGAACCTTTTATATAGTGTGCACTTTTATATAGAATATTTTTTATGATATTTTTTAAAAACACTGCCAATTTATTAAATGGTGATTGAATGGACGAAATAATAGATCTCATTGGTATGCCTTCCTTATGAAGCTTTGGAAATCCATATAGCTTTGGCGGTAACGTGTGATTTTAATATTTACCTACCGCGTGACGGTATCCAATTAACAATAAATAATCAATAACAGGACCTCTAACACTATCGTACCCTCACGTTTCGGGACGTTGCCTCGCAAGCTGCAGCAGTCGGTGAAAGGGGGGGTTCATTAAACAAACACACTGAGACGAAAATTCGATTGTTTTATTGAATGAGCTACTAACTAAAACTTCAACTAATTACATATGCATAACAAAATATAAAGTAAATAACCTTATGTACAATGGGCGCCACCATGGGAATTAAACGGCCCATGGACCAATCGCGGTAATAGCTCTCGTCGCACTTTGTTCGTGGGCGATGAACCAAAATGGCAGAACAGAAAACAAGTGACTTATAGTCTCCGGCTAGCACAAACACAACTTAACTAAACTTAACTAACAAACATATTTTTGAATAGATACAGTTCTAGGTGTACACACCCAAATAACAAAAATTTATTAATGCTACCCTAGTCTAACTAACTTGCGTAGTGCGACGACCCTTTTTTAACCACGGGATCATCTACACCATGAAAAATACGACCTTCTCAAGGGTCAAATAGTACCGTAACTTGACTTCGGACCTGAGCTTTGCATTCTCAGGTAGTCTCGTGGATTAGTGATTAACGGCCTCTGACACCGTCGAAACACAATATAATAGAAGACCCTTCTAAAACGATGCGGTCTCCCAAAGCAGTAATCAAACGGATCAATTTACTTGAACTGGGCATTCACCCGGAGTTATATTTTTTGGAAGTCGACAAATACTGTTTTTAAACAGATAACCGACTTATGCTGCATAACACAGCCTTGAGTTCATGGTAATAACACATATACCAATTACTTACTCAGAGAAATAATTAACTTAAAACATAACGGCACGCACTGACTTCAGAGAAATAAAATACTTCACACAATCGGGCAAATAAACAGCCCTTTAAACTCTAACGCGTCTGGAAATAAACAACCCCGATTCCCACCGGCTGGCATCCTTATATACATTTAGGTTAATTGAAAAATAACCCCTTTCTTGGCGCTCTTACTCGGCTTAGGATGCGCCGGTCGTAAATCTTTAAGATTAATTAAAACTGCCAATGCCTAAGATAACCGCACAAGTAGCTCTCAGAATTGATTTTAGTTGAGTGCTCAGCTAATTGAAAAATTGCTTCAGACCACCCTGACATAAATAGGATCCTAAAGCATGATTGACATCTAATTATAGATATCAACTAATCTGACATGTTTAGTGCCCTTAAAGTAAGTGCCTTTAGAAAAATTGATTAACTCTTGGATTAGATCTTTCTGGGAACTTCGCTGGGAAGCTACTTGGGTGATCCTGCAGCCGCTACAATTCTAATAATTAGCATGCTAAAGTTAAACTAGAAACTAACTATTTTTAGGAATACTAGAACTATTAGAGCGTATTAAAACAGTATGTTACACAGCCCCCCTCGAAAAATTGAAATTGCTCTTAGGAATTTCAAGAAAATTGAAAAAATAAATGTAGAAATTAACACATCCAACCGCAATTATGTTTAAGACAACTGAGTCTTTTCAGAAAATTGGCGGAAGGAAAAAATAAAAAATTGGAAAAAATAAAATATTAGTGAGGTTTTAGGTCTTTGACGTGGAACACCCCTAGCGGTTTTCCGTCCATGGAAGATAGTCTATAAGTGGTAGAACCTAAAACTTCCATCACCTTTGCTTCTAGGAACTTCAGGGCTAATTTTTATTGAAATGTTTAGAAGCATCTGATAATATAAAATTGCGCTTCCACACTAAATCCCTACTTTGAAATTTAATGGTCTGCGCCTTAAATTGTAGGAGTGCGTATTACGTTCATACGCCAAATGTATGTTTTTCTGAACTTCTTTAAAGATGGGCGATAATTCATTAAGGTCTTGAACCAATTGTTCTCGAGTATCAATTGCTAGATCCTCTGGATTTAAATCCTTTAATTTATTATAGAATTCCCCGGTCAGAGGAACCGTGCGTCCAAAAGCTAAAAATGTTGGGGAATATTTTGTGGATTCATGAACAGCATTACGAAGCGCATGGGCAATTTTGTGAATATTATCGTCCCAATTCTTCTGAGAATCTTGAATGTAACTGCGAATGGCAGCTCCAATTACCTTGTTAACGCGTTCTACATAATTAACTTGAGGATGGTAGCTGGCGTTAAACCAAACCGAAGGTATTTTATAATTCGTCATGAGATTGGAAAATAAATTACTTTTAAATTGGGGGCCATTATCTATCATACAAATTTGAGGTACCCCATATATCAAAAATACAAAATTTTCCAGGTAATTACAAATTTGTTTTGTTCAAGCGCTGCGCATGGGATGCAATAAAGTGAATTTTGTAAACCAGTCAGTAACAACTAAAAGGTAAGTATTCCCCAATTTCGAGCGCGAAAAGGGCCCCATTAAATCAATCGACAAACATTGAAACGGAAATGAAACTTTTTTCTCTTTGCCCATAAAACCATAATGGTTGAACGTGCTGGATTTGCTTTGGCAGCACGTAACACATTTACTAATGTATTTAGAAATATATGACCGCATTTTGGGCCAGTAATAGAGCTCTTTGATTTTTGTATATGTTTTAAATACACCCAAATGGGCCGAAACTGGATCATCATGGCATTCTTTTAAAATTTGTGCACGGCATGATTTCGGCACTACTAATTTCCACTCAATTAAATTGGCTTTGATATTCAAATTATTCGGAATAAACTTATACATTTTATCATTTTCTACTCTCCAATCGGGATATAAATCTGGCTTTTCCTTAATATTATTTAACATGTTTTTGTACCAATCCTCGACCTCGTCTAAAGAAAAATTTAAAGAATTAATAGCATAGGCTCCACTAGGAGCTCGGGATATTGTATCTGGTACCACATTAAATTTACCCTTCCTGTGGATAACTTCGAAATCAAATTGTTGGAGTTTCACACTCCATCTAGCTAAACGTCCCGCAGGATCTTTTAAGTTGTGGAGCCAAATTAAAGAATGATGGTCCGTAATGACCTTAAAATGAGTTCCTTCAATATATGGTCGGAATTTTGAATAGCAAAACACACCGCCAAAAGTTCCCGTTCTGTGACTGAATAATTTTCTCTGCTGAATTTAAACTGCGAGAAGCATAAGCAATTACATGTTCTTCGTCTCCTTCTCCCTGAGTTAAAACACAACCAACGCCGTAATTTGAGGCGTCACATTGTAGAGAAAAAACTTTCGAAAAATCAGGACTCCTTAAAATAGGAGCCTTTGTAAGAACATCTTTAATTTTTTCAAACGAAATAAGAGCCTCGTCCGTCCATTTAATCGCTTGCGATTTTCTCTTTCCCTTTAGTAAATCATTAATAGGTGCTATAATTGTGGCAAAATCCAAAACAAAACGCCTATACCAAGAGCACATATCGGTGAAACGTTTTATTTCAGTGGCTGTCTTGGGTTGAGGGAAATTTACAATTGCGTCAATTTTTGCTGGGTCAGTTCGGAGACCATCTTTATTCACAATATATCCCAGATATTGTAACTCTGGTTTACAAAACTCACATTTTGAACTGTTAATAGTTAAATTAGCGCCTTTCAACTTCTCATACACTTCGTTCAAAATTCTAATATGCTCCTTAAATGTGCTTGAAATAATAATTATATCATCTAAATAAACAAATACCGATTGGGATAATGAAAATCAAAAATAGAGTCCATGAGCCTCTGTAATGTGCCTGGAGCATTGGCCAAACCCATCGGCATTACATTATATTGAAATAATCCGCGCCTTGGGACAGTAAAGGCTGTTTTTCCTTGCTTTCGTCACTCAAGGGCAATTGCCAGAAAGCTTTTTAAATCGATTGAACTGAGATATTTCGCATTGCGTAATCTATCAAGAATGTCATTTACAAACGGAATGGGATACGCGTCTTTTTGTAATTGAATTTAATCGTTTAGCGTCAAAACATACACGAAATTCACCTTTTGCTTTTTCTTTACTAATAGCATGGGGAGTTCCACGGGCTATTGCTTGGGCTAATAATGCCTTGTTCAAGCATTGCATCAATTTCTTTATTAGCATGTTCCAGCATCGCTGGTGATAATGGGTAATACCTTTGTTTAATTGGTTCAACGTCTTCCGTTGTAATATGATGTGAAATTTTAGTGGTTCGGCCTAAGGTAGGACGATCCAGGGATTGAAATAAAGAAATAACCTTGTTTAATTCAAATTTCTGGTCTTCATTTAAATCGGCCATGACTTTAATGAAATTTAATTTATTCGTTTCCGCAGAATGAGCATAAAATTCATTTTTTGAAAAATCTACTTTCAATTCAAATAATCGACAAAAATCAATCCCTAACGTTAGGGTACACTCTATTGAGTCGGAAACTAAAACATTTAACGACCGAGTAACCCCGTTTATAGTCAAGGGCAAATTAATTGAACCTAAAATTGATTGTGCAGTGCCATCTGCGGTTGTTAATATAGACGTTTTTACATTTTTAATTAATTCTAACTTATATTTATCCAATAAACACAAACCATGTCTGCCTAAAATAGAGGTATTCGCACCGGAATCCAACAGTGCGGTATAAATTTCCTTAAATATCTCGATATTAATATAAGGTCTTGTATCATCTTTTACTTTATAAAAATTTGAAAAACCTTAGATGATTTACAAAATTTTAACTTTTACTAACCAATCCGACCAAGTCTTTTGTCAGCAGCAATATTATTAAACGAAGAAAAGCAACGGCTGACTACGCGCTTCCCTGTCCTTAGTTTTTTGAATTATTTGAGCAGTTTGGACAATTTGTGGACGTAACTTCCAGCTGCCCACAAGAATAACAAAATATTCCGCGTTTCTGCGGACAAGTATGAAACGAGTGACCTCGTCTTTTACAGTTGAAACAAATAGTCGAAATTTTGCTGTGTTTTTAAAATAATTCGAAACGCCGGACCGTGGTAAATTATTATTAGACAATGAACTCTGTCGAACTTGACGTTCTAAGATAACTGGTACGTTGGCAGAATCCGAATGTTCCTGTTTAATAAAATTTGTAGGGTTAATGTCTTCTAAAAGCTTACAACGAGAAATCAAATGGGAAATGTCAGTCACTTCAATTAACGCCAGTTGCGTGGCATAAAAAGTCTGTAAATTTCTTTTAATAATTTTTATTTGTTCCCTGACTGGAATGGAATCTTCTAATTGGGAAAATAAATTTACCATCTTTGAAATATAAATGGTAGGAGATTCATCGGCGCCTTGCCGTCTAGATTTAATTAACATTAAAAGATTCTCTGCATAATCGGCTGAAAGAAAATCTTGTTTCAATTTAAAATTAATTGTTCCCATGAATTTACTGTACACCGCGTTGCTCTATACCAATCCAATGCTGAACTGGTGAAAAGATCAATAGCCCTTCGAAAGGGTCATCTGACGAAACTTTTCTTGCAACTTGCAGTTCTTTGACGCGTTGAATAAAATCTAAAACCTATATAGAATCAGATTCACCCGAAAATTGTAATCCCCACTTGTGGATCGGGACTGATGTCGTTGTTTTATTCAAGGACTTAATTAGCGTACCTAAATCATTACTAGAAATCGAAACCGATGGGGTATTAATGGAAGAAACCGCTGATGCTCCAGGGCATGAACCCTCTGCTGTTGGTGTTATTGTAGGATCTTTATTACCGCTAGCCGAACAATAAAGAGGGTTATCGTTAATCTCATTTTCCCCGTTTACCTGTTCTAAAATCTCAAAAGCTCTAATGCATTTGGAATGCAGTTCTTTGTGTACTTCTAAAAATTCAATATCGAAATTGACATAATTTAGTCTCTGTGTTACATCCATTAATCTCGTATTAAGTTTAATATATTCTGTCCTTTTAGGAAGAATGGTAAAAGAATTTAAACAGTTTTCTAATTCAAAAATCTTAAGTTTTAATACTTCAATTTCGTCCTTTTGAACGATTTCAATTTTTTCATACCTAGAAAAAACATTACTGTCGACTTTCTCAACAATGAGTTTTCTACGCAATAATTTTCGCTTTTCTAACACACTTAACTTTGTTGGTTCAACGTTCCTAATTAAAAGTTCATAACTAAGCTTATCGCTTCTTAGAGCTTCTACCACATACATGACTAAATAAAAGGTAAAAGCCAACAATAAAGAAACTTGTTCCTAAATCACTAATATTAAACTGTAATTCTGCCTAACACTAAATAGAAACAAAACAATCTAAAAATTCGTCCGTGTGTTGTTTACCATATTTATAATTTTAACCACGTTAATGCGCCAGTGTGATTTTAATATTTACCTACCGCGTGAGGGTATCCAATTAACAATAAATAATCAATAACAGGACCTCTAACACTATCGTACCCTCACGTTTCGGGACGTTGCCTCGCAAGCTGCAGCAGTCGGTGAAAGGGGGGGTTCATTAAACAAACACACTGAGACGAAAATTCGATTGTTTTATTGAATGAGCTACTAACTAAAACTTCAACTAATTACATATGCATAACAAAATATAAAGTAAATAACCTTATGTACAATGGGCGCCACCATGGGAATTAAACGGCCCATGGACCAATCGCGGTAATAGCTCTCGTCGCACTTTGTTCGTGGGCGATGAACCAAAATGGCAGAACAGAAAACAAGTGACTTATAGTCTCCGGCTAGCACAAACACAACTTAACTAAACTTAACTAACAAACATATTTTTGAATAGATACAGTTCTAGGTGTACACACCCCAATAACAAAAATTTATTAATGCTACCCTAGTCTAACTAACTTGCGTAGTGCGACGACCCTTTTTTAACCACGGGATCATCTACACCATGAAAAATACGACCTTCTCAAGGGTCAAATAGTACCGTAACTTGACTTCGGACCTGAGCTTTGCATTCTCAGGTAGTCTCGTGGATTAGTGATTAACGGCCTCTGACACCGTCGAAACACAATATAATAGAAGACCCTTCTAAAACGATGCGGTCTCCCAAAGCAGTAATCAAACGGATCAATTTACTTGAACTGGGCATTCACCCGGAGTTATATTTTATGGAAGTCGACAAATACTGTTTTTAAACAGATAACTGACTTATGCTGCATAACACAGCCTTGAGTTCATGGTAATAACACATATACTAATTACTTACTCAGAGAAATAATTAACTTAAAACATAACGGCACGCAATGACTTCAGAGAAATAAAATACTTCACACAATCGGGCAAATAAACAGCCCTTTAAACTCTAACGCGTCTGGAAATAAACAACCCCAATTCCCACCGGCTGGCATCCTTATATACATTTAGGTTAATTGAAAAATAACCCCTTTCTTGGCGCTCTTACTCGGCTTAGGATGCGCCGGTCGTAAATCTTTAAGATTAATTAAAACTGCCAATGCCTAAGATAACCGCACAAGTAGCTCTCAGAATTGATTTTAGTTGAGTGCTCAGCTAATTGAAAAATTGCTTCAGACCACCCTGACATAAATAGGATCCTAAAGCATGATTGACATCTAATTATAGATATCAACTAATCTGACATGTTTAGTGCCCTTAAAGTAAGTGCCTTTAGAAAAATTGATTAACTCTTGGATTAGATCTTTCTGGGAACTTCGCTGGGAAGCTACTTGGGTGATCCTGCAGCCGCTACAATTCTAATAATTAGCATGCTAAAATTAAACTAGAAACTAACTATTTTTAGGAATACTAGAACTATTAGAGCGTATTAAAACAGTATGTTACAAACGAATTATTAATCGTTAATTGCTTACATATTGTTGGTGATATATATATATATATATATATATATATATATATATATATATATATATATATATATGTTTTATTTTCCCAGTGTTTAACTAATTCATTATTTGTTTTTTGATAATTTATTGTGGGATTTAGCTTTATTAATCTATATGTATTTTGGTCTTGTAAGAGTTCTTTAATTTTTATATCATAAACCTTCTCATTCATTATTACAGTTTTATTAAATTTGTCTGGTTTTATCACCATAAGTTCAGGATTGCGTTTTAAAACATTTTCGTTTTTTTAACTTATCTGCACATATCCTTGTTAATTTTGCTCATATGCTTATTGTTTGTAAACAATAAGCATATGAGCAAAAGAGGGATAGTTAAGTCAAGAGAATAATTTTGTAAGGACCGTGTATATAGAAATCAGGGATAAAATATTTACGCTCCAAATTAATTAGTTTTGACCTAAAACAAACGGATAATAGCATACATATGTACAGTATTGCCCGAAATAAACAGTACTGAAACTAAGTTGGCGGTGTTTTTATGCGTGCGCTGTCACACTCAAGTTAGCTAGTATAGACCTGTCAAGTAAACCTCAAACAAGTAATTAGTAGGGCCTAATTGTTAAAAATGGTGTTAAGTACAGAGGAGAAAGTGTTTCTGGTAGAGCATTATTTTCGTTCATACGGAATCGGCCGACGTAATGGTGCAAGTTTGCTATACGTGTCTGATCAATTCACACAAAGGTTTAATAAACGTTCTCCAAGTAATGCTGTAATTTTGAAGGTTATTGAAAAGTTTAGAAATACAGGTAGTGTATTGTGCCAACGAAAAGGAAACTCAGGGCGTCCCAGGACAGTTAACAACAACAATAACCATGAACGTGTTTTTGAGCAAATCTTAGAAAATCCGAAAGTCAGCCAGGCAAGGACAGCGTTACAACTTGATTTAAAAAGAACTTCCTTTCAAAGAATCCTGAAGGAGCTGGGTACATTTTCGTATGTGATTCAGGTACATCAACAACTACATCCTCGGGATTATCGCAGTAGAGTGGAATATTGCGCCAGAATTCTCGCGTTACAGTATGAAAATCCTGATTTTTGAAAATGTTTGGTTTTCAGACGAAGCACATTTTCACTTGTCAGGCTATGTGAATCGTCGCACAAATCGATTTCTGGGCTTTGCCAGACCCGATGAGGTTCAAGAGGTTCCTTTACATAGTGAAAAAGTGAGTGTCTGGTGTGCTGTTTCCGGACACGGAATCATTGGTCCGTACTTTATCGAAGAGAATGGTAGGCAAGTCACACTTAATCAACAGAGGCACAGACAAATTTTAACACGATTTATCCCTGATCTACGTCAATTCTGTCGTGCACGTAACTTGTCATTTCGAAACCAATTTTTTCAGCAGGACGGGGCAACTTGCCATACTGCTGCCGCAATTCGTCAATTTCTTCAAGAACATTTTCCAAGCAAATTCATATCACGATTTACCGACTTCCCTTATCCTTCACATTCTCCAGACCTCACACCTCCAGACGCATACATTTGGGGCATGGCTAAAAATGCCGTTTTCAAACGGGCACCACAAACCATCGATGAATTAAAGGATGCCGTTAGAGTCTTCTTTGCAGCCCTGAGACAACCCTTATTCAATAACATGACCAGAAACTTAGAACATCGTTATGAAGTCTGTCTCGAACGAGGAGGTGCACATTTAGAACATATAATAAAGTGTCAATAATATGTATTTTTTAAATATACAAAACAATTACAATTTCAGTACTGTTTATTTCGGGCAATACTGTATTAATAAATCGTCATGTTAAATTTGCATAATGTGAAAGCTTTGTAGTATGTAAAAACTCAAAGATAATACGAGTATAATTAGTTTTAATATTTAAAGGTTGTAAATTGTGCATATCAAGTAATAAGGGAGAGCTTTTGTCTATATAAAATCAATAATGTAAACGCATATGTCTATTTTAACTAACAAGGCGTTCGTTAAAAACAATTCTAAGAAATCTATGGTTTGAACAACTTGGATAAGTACAATTTCAAACTGGCAAACAGTTCATAGAAAGACGGACAGGCAAATAAACAAATTCCAGAAACCAGAATGTACGTTAGAACATAATTCTTAAGGTATATTAGTTAACAGTCGAAGCGAAGGCTGCAAAATAGCAGGTGGTTTGAAAGCAAGTAGAGACGGGATTCCAATAGCATAGGGTAAACAAGGATGACAAATAACAGACGTTGGATAAAACAACCGTCTAAAGCGCGCGATAATTTGTAGAGGCTAACCACAATATTGATTTTAAATTGCTGTAGTGGGATTTTAACAAAAACAACGAATATGAGTTAGACGAGGATAACATAGTTGGATGTTAGACCTACGACAAGGGAAATGGTCGGGATTGGCTAATTGTAAGTGGAATGAAAAAAATTTCTAGGAGCTTTGTAACGGTTGTGCTTGATAGCCAGTGTTTTGGGACTAAAGCGGAGTGGAACGTGAAATATTAGTTTTGAAAAGATCGTTAGAGTTTGGATTTTGAGAATGAAGTTACGGTGGTAGTGATTTCGATGAAAACGGGGTACTGGAGGTAGGTTTTCAACGCGTATAAATACACTAAGAGATGTAGAGGGGCTCTCTTACTTCTTCGGTTTGCTTCAGACATACATAGTAGTATCTACGTTAATAATTTTTAAAATCGGCGATAAGTGCAGTCCGTTTTAATTTAAATTAAAAGTGTTTGAAAGCACGAGTAGGCGTTTAGTTAAACGTTGCTGTAAGTAAATACATTCGAATAACGAATAATAGACGTTACTGAGGTAAGCGAGCCTAGTTATTTTCTGATCGAGGGTGCTGATTGTATGGAAGATTCGGAAGCTGACTAACATATTTGGACAATTATATGGGTAGATATATTGAAGGCGTCTGCAGAAAATTGGATAAAGTCTGGATGAGTTCGTTGTACATATAGCAGAGAAAAGTTCGATGGAATGCAACGATGCGGTTTGGTTGAACTACATCTTCAAAGGTGACGGTGCAAAAGGCTTACACCAGGTAACGAAATTGTTTCCTTTTGTAATTTCTTGAACATTTTGTGCTGTTATTTTGTGCTAGAGTGATTTGACATATTGGGTGTATATTTTATGAACATAAAAGCTAATTTGAAGGTTATATGAATAAAACAATTTGAGTTTATCAGTTAAAGGTATACATATATGACGCATAATTTTGATGTAAAGAGTAAACGGGTCTTTAGGGTTGTTAAAAACAAAGATGAGATTTATTTATGCATTTAGAATAACAGGGTTTATACTGAGCTCACCATAGACCGGAGTAAATTTCAATTTAGGGTTTCAAGGTAGGCCTATCTGCTTGAACTATATAAAAAAATGTTGAAATAAATTAAATTCATAAACTAAAAGGAGTTAATAGTTGATATTGTAAAAGTTCATAAAGATGTTTATATCCGATTTTGTAAATATTGAGCTGGTAACGTAAATTTTTAATTTGTGTGAATAAAAAGGTTGTATGTTTCGTTGAATTATTTTAGTGGTAATTTTATTTGGTAGTCTAAGTGAGAAAGAGTAAATATAGGATAGGTAACTATCTCTGAAGAAGCCTGAAGCAAAGCTGGCCATGGTATGCCGATTGAGGGGAGTTTTTTTAGGAGATATTGTCGTTAATAACACCCCAATATATATATATATATATATATATATATATATATATATATATATGGGTGTTATTCGCCCCACGATTGGGCGTAACATAAAATGCTGTGATATTAGTCTCAGCGTTGGACCGTCATAAATTTTGTTGTGAAATTTACCCCTAATATTCTTGTTGAGCCCCACGATTGGGCATGTCATAAAATGCTGTGTTATTCGCCCCTGAACAATCGAGCCCCTTTGATGTGAAATGTTAAATTAGGGTTTCTGCCCCGACTAGCTTATTTAGTTAAATAAAGCAATTCTACAATACACAATATAATGATTAAATATTTACAACTCTCAAAATTTTCCCCTTTTTTACAGAATATCTACATATACCAGATTTATGGTTTTTGAAAGCCAGAAAAACTATCTTTTTCCTTTTTAGAGACCTTCGAACGTTCCAAGATGCCTATTCCTTTTGTCATAAATTGTTAAATGACCCTTTTATATTTTGTTGACTCTTACAAATACAAAAATGATAAATATTAAATTCAATAATAATGTGTATTAGGATTGCTAACCTGGAATGGGTTCTGTAGTTCATTCGTAGTCTGTGATCTGCATCCCCATGAATTGTTTTGTACCAAGTCCGAATATGTCCAAATTAGAGTACTTTGATTTTAAAACTGTCTTCAATTGAAAGTCAATATCAAACCCAAAATTAAAGATTGAAATTACACTCCAAATTTCATGTAGGTATTAACACAATTTCAATTTAGGTATGAAAATCCCAATTGACATTAAAATCCAAATTACATGTAGGTATTAAAACCATTTTGATGTAGGTATTAAAAGAATCGGTACTAAAACAATTTCCATTTAGGTGTTAAAATACAATTTAAATATCGGTATTAGAACAATTTCAATATCGGTATTAAAACCATTTCAATGTAGGTATTAGCATCCAATTTAAATGTAGGTATTAAAACAATTTCATTGCATGTAGGTATTAAAACAATTTCCATGTAGGTATTAGAACAATTTCGATGTATTAAAATCCCATTTAAATGTAGGTATTAAAAGCCCTGTTTTATTAATATTAGAAATGGATTTTTAATTAAGTCGTTTTACTTACGTCTATTAATAGATCGGCTTATTTTTGTTGCATAAATTCGCACACTTTTTAAATCTAATTTCTCTTTAATTATACTTCACTGGTTACGTAAATTCTTAGTACTTTTGAATAAAGCCGTAGCCCAGTTTGAATGTATACTCACTTGTCGCTTCATCATTATCGTATATAAAGCCGTACCTCCACCTGCTTTTCATTGGCTTATTTACGTTGTGGGACGACACCTCGACTTTATCTCGCATACCTTGGAATTTTCACTAATTATTTAGTTTAAATATTCGAATGCATGCCTTGCCAGTCACGTACTCCTCCCGCATATCGTGGTAATTTCCAACTTTCGCCTTTTATTAACTCACGTATTCGAATGTTTGTTATTTATTATTATCTAAACCGAATAGCATGATGCTTGTTTAATTTTACATAATATTGGATTTTTGAACAAATGTGATTTCTTCCTGTCACGTACGATTTTTTAATAATAAATAATTTAGATTGCGTGTACGATGATATTTTTAACGCAATCGTTAAATATTTGTAATGCCAACTCATATAGGTTTCTCGGTGACTAAATTTTGATGCAATTTGTTGCGTTTTCAAATCTTATCTTTACTTGTAAACTACTCTTAGATATTTCTATGTTCTTATGCATTTTATCCCGTGTACTTTATATACAGTGTGCTTTCAATTAACAATATGTAGAGTGACCGATTTACTCTTATAGTTTCTGGAATTATGTGCTTTTTTTAAACTGGAAGTTCTTTTTATTTATTCTACGACCCCTATGAATTAACCTACCCCTAAACTACCCTATTATTATAGCATTATATAAATATATATATATATATATATATATATATATATATATATGTATATATTGTTCTGTCCGCCACTACTTATTTTGTGAATTGTATTTTTATTTATTTTTACAAAACCACGAATTTTTGTAGTTTCTAAATATTGTCTGTCAACTTTGACGTTTCGCCTTCTATTTTTGTTAAATTTGGTTCGCGCACCCTTGCTTTTTTTTAACCACGTCTACCTCCAATGAGTACTCCTATTTTAGGGCTCTGACTTAGGCCTCCGCTTCTACCTTGGGGTGTCGAGGGTTCAGTACCACACCCAAGGATTGATTTTTGTAATTAAGCCACAAGATATCAAATCAAATTCACTGAGATTACTTAGCTTGATTCCAATGAACAAACTTTAACTATACTTAAAAAATCTTGACAGATACCCTGTCACCTTTATTTTTGATTTACAATGTGTGGTTATGTACTCTTTAACCTTTTCTATTTCGTGAATATGGTACAACAAATAAATAAATATCAAATACGAGCAAGTTATCCAAAATAGTGACTTACCTAAAATCTGCTTTCTGGGAAAGACTTTACAATAATTACTTACGCTAAGTTTGCTTTCCCGTGGATCCTTCCAATCAGCCGACAACTGTGCCTCTTCTCTAACCTGTGCCACTTTACCTTTTACTTCACATGCCAGGCTTCCCCGGTACACAAATAACTCCTTTGCTTCTAATCCAAATTTTTATTTAAACACATAAATACTTTCGGTGCTTAACCTTTTACACCGAATACAACATGAACCAAAACATTTCCCAATGGCTCAACTCAATAAATGTAAACTCGGACTCTTTCATTTGCCTAGTTGGGCTTACAAACACATATATTTGAATAGTTCTATTTCTCGTACTGGAGTATACCATTTTAACACATAATAATAATTCTTTTTTGACCCCGTACCGAAATATACGACTATCTTAGGCAAAGCTCGTATTCAGAATCCTTTTTGTAAAATTATCTGTCATTTTGTACATAACGACCACTTTTACCAAGACAACCCTGTGCCTTCTATTTTAATACTGGTAAAACAATTATTGTTCAATAACTATGCAATATTATATCCTCTACATACAAACTTGTCCGAGTTTACAACAACAATTAATAATACCAAGAATAATACCTGACAATGATGAATAACAACTATACAATAAAAATAATAATACATAACAATAACAAATAACACGGAAATAAAACGTTTAAAATGCCAGTTACAAAAATCTTTATACAATTCAGCCACTCCCAGCCAAAAATCGGCTTGTAACAAAATTTCTAAAGTAGTTCCCAAATAAACCTTGCTTATACTTTGGTACACTTGTCATACCGGGTTCACATCGGTTCTAAACAATTTTTCCCAGGTCCGAAACATCTCCCCCCCCCCTTGGTTACATGCGTCTTTTACCCCCTATACTATCCATCACAATATATATATATATATATATACATATATATATATATATATATATATATATATATAAGTACTAGCTTGCCTTGTATAATTAAAAACTTTCTTTCGGTTTTTCGTAAAGCTAGTGTTTATTTATACATCGTATATACTGTTATATTTATATGTATATATATATTTATATTGATGTGATAAAAAGGTCACGAAAGGTTATTGAACGCCAAATTCTTGAAAAGTTATTACCCAAAGAGAAGATAACTGGAAATAGTAAAATTTCTCAATATCTAATTTCGCTACCCTCTATAAATATAAGGGTATTTCATTACCATTAAACTTGCAAGCCCAATTGTTAAATTAATTCATTTCAACGTATGTAAAAATAATTAGTCTTGACACGTCTTAAAACGCGTTTCAAAATACTGAAATCCGTACTTTATTAGAATGCGTGTTACACTAAATTACTGAAAGGTAATTTGCATTTACAACCATTAGGAATGTATTGCGAGCTTTAATTAATTATGTAATTGACCTCCGTTTGTAGATAGATAATATTTAAAACAAAATTAAAATATTCATTCTCGGTAAAAAATACCACTTTATACTTTGTAGTAAAGAAAAATAGCTTCCTTTCAAAGAAGTTTATTTTGGGTTCATTCTAGAACAAATTATATCATTGAATCCAAATCCTTTATACCACATTTATTTACCTAAATAAACTAAAAGTCGATAGAATTTTATAAAATCACAAATCATCTGCAAATACGTAAAGAATAGCTAATTATTTCCCGTAAATGAATAAACACCCAATGCAAGGAACCCGCGAAAATTAAAGAGCCATAGAAGTCAGATAATATAAGAATGACTTTAATAGCCTTACGTATTACAATAAGAAACAAAGAGACCTCAAACTTATCTTTAAGCATTAAAAAAGGATAGACGACGCTTTACGATAGACATAAATCATTACGGTCGCGACAACTTTATACTATTTTGATTATTAGATGCCGATACTCTCGTAAATATTACATCACCCAGGGTGACTCATGCTACGAAATAAATCGGGAAGGATCTAGAATATGACGTATTGATTTTGTTTTAGTATATATACCGAAACTGAATTAGAACTAGGTCATTTAGACTTATCCTTCCTTAAGTTAAAAACTTACGACACGAAACAAATACGTTTTAAATGATTTGTAGTTAATGCCATCGACGTTTCACAATTAACAATAAAGATGCAACTTACAAACTGATGTTCTAACGTCAAATGGAGATTTATGATAATATGGATAATCTTGTAAACTTAGATTTTAACGTCAACTTAAGATAGAACCAAGGAGTATTTAATACCGTTGATGATAATGAAAAGGAGGTTTTGATAAGCGCCATTTTGCAAGTATAAGATTTGGATGTTTTTTTTGCTTGTAACTGATAAGAATATCTAAATATTTGTAATTAAATTAGAATAAGTTCTTCATTATTATCAGGTTTTCAGTCATGCAACTGGTTAGACGCGTACCTTCATTGTTTCCTAGTGTAAACTAACCTACACATTTCCCTAAAATTTGCACAGTTTGCATCAACCACTATCTGCGTACGAAAGTCCGATCTTGGTCTACCTTTACCTTTCTTTTCCCATCGCTGTTTGTAATATATCTCGTACTATTCTCCAAAAATATCTTAGAACGTATCCTGTACTTCTATTTTTACAATTTCCTTTTTTAATTTTTCACATAAATCTTTATTCCTCTACTATTTCCACAACCTATTATTTATTAACTTTGTCTGTCCATGCTATCATCCTCATACATCTGAAGCTTCTATCTCTTTCTATCTGCTTCTCCTACTGCCCCTATTTCATAAACGTTATCTTCTTGCTTCTATGTTTGTTGTCTTTGAACATAGCAGTTGTTCTTTCCTGTTAGATACAGTTTGGTCATCTTCTATTGTTTTACAATTATATACCCTATTATCCCGATATTTAGTGGTATGTGAAGAGGGGTAAGCAGCCAGCGGATGCCAAGTTCCTCCAGTACTTTAGCATTTGTCGAATTAATAGTTTTTTTTCAATATATCATTTCGCACAACATTAGTTGAAATATATTTCACAACCAACACCTGTAGTTGTTTATAATAATCATCAGATTTAAGCACACTTATTTTTTCGTCATTGAATTTTACGTCTTAAAACTAGTTGAACGCGTACCTCCACTTATTTATGTTCTGAGCTAGCCTACACAGTTGTTCCCTGAAATTCCCACAACAGCCAATATACAGCTTGGTTCCCCTTGAATTGTTTTCTAACTATAAGCCCTATTTCACCAAGATACAGTGGTATGTGAAAGAAGGTTAAGCAGCCTGAGGCTCTCAAGGATCCCCCAACACTCAGACATTTGCCGAATCCTTTTGAACAATTAACATTAGTTGAGAATATTGCAAAACCAATATCTGTAGTTGTTTATAATAGACATCATGTTTTACAGTTACTTTTTTCATCATTAATTTTTCGATCTTGGGACTGGTTGGATGTGTACCTCCATTGATTTCTATTCTGAGATAGACTACATATTTTCTTGAAATTCCCACATCCTACATCTTTCACTATCTGTGTGCAATAGTCTAATTTAGGTTCACCTCCATTTTCTTGAAATTCCCACATCCTACATCTTTCACTATCTGTGTGCAATAGTCTAATTTAGGTTCACCTCTACCTCTCGTTTTTCCTATCTCTGCTTTTAATATATTCCGCGCTATTCCTTAATGTCTTATTATGAGGTCTATTATCGTATCTCTTTTATTTTTTGTTGTTTTCCACATTCTCTACATTCTTGCTTTAATTCTACTACCGCTGCTTGCACTTTCTATAAGCTATGAACTATCCGTCTATCTCAAAAATTCATTCCCATCTTTTTGAGTATTTCAAATATTTTTTCCATTTTACATTGTCGAATGTTTTTTCCAGATATGCAAATCCTATATATACGCTTTCCCCCACTTCTATTATTTTCTCATTTATTTCCCTAAGAGCTAAAATAACTTTCCGTATTCCCATGTGTCGCCTAAACCCAAATTGATCTTCTCCTAGTATTTCTTCAATTCGTTTCTCCATTCGTTTTTCCATTCGTCTTGGTACAATTCTAGTTAATATTTTGACACATGTGCAGTCAAACATATTGTTCGAAAATTTTCACTTCTATTCGCGCCTCTCTTTTTTGGTTTAGTTACTATGATGTTACGTTTGAAATCTTTGGCATCTTGCCTGTCTCATACATATAGCTTACAAGTTGGAAGAGACGCTCTGTTAGTGCTTGTACAGCGGTTTTGAGTGTTTCTGCTTGCAACTTATCTGTACCCGGCACCTTACCATTTTTCAGACTTTTTAGTGCTAATTCAAACTCATCTCTAAGTATAGGATATCCCAAGTCATCATTGTCGATGTCTGATTCCTGTTCTAATGCTGTTAGTTCCTCTCCTGCATATAAATTCCCAATATATTTTTGCCATCTAACCACTTTCTCTATAGTTTCTATAATGACGTCTTCTCCAGTGTCCCTTACATTTCTATTATATGGCTTTCTATCCCTAAAATTTATTCTAATTAGTTTGTATACTTCGTCTGTCATTTCTATTTCCATCTTAGTTTGTACCTATTTTCAATTTTGATTAATCCGTTGTTTTACGCTTTCCTGCATTTGCGAATAATTTCCCATTAAATGGTTTTGCATCTCTGTTTTCCGGTTTCATTTGATCCGTTTTTGTATTTTCGTCTTTCTTCTTTTAAATTCAGAAGATCCATTGTTATCCAAGGTCTTTTATTTTCTTTTTGTGTATACCCCAGAATATCTCTGGCCGCCATGTCTAAACTGGATTTAATGTTATTCCATTCTGTTTCTACTTCCTCAGTATCAGAAATTTTCCCGATATCTTTCAGCAATTCATTTGACTTTTTCTCAAATTTTTCGTGGATATCTTTATCTTTTAGTTTCACAAAGTCAAACTGCCTTTTTCGGTTTCTTTTTTTCAAATTTTTTAATTTAAGAGCCGATTTAACAATTACATTGTCAAACAAGAATGTAATCTATTTGATATCTTCCTATATCTCATCGCATCTTCCACATGTATCGCATGATGTTGAAATAATGTGTTTGTGATGGTTAAATTGTTCTTGTCGCAAAATTCTACCAGCCTATTTCCCCTGTTATTTCTCGTACCTAAACCAAATAAACTTACTACCACTCCTTCCCTGCCATAACCTGACATTGCATTAAAATCTCCCGTGATTATTAAATTTTCATGTCCTTTCACGTATCTTAGTATGTCTGCGATATCTTTGTAGATCACTTCTACCTCTTCCTCAATGTAGCTAGAGGTGGGCATGTATACTTGTATTGTAGCGGGCTCCCACTAACGCGTTTCACTAATTTAAAACTAGTAGTCATAAAAGTCTTTATTACTCACTATTCATAAGTCCAATTGACAGTATATGCCTTATTTATATATGTTTTCAGTCCAATTAACAGTAAAGCACTATCACACTAATGCTATTTACAAGCACTAAGATCTTCTTAAACTAAATTCTTAACCATAGGTATATTAACAACACTAAACACTACTATTTATTTATTACACTTTTGTCTATTCATGTATTCTACAAGCTGTTTGTACAATAGACACGTTCACATAATTATGTTTACTCTTGGACTTCCAAAAGCTTAACTATTTAACTTTACACGATATAATTTATATTCGACATTCTGATATAGACTAACTCTTACATTTATCAGCGGTTTTATATATACCCTATATTAAAAGGATGATTGATGCTCCAGTATATCCTAGAAAATTCTAGGCTTCTGTAGTATATACATTGGTTACGGTGCTTGTGTGTGTTTGACGGGTTGCCTAATAGTAACTCGTAACACTGCCCCCTCTTTAAAACCGTTACGTCTCGTAACTGTAAAAACATTTTGACGCCAATTCGATGACTGATTACGGTATCGGCAGCTGTCTCCGCTGGTGCATCCACCACGTCGTTGGAAATAACAGTCGACACCCTATTCTTGATCTTGGTAGGCAACCGGTTAATAACAATAAACAAGGACCTGAACGTTGGTTTCCTGGAAAACTACTTCTAGCTTATTTCGGACTATCCTCCAATTTAAGAGATCCAGTCCACAGCCTAGCTTGTGCACCGTTAGTCTCGTTACTCCATTTTTCTTCATCTGAGCCTTAAGATTCAGCAAAGCCTCCCATAAATGTCCATAACTAGGTCTCTGCCATGAAGAATTTTTGGTGACCAGATAGTAAACATAACGATTTTTATCTTGAAGAACCAACGCTTTTCCTACAGTTGACTGCTGTTGTACTAATTCATCCACTCATCCAAACCTTTTTTTGAAAACAATAGCTATCCTTCTTGACATTTGCAGGTCCTGAGCTACGCAATGTGCAAGGGAATACTCTTCTGGTGCTCTAAACAGAGCTTGCTGTTTTTCAACAACAACGCCAAATCTCGCTTAGCGAAACCACCATACGCCGCAATGAAACTCTCAAAATCTACATTTGGCTCACGATTAATAACTCTTTGCATACCATTCCCATTACTCGAATCCTCCTGGTTGTTGCCAGCATAAGATGTTAAACGGTCAAAGTGTACCAGTTTCGGTTTACCACGGGGAGATCTTCTGATCCGGTACGCTACATCATTAATTCTTTTTAACACTTCGTACGAGCCTTTCCATTGTCTTTGTAGTTTTGGCGACAACCCACGTTTTCTTTCTGGATTGTACAACCACACTAAATCACCAGGTTAGTAACCCCCTTCTTGTGCTCTCGTGTAATATTGTGATTTCATTCGATCGCTTGCTGCCTGGATATTCTTTCGGACGTTTTCGTAAATGCTATTTGATCTTTCACGAAGCTTACTAACTTAACCTTTACCTGCGATCTCTTCTCCCGGTTTAAATCCAAACTGAAGATTACATGGTAGCCGCAATTCACGTCCTAACATCACGCATGCGCGAGAGTATCCTGTGCTATCATGTACCGAAGATCGGTACGCCAGTAGGAACAAATGTAAATATTGATCCCAATCTCGTTAATGTTCAGAGACAACTTTGGCTAGGTACTTTCCTAACGTTCTGTTCATTCTTTCAACCATTCCATCCGGTTGATGATGAAGTGGTGTGGTTCTAGTCTTCCTGACTCCAAGATGCTTGCAGACGTTCTGAAACAACGCTGATTCGAAGTTCCGACCTGGATCGGAGTGTAATTCTAACGGAACTCTAACGCGACAAAGCATCTCCCTTACTAGTACATCTGCACCCGTCTCGGCTTCTTGGTTAGGTATAGCATACGCCTCCGGTCATGTGGTAAAATAATCCATTGCAACTAAGATGTATTTATTTTCTTTCTCTGATTCAGGAAACGGGCCAGCTGTATCAATGGCCACCCTCTCAAAGGATTCCCCACGTTATACTGTCTCATTGCGGCTTTCCGTTTTGTAACCGGACGATTTCCAGAGGCACACGACTCACAGTTCTTTTCACGCCAAAGTGCCCTCCAGAAATACCATCGTGCAAGCGCTGCAACACTTCCGGCACTCTGCTTCTCGACACTATCACTTGGAGTCTCTCAGTGCCATCTTCACATTCCAGGCGTCGTTTCAAAATTCTATTTTCAATCACCAAGGAGTCCCACTATGCCCGGTATGCTTTTAGACTCCTACTTGAAATACTAATTTCTTTCCAAGCTGGTCGTTGTCCTCTACTTTTCCACTCAATATTACGTCCCAATTCGGCGTCATTCACCTGGTCTTCTTGTATTCTTTCGGGTTGCCAAGTATCATTGGTTACCGTCATTCTATGGATGACACTTATTTTTTCTTCCATCTTGGAGCAATGATTGCAGTCTACTGGACAAGGTCTCCTTGACAGAACGTCTGCATTCCGATGGCTAGTTCCTACACGATGTTCTGTATCAAAGTCATATTCTTGTAGCCGCTCAATCTACCTTGCAACTTGCCCTTCGGGATTTTGAAACTGCAGTAACCATTTTAGTGTAGCATGGTCTATTCTCAACAGGAATTTACGGCCGTATAAGTGCTTATAAAAGTGCGCTACGGATTTGACGACGGCCAACAGCTCCCTTCTTGTCACACAATAGTTCCTTTCTGGCCGCAACTACACCTTGCTAAAATACCCAATAACTTTTTCTTGTCCGTCCTGCACTTAAAAAGTAACGCTTCCTATAGCTGTGTTACTGGCATCGGCATCCAACACAAATTTCCCCTCCATCCGTGGACAACTCAAAATTGGTGCTGTAACTAATAGCCGTTTCAGTTGTTCAAATGCACTGTGGCAGTCGTTAAACCAATCATATTCTACCACTAACGCATTTCACTAATTTAAAACTAGAAGTAGTAACAGTCTTTATTACTCACTATTCATAAGTCCAATTAACACTATATGCCTTATTTATAAATGCTTTCAGTCCAATTAACAGTGAAGCACTATCACACTAATGCTATTTATAAGCACTAATATCTTCTTAAGCTAAATTCTTAACCATAGGTCTATTAACAACACTAAACACTACTATTTATTTATTACACTTTTGTCTATTTATGTATTCTACAAGCTGTCTGTACAATAGACACGTTCAGATAATATAAATTTATGTTTACTCTTGAACTTCCAAAAGCTTAACTATTTAACTTTACACGATATAATTTATATTCGACATTCTGATATAGACTAACTCTTACATTTATCAGCGGTCTTATATATAACCTGAATTATAAAGAATGATTTATGCTCAAGTGTATCCTAAAAAATTCTAGGTTTCTGTAGTATGTACATTACTTACGGCGCTTGTGTGTGTTTGACGGGTTGCCTAATAGTACCTCATAACAGTATTATTACTGTATTTAACGGTTTCGATTCCAATCTATCCATGAGTACTCTTTCGTTCTTTGGTAAGTAGATTTGAACACGTGCCCTATCTTTTTTCGCATATCTATCCTCATGGCCGAATTTCCTTCCTCTGATCCTGTATGAATTACCCTACAGTCTCCGTTCCAAAAATCCCCCGCCTCTGGCCACGGAACTTCACTGATCCCTACTATGTCTAATGCTAATCTATCCATTTCGATTTTTAAGTTCTCTAGCTTACCTACTTGCTTTATATCTCTGACATTCCACGCCCTGACTCGCAGAATGTTCACAACTCCCTTTTTTATACTTTGTGATTACATCCCCCGAAGTAGTTCCTTCCCGGAGATCCGAATGGGGGACTATTTTAACTCCGTAATTTTTACCTCAAAGGATGTCATCATCTTTAATAACAATTTAAGTACGTTGTGTACTTGGGAGGTAATGTGGTGGTTTTCTGTTGCCTTTCACATCGCAGTAGCCACTCTATATACCGTAAAAACTGCTGCCCTCTTTTGGGGACCTGTCTTAGTCTGGTTCCTCACTAACGACCCTACTACTATGGTTGGACCTGTAGTTTGGCTCTTTAAATTACTAGAACGCGCAAGCCATTCCACCGTTCTAGTATTCTAGAACTTCTTCAAGGTGCAGGTCCATTGGAATGGAATAAGTTCTAAATCTTATACAAATGTTTATGGAAAGCGTATAATTACTAGCAAATTTTGAGGTTCGAGTTCAAAGTTTTCGACCTTTACTAGATGATGTGTGCAGCGTATTTGGCAAACTACACTCACAAGCGTTGTAATGATGGATCGGTAAATTATCTAAATATATACTAAAGAGGATTTTGTACCTGTTAACAAAGATTAGGTAAGGATTATTTTAACTAACTTTTAGGAATAATTTTCTGTATAAACTTAAGCTGTAAACTGTTTATAAATTCTTTTGTATGAAAGAAAAATGTTTTTGAATGCATAGATGTATTTTTAGATTTCTGTGTTTCATTAAATTTTCGTAAATTCTGCAGCGTAATTTCCGTTGAGCAATCCAGGTGCGGAAATAAAAGGTACGATACTAATTTCATAGTTACTTTTGCATTCTCATTAATACAGTTCGCTGTGCTGGATTCGGAACATAAATTAGTGGCGCTTCTACCCATATAGGCATACAAGATTCGAACTTATATCTTAGGTTTTCGCGATCCGTACGTTTCCCAATTACGCCACCGATACGGGTGACTAAAATTGGAAAAACCACAAACCTAAATCATGTACACAACCAATTGTAGTCACCCGTCCCAGTGGCGTAATTGGAAAACGCATCACCCGCAAACGCCTAAGATACAGGTTCAAATCCTGTCCTGGACTCTATATTTTCCATCTGTCAATTTCTATCTCCATTTGAAATAATCAATTGGGCTTTTGCATTAAAGTCTAAATTATAATTTTATTTTATCTACCAATATATATATATATATATATATATATATAATGCTGTGATAAGAAGTTGATTAAGGGTGTATTGTATAGCAAGGGTTGTGCAGAAACTATAAATTACGATAGGAAGCAGAAAACTGCATTTATTTAGTAAAAAATTTAGTAATTCTTATATTATGTAAATAGTAGGCATTTAATACCCTGTATATAGAGCATAATTAGTTTTATGTGACGCAAATAAACATATCTTATAACAATAGGACGCATATTTAGCATAGAAATAGGTAATTCATGCATTAGGTAAATAACAAGGATTTAACACTCGGGATACAGAGCTTTATGAATTTTAAGTAATGCAAATGAGAATATCTTTTAGTAAAAAGCACGCGTATTTAGAGGAATGGTAATAAATGTAACTAAACACGCATTCAAGAGGGTTCTAATTAATTATAATATAATACGGAGATAAGAAATAAAACTTAACAAAACCTTGTGTAAGTGCGTAGAAACCATCAACATTTTTAATAAGAAAATGCAGTTCAAAGATGCGTAAATAAATAAAAATAGACGAAAGTAAAATTCAAATTACATCATGTATTTTTGTATAATATGGAAAAAGCGATATTTACACAAAACAACGTATGGTCTGATAACGAGGTATCTATAAGCAAACAACCATTACCCGGAAAACCAAGTATATTACATCAGAAAACCACTTCTAGGTGCAGCAAATACAAATACTTCATTGGTTAAGATAGCGACAGACTTGGTGAAACCCAACCCACATACAAGTGGGTTGAGCCTATATTAACAGCGAGAATGATAAGAGAGCTCAGTTTTAACTCAAGAAGGCCAAGCTGCAATACTCTGAACTTAAAGGTCACGCGTAATTTAATATTTAATAATATAATAGTGAAAATAGATAGTCACAAGTAAGTGCTACAAATATGAAGATTTCTTTTGCCGATTAACGTAAGTAGAATTTGGGATAATATAATAATAAGATAATAATAGGGCTTTGAGCGGATAGATATAATAACTCCGAGTGGATAGATATAATAATTCCAAATGTGTGTATAATCCTGATCCGAGTGTATGGACAATCCTAGTTGGTCAATAATGATTTAAATGTGTGTATAATTCTAATCCTAATTGGATGATAATAATTCTGAATTGATGTTGGTTGATAATGGATGGCATAATAATTTAAATGCATGGAAGATTCTAATTGAGGGTATAATATTTCAAATGTATGGATAATTCGAATATGGGGATGTTTTAAATGGATTAATGTAATACTTCAAAGCAGCGTCGACAATTTTGATATAATTTTGAGTTGCGAGAATCAATAAAGAAGCAAGAAATAATTTATGGAGAACAAGGGGTTCAACTAAGCAGAGCAGGTCGGATCTTATTAGTTTTAAGATATTTTTTTTTATTTCATTACTGAATGTATTCAATTACATAAACTTGTGTAACAAAGTCAACAACAAACTTTGCATACGTTAAAAGTACGTAATATTATAAAGGGGTTTAGAACGTTCCAGGCTTCTTTGGTAAAAAAGGTAGTTTTTGGTGACGTTAAATTGATTGCAAAGCATATATAAATTTTGGGATAAATAAGACTTATGATATTGATTGATCGAGGAGTGTATTTTATTAATTTTCAAAACTTGTACATAATATTTCTTTTCATTATATGGAATTAATTGACTTCATTTTATAATTTCAACAAAGAGGTAATCAGAAAGGGGTGAAGAAAAGAGGTAATCAGAAAGGGGTGAAGATGCACTCTGTGTAGAATAATAAAAGCTAGCCGTGGCATAATAAGTAAAATTAGTGAGATTTTAAATTTGATTAAGAAAACACAGTGAGGCGGAGTTGTAGTAGAAAACGTCCATTGACACCGAGTACGGCGTTATCATATCAATATATATATATATATATATATATATATACATATATATTAGGTAGTTAATTACATAAGATAAGTTGATAAATATTATCGAATTATAGCGAATAAGATGAAATTATAACTTAGACTTTTATGCAAAGAGCAAATGATCATTTCAAATCGAGCTAAAAATTGAAAGATGGAAAATATAAGGCCTTGGACAGGACTTGAACCTGTATCCTGGTTCTGCCGAAACCATACGTTTACCAATTACGCCACCGAGACCGATGACGACAATTGGAAAATTTACAAATTTAAATCGTGTACACAACTATACATAAACCTAACTTTCAATTACGTTTGACATTTTTGTCAATCATATCTGATATTGTCAAGTTTTCGACTTATGTCAGTTATAGACGGGAAGCTACGCTCAAAATTACGGCTATAAGCCAAGTATTAAATATATAAATATTTTAGGTAGTTAATTTGTAACGACTACGAGTTCGTGCTTCATTAATATACGCCTTTGTAAGTAGTGTGGTAAGGCCGGTCCTAATTCAAAACGTGCTCACACGTATTTTACATATGTAAAATACACGTGCACCGTCTTGAATTAGGACCGGCCTTATATACTTTCAATGTAAAATAGTTGTGAGAACATGAATTAAGACCGGCCTTGTATACCTTCAATGTAAAATACTTGTGGGCACGTTTTGAAGTCAGACCGGCTTTATATTACTTTCAATGAAACATACTTCAAAACACACGTATGTTGAAAAATGTAAGTGCAAAGAAAATGTGTGTAGCTGTTTTGAATTCGGTTTTTTAGCGAGAAGTTATAAAGTAGGTCAGATGCAAAATATCGCATTCAAGTTAATTGTGTTTAATTAAAGTGGATTCTGATTTATGTTTTTTACTTATGTTTAGAGGCTGCAAATACACATGGGCCGGTTTCATTTCAAAATGTGTGTTCACTCTTGGGATATGTTAAAAAGAGGTTTGGCAAAGTACGCAGATGGTGGTAATCTGCTATATAAGGAGATTGCTCCTAATATTAATTTAATTAGTCGCAGAAAAGCAATATGGATTTTAATACTCTTAATAAAACCACATTTCGCAAACCTTATGTAAATTCAAAAGATCTTGTAGTGAATAAGAGGTTTGAAGTTTTAAAAGTGGAAACAATCAAGACAAAATATGGAGAAACAGTATTAGTGGAAACAGAAGAGTTCAAGAGTATATTGCCATTGAGATATTTTGAATACCTTCAAGCACATGGAGTGAAATAATTAAATGAAAGTATTGGCTCGAACAAACACGTATACATAACTAATAAGGGATCGATCGGTCTAACTGTCAACATAGAATTTTCAGAATAATATGTCACTAATCTAAGAAATTAGTATTATTATAATAATATACATCGTGTTATTTACTGTTTATTTTATTATAACATATCTAAGTCGATTGTATAAAAAATGATGTATTTAATTAAAGTGGGTTCTGATTTATGTGTGTTTTACTTTGAGGTTACTACCTTGTTTAAAGAAAGTCTTGTTTCAAAAGAGAAACTTTTATAAAATACTTTTTTTATTTTACAAATTGTTGAATATTTTGATCTAACTATTTACAGTTAAAATCTAACTATTTATAAATGAAAAAGTATTTATTAACTCCCGTTCTTGAAGTATCTGCTGCTCCATCGCTGTTAGTTCCTCTCTTTTTTGCTTTATTATTTCTAGTTCCAAATCTATACGACGCAGTAGCTTCTCTCCACGCTTTTTAAATGCGTTAAGCAACTCTACTGTGTCATCTTCGTAGGATTTGTCATCTTTACAGCAAAGAGCCATATTAGATTCTGTATATAACTTTTTCATAGCCAACATGTTTTTGCCGGATCTGTGAGCATAACATAAAAGATTACTGTAGGTTTACCTTTTCTTTTGTAAACTACCTGATGTTTCTGAGAAGATCAGAATGTGCCAACGATCAAACGATAGCCTCAGAATTTCTAGAATGGTTTTTTGATCCTAATCTAATGTAACTTATAAATTAGTAGTGTTTTAAAACACATGTATAAATGTGAAAAACACTTACCGTGATATGTCTGTTACATCACTATCAAAAATAGCAGCCGTGTCAAGTTGAGGTGAAGAAGAACCAAAAACTTCTTTAATCAAGTCTTCGCCAGAATGTAATATAAATTGTTGTAGAACTTTTACGTTGGTACTATTACAATTTTTGATCGATGATAAGTTACTCATTCTTTTTAAAGTTGCTAGTAGTAGTAACTAATAATTATACAAGAGATCTGATTGAATACTGTTGGTAAAATCCACGTGAAGTATTTATATTAAATAATAAACTGACCTGTTAGAAAAAATTTAAAAATTTGCATTGTTTTCTGACAAAATTGCAAATGTTATATATATTCAGCTCTGCAATCTATTCTAATGAATAAAAACCAGTATGTAAGCAAATATAATTATGTCTCGGCAGTATGCAATGCAAATGGTCCTTAACTAGTAATATATAGAATAAGTTTTAGATTACTGCTAGCATAATTTATTTTTCAGTAAAACTTAACAAAATTGACTTTATATGCATATATAGGTATGTAGTAATTGCGTTCATGCTGCATAATGAAATTCTTTTATTTTCTCAAGGTACTGCTATATATAGCTTCAAATAAATTAAATTGCATAATGTTAATTGTGTTATGATTAAAACTGCAGAATGTTTTTTTTTTAAAAACCATAAGTGCGTGTAAATTATTAAACAACATTGACAGTTTAATCTCAGACATTTTTCAAATTTGCTTTATTTTTCTGAATTTTTTTTATATGTATCCATAACAATAGCGCTGTAATGCTAGTGTATTTTTTGTATACACATCATAAATCAAAGGTCGTACAAAAACATTTTTATTACTATACTGCAAACAAGCAAATTTTTGCCGTAAACGCAGCTGAATGAAAAATGATGTTATATGCTAATTCTTTTACAGTTGTTTTGCTTACGTCAGATGATATTGTAGTATAAATAGTAAATAAAGCTCTACATATATTAAGTAGTTTAGTGATTTGTATAGAATCATAAATTCTGAAACAGTAGCCGAGATTAGTAGCGCTATTTTAAAATTAACTGTGAAATGCGTGAATCTAATCAGATCAGTCGATGCTATAGAAACACATTATAATTATCAAAGCAAATATTAGTATATTGAAACTTGCTATTAGAAATAAGGTATACGAAGACAATCGTCAGGAAAATCCTAGTAGGCTGGAATCTAATTTGGAACATCTTAAAAGCTACCTTGTACGATTGAGGCACTTGAAACGCACTTTGGAATATAAAGGTAAAGGTATTGATGTAACGCTTTCTAGAGGTCATATTCGAAAAAATCTGATTTGGCATGATGTACAATCATGTTTTGGAAGTCGAATAATTACGGGACTTATTACTAATTTAAGTTATAGAAAACCTCTAGTGTTCTTAGACAATGCTTCCCTAGTTTTAAACGCAAGATTGTTGCTTGCTTAAAAAAGTCAATGTTGAAAGTTAATGTGATATTGGCCGCTAACTTTGTTAAGCCTACAACTGGCGAAATAGATTTGAAGACGTTTCCTACTGCGAATCGTCACATCGATATAAATACCAATCTCAAGTGGTGGTATAAGGAGAACGTATTGGACAAGATTTCAAAGCGATTAAAGGAATTTAGCGAAAAGGATTTAGGTTGGGCAATCCAAGAAGTTTTACACTTGAAGGTAAATATAAACAATCATGATCCACTTAAAGGAGGGTGTTCAACGTTTGTACCGGTTCCGGACTTTATAAAAAAAAAGCTGTGGTAAATGTAATAAATAACGACCAACATTGCATTATTTGGAGCTTGGTTTCCGCTTTATATCCTGCTAAACATAATAGTCAGAGAATATCTAGCTATCCAGATTTTGATACAGTATTATGCTACAATTCAATTCAGTTTCCAATCGCATTAAAAGACAAAAAAAATTGAGAAGCTTAACAATCTCGCAATTAACCTATATTGTATAGAAAATACTAAAATACTGCCATTTTGTTTAAGTGAAAATTTAAAAAAAATAGAACCTATTAATCTGTTAGTTTTAAATAATGATTCCTTACAATATTCTCGTCCGACAAATGCTAATGAGAATCACTTTCATTTTACTTGGATTAAGGATATGTCAAAATTATTTGCAAAACAGTTGTCTTCACATCAACACAGAAAATTTTTTTGTTAAAGATGTTTAAATAATTTTAGTACAGCAAGCATTACTTAAGCGTCATTCGAATTATTGCGAAAAACAGAATACTTGCTCAATAAGATTACCCGAAGAATCTGAAAAGTATCTAACATTTAAACATTTCCACTACCAAGAAAAAGTATCATTTGTAGTTTATGCAGATCTCGAATGTATATTAGAACCGTGCAATGAGCCGGAGGTAATATTAAACACAGTCCGTTACCAAAGGCATATACCCTTTAGTGTAGCGTACTATTTGAAATGCTCGTATGATAATATATATTCCAAATTTCAACTGTACCGCGGAAAGGATTGTATAGAATGGTTTGTTGCTCAATTGAAACTGATTTTAGAAACGACGAATAACATTTTCTGTAACCCAAAACCTATGATTCCTTTAACAGAAGAACAAAAGTCAGCATTTAAATTTGCCCTTCACTGTCACATTTGCAATAAACCTTTTAGTATAGATGATATTAGAGTTCGCGATCACTGCCACTTTACAGGTGAATTTCGAGGAGCGGCTCATCAAGATTGCAACATCAATTATCATAATTCTTATATGATACCAGTAGTTTTTCATAACTTATCAGGCTACGATTCGCATTTCATTATTAAAAAAATCTCGTTAGAGTTTTCAGGTTCGTTAAGCATTCTACCAATAAATAAGGAAAAATACATATCTTTTACAAAATATGTATAAGGTATGAAAGTTAGTTTTAGATTTATCGATTCATTCAGGTTTATGACATCTAGCATCGAAAAATTAGCTTCCTACTTAGATGATACTAAAAAATACATCAATAGGGAATATTGTAACACTGATAATGAGTTTCGGTTACTTACGCGTAAAGGCATATATTCCTATGATTACATTAACTCTTGGGATAGGCTCAATGAAACCGATTTACCCTGTAAAACAGCATTCTTTAATCGTTTGCGCAATGAAGAAGTCTCAGATGAAGACTACAATCATGCTAAGCACGTTTGGCAAACATTTAATATAAAAACACTAGGGGACTATTCAGATCTATATTTAAAAACAAATGTACTGCTCTTGACTGATTGATTTGAAAACTTTAGAAAAACTTGCATGTTCACGTATAAGTTAGATCCACTTCACTACTTTACGGCTCCTGGCTTAGCTCTAGATGCAAAGTTAAAAACGACAAACGTTAAACTCAAGTTGCTTACTGATATTGAAAAAATAATGTTTTTAGAACGGGGAATTCGTGGTGGGGCTTCTCAATGTTTGAATAGATATTTCAAAGCAAATAACAAATATATGAATGCAGATTATGATCCGAATTTCGATTCTAAATATTTAATGTATTTTGATGTTAATAATTTATATGGGGCTGCAATGTCTGAATATCTTCCATATGGAGAATTTGAATTTTTAGATGGCACCAGTCCAGATATAGTACGTTTAGACATACTTAATATTCTCGATGATTATGATGTGGGATAATTTTTGAATGCGATTTACACTACCCAGTATTTTTACATGAAATTCACAGTGATTTACCTTTGGCTCCTGAACATATGATACCACCAGTATCTTCTAATAAATCAAACTTAAAGAAATTACTTACAACTTTATATCCAAAACTCAACTATATTATTCACTACAAGAATTTAAAAATGTATTTAAGCTACGGTTTAGAACTGAAAAAGATTCATAAGGTTCTTCAGTTTAAACAAGCCCCTTGGATAAAAGAATACATTGATTTGAATACGAAATTAAGACAACAGTCAAAAAACAGTTTCGATATGCTTTTATAAAAATATGATAAGTTCGGTTTATGAAAAAATGATGGAAAACGTAAGGAAGTGGAAAGATATGAAATTAGTGACCGAATGGGAAGGACGGTTTGAAGCTCGTAGTTGCATAGCGAAACCTAATTTTCACAGTTGCACTGTGTTAGACAAAGATTTTGTCTTAATAAAAATGAATAAATTAGAGGTTTATTTAAACAAATCCATTTATGCAGGTTTCTTTATTCTAGATATTTCAAAAACCTATTTATATGAATTTCACTATAGTTATATAAAATCGCAATTTGCTAACAAAGCAAAGCTGCTGTACACAGATACGGATAGTTTGATATACGAGTTTAGCGTTGAAGATATTTACTCTTATATCAAACAAGAAATTCATAGATTTGATACTTCCAATTACGATCCCCATAACAAATATCATATCCCATTATCAAATAAAAAGGTTCCTGGTATTATAAAAGATGAAAACAATGGTGATATTATGCTAGAGTTTGTAGGGCTTAGATCTAAAATGTACATTTACAGAGTTCAGGAAGGATAATAAATAAGTCAAAGGGATCTTCCTTAGCAAGTATTAAGCAAATTTCTTTTGATGATTATACGAATGCTTTGTTTTATAAACAGACTGTACAGAAACGGCAATGTTTAATTAGGTCAGTCAAACATGATGTGTTTACTATTAAACAAAAAAAATTGTTTTTAATCCAAGTGATGATAAAAGAATTCTTAGTACCTCAACCACTGATACTAAACCTTGGGGGTATAACTATACACTCAGAAATGACTTGTAAAGCTTCAAACACTGACTCAAATAAAGAATGTAATTTATTTTATCCCGATTAACACATAATATTTTTTTTAGTTATAAAAGCTTGAGTGTTATGTTTATACCTGCACAAGTACACCGTTTTTTTTTGAATGTGTCTAAAAATAGGATACCTTTCAATCTGTCCGAGTTATACTTAATATTAGTATAAATGTATTGTAGAGAAAAAATAGTAGTAGTAACCGTTCTGTTAAAAAAATCCAGTTTGTTAATAACATACCAGTTAGAGAAATGTATAACAGAACTTTTATTTAAATTTGACAATGGTTATGACTGTTTACTAAATCACTTAATAATTCCAACATGTAAAAAATATTTAAGCAAAAATTATTATTATAACCCATTAATAATCAAACATTTGATATTGTAAAAAAAACAACATGTAAAATAATAATAAATAGACTGTGATTGCTAAATGATTTATTGTTTTTTTCTTTTTTTTATAATTTGTAAAGGTACAGTAATAATCACGTAATTATAATATTCTTATGCTGTTTGAGAGTGGATTGTATTTGACTATCTTATCATGAAGTATAAGGCAATGACAATATGTATTTGGCAAAACGTTTCTGCTAATTTCAAATTCTAATCTAATATCGACAGTACCAAATTTTAACGCTTCGTTTTGTCTAGAACAATCTATGACTACTAATGGTGCAATACTTCGTAAATCTTCAGGATTAAAAAGTGGCTCATTTTCCTTTTCGTAGTATGATTGCTGAAACTGGGCATACATCTCATGTAACAACGCAGTCTGTTTATTCTAACCTTCAAATTTAAGTTATCGTATTGGAAAATTTCTGAATTTAAATAGAGTTTCATGTTGGTTAAATAGCAATGATCAAAACGACTGTAGTTGCTCATGTATCTATTATTCGGTTGGTTTGGAAACCAACAATCACAAATCTTGGTTTTTCTAATTGTGTTGTTGTTTTAATGTTCCATGTATGACGTTGCGTTGCTTGTACAAGTTGATATTCATGCAACTCCCATCCTCTAAACGGAATATGCAAATCCTGATTTTGTGCAAAGCATTCTATTAAATTAATTCGTTGAGTATCATCAACGGCTACATGAGGCATTTTCCATAAAACTTTGTTTAAAACAACTTTTATTTCTTCATTGGGTGTAGGATTAATTATAGCATTAGTATCAAAACTAGAACGTAGTAAAACTAACTCATGGCGGAGGTTTAAAATAATTTTTTTAAAATATTCGCATAATCCGAGAACCATTGAAAGGTTTATTGCAACATTAAAATTCCCATTGGTATCAACCATTTGCGAATCATCCATAGGAAACCACTCAGCGTTTTGTAAATGTTTACTTTGATTGCTATTATATGAAACATATCCCTTCATTATAGACGTAAATCCTGGATTCCGAACACGATCTACAATGACACCACCAATCTCATATATAATTTCATCAAAAAACAGCAAAACTCCATTATTTAAAAACTTTACTGTCTGAGACGGCGTTCCATCTTTTCTAATTAATTTGCCTTCTACGTACAGCATACTCTTCGATGGTAAGGTGTATACATCTTGTTGTTGTATATGGATTCGAATTTCATCATTATTGTTTAAAGATGTGTTAGCATAAGGCTGATGAGTATGTTTTTCGGTATTAACAATTACATTGTCGAAGTAATTCACGCACGTTCAGTATTTCACTATTCATTGTACTTTTTAATTAAATAAATGCAGTCCTAACGATTGTAGAAACTGCCGGTTTTGTGTTGTTAGCGGTCTTGAAACAATCAATCGAGTGTCGATTGCTTTGAAATTTTCAGCATTTATAGCAATTCTTAACATGTTGCGTGCATTATACTTAATACTCATGGCTATTGCAGATTTTTTTTAAATGCAACCTTACAGTTAGCGGTTCTCCTCTGAAATTAACTAAATTTCCATCTTGATCTCACACTTTAACTATTATTTCATTCATTATACGTGACCTGATTGGTAGATATATAATCGTAGGTGGGCACTCGACAATTTTAAAACCTGCAGGTACTTGAGGAAAAAATTCATGTATTACATAGGCTGGTTTACTATTTAAATAGGATCCACTTGCAATATTACAATCGATTAAAACTGCATTCACTTTACAAATGTTGATCGCGTAGTCTGCTTGATGCGTGGCATATGCTAGCAATTTTCGTGGATTGAAACCGAGTAGAGAACCAATCAAATCCTTTTTTGGTAAAATCCACATCTTCACTACATTTAATACTACATTTAAGTGTATTATTGTCAGCTGTAATTTCTATATACACTGGCGTCTTTCTAGCGCTTCGAGATTGTTCCATACGACCACGCCATCTTTTATCGCCTAAAGCTTTTTGAAGATATTTATTAATTTCTCTAATCTCATAAGCATCTTCAGGTATTCCTATGAATTCTCCGTTGGATCCATAATAAAATTTATTATTTATTCCTTTTTCAATGTTTGGAATTGTGTTATGAGACTCAAAATTTGTTAATCCTAATACGTGCTCCGAATCATTATCCAAGTTTATAGGCGGTTTAAAATTGCTTGTTAAAACTGAAGTGTTTCCCGTTAGAGTAAAAGTGTACGACATGACAACTTCATACGCAGTTCTATGTACTGCTAAGAAATTGTAAGCATAAATGTCCGCAAAACACAGTACCGTACGATTGTTCTTGGTTAAAGTTATAAAGAATTTTACATTTACCTCCGCTATTCAAATAACTTATCAACTCTTTGGCGGTTGCAGGTTTTCGTAGCTGTCATAGTAGATAGCGCTACTACCGAACTTTTTATAAGAGGTTCAATGCGTGCCTAAACCTTCTATTCCATCTAAATTAATTATACCACATTCTTTTAAATTAACTTTCTTGGGAAGATTTTTTCTCATGAACACTCCACGGAAATATGGTACTTCTAATTGCTTAACAAACTCTATTAATTATAAATTGCTTAGTGCTCGATTAAGTAAAATCGAGTTGCGTTCCTTTGAGCTTTTGCTGGGGCTAAAAAAAGACCAAAACCTTTTTTATAAGGTTTGATGTACATGCCGTTTCCGACTGCAATGTCCTACATTGCCTTGTTATGACGTTCTTTTTCCGCTAGTTGTTCCTTAGCTATTTTAGTATCTGAAACTGCTTTTGCAACAGCAGCTGCACGCACCTCCAGTAAGAGTACCAAGGGCGCTTAGGCCTGCAAAAGTTGGTATTAGTGGTAGAAAACCTCCTGTTTTAGGAATTGATATAATACGAGCTGATTTAATATGCTTCTTTTGTTTTGCTGTATTGGCGGCCTTAATTGCTATGTTGATTGCATCCATAATATTACATCCTTTAGCCTTTTTTTAAAGCTGTATGTGCTTGTTTGATAATATTTTTAATACCTAGCGTACTTCTTATTTTAGGTTTCCTTATCGGTTTTCTTATTTTATTAATATTTCTTTTTGTTCTCAGTGATGCACAGGCACCCATACCAAGTTTTACTTTAGCTTTCATTTCGGTAGCTACTCCAAATGCTGCTGCTTTTTCACCTAAAGACGAGTCACCAGAATTTAGTCTTTTTGTAGCTAACTGAGCTAACTTCGAATCTGCTTGATGGCGTTTAGATAGATCCTTTTCTTTAAAGTATGCAATATCGTGCTCCTTACAAGCCTCGTCTAACTTGTTTATTCCCTTGTCTCCCCGAGCTAACCGTTTGATTAGTTTTGTACCGGACCGCAAAATTTGTAACCCGGAATATGCGCTTCAAATGGTAAATTGTTAATTACAGTATTTAACAGTCCGTTCCCAGTAGTTTTAGAATTATTATAGGTAATCATTAGCGGACAACTGTCCTCTCAAGCTGTGCAGTATATAAATAAAATATTGTGAATTAATGATTCTTTATATACTCGCCGTTTCTTATATATATATATATATATATATATATATATATATATATATATTACTCATATTTAGACCAGGGTAGAAAATTAATGGATTACATCAAATAATTTTAATCACCGTGTATAAGGAAGTTTATTAGATAATACGCTTTATTAAAACCCGTGGAGAATAAAATTCATTCGTTTTATTAAAATAAGAGATTAAAATTATTTACAAGACGCTTTATATAAAAATAAGCAGTTTTAAAATGCTCAACGTGTAATTTAATTATTCCAAAGTAAAGAATCAAATGGAAATTACGTGCAAGATTTATATTAATTGATTCAAGTTTGGGCAACGAGTATTAAACGAAATGTACAAATAGTAATTGAATATTTAATTAGGATTCACTAAAAATTAAAGAGTATTAATTTTAAGTGAAGTTAATTGAACCGTTAGTAACAGATAATATCTATAGAAACTTGTAAAACCCAAGATTATAATACCAGAAAATAAAGCTCTGAGAATTAATATTATGTTGAACACCTGCGTAGTTTAAATGTCACATACGGCGAAAAGTTTGCAGATAACGAATAGTTTCAGAGAATCTTGGGAAAACGTCGCATAATAGTTACAAGAAATGCTAAAGGGGTTATTTCACACTCCATGTGGACTAAAATAATCGATAATAAAGAATATCACTTTGCATCAATAAGAACAGGTTAGATAGAGACAGATAATATGCGCAAGACCGAGACACATATAGTAAAAGGCGTGAGTAGCGCAACGTCATGGGGTTGCGATTGGTTAAAAGTAAAAGGCAAACTTGAGAGGTAAAAATAACAGTTCTGTATAAAATTTAATCGGTTATTTCCAGACGTTGCGTGCCGTGTTGAAATTTCTGAGATTTAACTGGGACGAGTGAAAATTCGTAAAAACCGACGCGCGAGCGACGGACTGGGAACATAGAATAAGGAATTCTTTAGAATTACCCGTTTTGAGGACAAAAGCGACGTGCCGGCTTTTGCTATATATACCGAGATGAATATAAACAAGCCCTCTTAGACTTTTGACTATTCGATGCGTTAAAAGCTCTTACATCCGCGACTTGATTGAAGATGTTAAACAGTGCATTTTAGTTTGATAAAATAATTTAAAATTTTGCTCGTATATTTTAGTGATTCAAAATAGTTGGTTATTTACGTGCTAACATGAATGTACTTCAGTGCACTTAGATACAAGGTAATAAAATTTAGTTTCACTGTACCAATTAGCAAAATTTACAACGACAAATGTATACACAAAAGTAGGCAGTTTTGGCGTATATTGGTGAAAGACGCATGAATTTCTTTGCTATTTTTCGGGGGTGTTAATAATTAAATGGCTCAAATACGTGTCTGGATCCACGAAACAAGGGTCAGATATACACAGATGAGTTACGGAAAAGCCCAGAAACAACTTTAAATAAATGGTGATGGAGAAAATATTTAAAGCGTTGAGAATTAGAAGCCGTAAATATAATCCTGTTGGAATGGTGTGATTAACTAAAGGGACGATGTACTTTGAAGCTACGAGGACAGTAACCTTCAGGTAAATTATACTATTTTGTTTGACATTTTTGTGTGTGTTGAATAACTTTATAATTGATTTACTTTAAATGGACATTAGTGAAATTGTACTAACCATAAAATTTTAATTTTAAGATGAAATTTGCTTGTTTAAGTAGAAAGGGTATTTAGTTTTGATGTTCGGTAATATGATGAAAATTTGGGTATGTCTTTGAGCTCAATTAGACGAACCTGGTTAATTAACGTAAAGGGGTGGTAGATGCTCCTTTATACTCAGACTCGGTCTGCTTATATTGTTATATTAATTAGTAGGCATCCAACAAGGACTTTAATTTTGGATGCACATTAAAATGATAATAAAATTGATCTTGAAATTCTTTTAAAACTGAAATTTATGCTGAGTTTTAATTTTGAAATTTTAATGTATTCTGAATATTGATGTAAATAGAGTTAACGTTGATGTTTTGGTAGGAATGTGTTGTTTTTTTATGAATGAGGAGGTTTATAACATTAGGTGAGCAGCCGAGGCGAAAAGAGGATCACAGCCGTTTATGACGCCCAATCTGTGGGACTAGAATTTTTTTGTTTGAAAGGACCCAGTTCCCGCATTCAAAGGAGTATATCACAGCAAATTTTGGCGACCACAACGTGAGAGCTCGAGTTCCAAATAAAATTTTTGTTATTTTATTCCAGTAAACTGGCGATCTGAGAAAGAGAGTTTCTGTTTGTGTATAAATTTAAGAGTATTTTTAGAGTGTGTGTGAGTGAGTAGAACGTATGCAGAGAAAGGAGTGGTTAAGGAGTCAAGGAGTGGAAATTGGAAGTGACGATAGTGCATTGTGTGGAAAAAATTCGAAAATGGAAGAAGCTGGAGGCAGTAGAGATCAGTCGAGGACGGAATCAGGGGATCAAGGAAACGAGATGATGATGCGAATGCTAGAGGAAATGAGATCGAGTAGGGAAGAAGCTAATAGGAAGTTTGAGGAAATTAGAGAAATGAGTGCTGAATCGAATAGGAAAGTTGACCGAATGAATGAGACATTAACAGGAGTTAGGGAAACCCTAAGTGAGAAAATAGATAAGACGAATAAAGAAGTTTCAAAATTTAAAAATAGTCTTACCGTGAAACTGGGTGAAGTGGAAAATAGGGTAGATAAAAATGAGCGTGATATTACAGGTCTTCGACAGGAAATGGGACATTTAAAGTCCGAAGTACGCATTTTCTGTGAAGAAGAGATTAATGTAAAAATGACTGAAGTGACGGACTCATGTAGGGATCAGTTAGGCAGGGTAGAACGCGAAGTTAGTAGTATTAAATACAACATGTCAAATTTAACGGGGGATGGTCCCAGATTTTCTACAGGTGGAGTATCATTGGACCAACACATGAAGTTTTATGGCGATAACAGGGTAAATCCACAAATTTTTATTAATAGCGTAAGAAATCTAGTGGGAAATTTATTTGACGAACAGACTAAACTGAATACGATAAAGGCTTTATTAAAGGACAACGCGGAAGCATGGTACAATTTAGTAGGACAGGACATAGACACGTATCAGGACTTTGAAAACAAATTTTTAAAACACTACTGGAGTGACCACAGACAAGACCAGGTACGAGACGACTTAATTACAGGAAAATTTAAGGAGAGTTTGCAGGATCTAGGAGCAATATGCCATCCGCAAATACAGTGTGGCCAAACAACTGAATCCACCATTGACGGACAGACAGATTATTAAGTACCTATCACGACATTTTGAACTGGAAATTAGACAACACGTGGCCTTACAAAACATCACAGAACGGGAGACATTTTAGAGTATTTGCAGAGATATGACGATGTATGTGTAGGACGGACAAGAGAGATACGAGAACGAAACGTTAACACACTTAGGTTTGACAACAGGACACCGAATTATCCGAGACGGCCTGACTATAACAGAAATTTTCCACAGAATTGGGAACGACGAGGACAGGAATACAGGAGCAATAGTGCGACTAGGGGACCGACGCCAAGACCTAGTTACACGCGACAGAACAGTTTACCGGAGGTAAACAGGACTGTGACCAGCACGCCGAATAGAGACAGGGACACGAATATTAACACGAGGAGGACGTACGCACAGGTTGTAGAAGGACAACCAGGACCAAGCACGGAAAACAGGATGGGACAGGATTTTTAGAACGCGACAGACCACTAGATTTCTGTGTAAATGTATATGAACATCCACGTGAATTTTTCAAAATTGAGGAGGAAGTAGAGTCAGAAACTGTAGAAAAATTATGTTTGCCAATTATTAATTTAGAAATTTTTGAAAATAATGTAGAAGTATTACTTGATACAGGGGCAGAGGCGAGTTTAATATCGGAGGAATTCGTCAGCAAAATTAGGGATAAGGTTTGTGATAGAATTATGCCTATAAAACGTAGCCATTTAGTAGCTCCAAATAAAAAGAAGTTTGCTCTAGTAAATAGTGTTGTGGTGCTTAGGATAGATATAGGAGGTTTTAGCTGTGAACAGGAGTTTGTAATTGTACCTGGACTGAAGTTTCAGAGCATTTTAGGTGTTGACTGTATGATGAAGTTAGGGGTTTTGATAGATATGGAAAGGAAGGTAATAAGGATTAGGGATAGGGTAGTGCCATGGAAGGGCAGTTATGAAGTCACAGAGGATGACACGGAGTTTAGTATTAATGTAGTAGAGGTAGAGGATGATGAAGGTAAACAGATCAACACAATAAGATGTCCAGAGGATAGGAGAGTAGAGGTTCAAGCTTTATTACAAAGACATGCAGAATTAGTGGGGGTAGAAGCAAGCACAGCGTTAGGCTATGAGCACAAATTGGAAGTGGATAATTCAGAACCGTTCAACGCAAAGGTTTATCCAATTCCAGCAGCATATCGGGAGCAGGTGAAGGCAGAATTAAATAAAATGTTGGAGGATGGCATAATAGAGGTATCAAACACTCATTTCATAAATCCGTTGGTGGTAGTTAAGAAAAAGGATGATAGCATTCGTTTATGTTTAGATGCACGAAAAATTAATCAACGGACCAAACCGCAATTCCATTGTCCACCATCCATGGACACACTTTTGACGAGATTAAGTGGCAAGTTTATTTTAGTAAATTAGATTTAAGAAATTCATTCTGGCTGATTCCATTACACAAAGATTCTAGAAGGTACACAGGATTTTCCGTAGAGGAAAAATCTATAATTTTAAGGTAGTACCGTATGGTTTGTCAACGTCAAGTGCAGCATTAATTAAGGCAATGCAAGCAATTTTAGGAGCATATGAGCAATTCTGCATACACTATGTGGATGATATTTTAATTTTAGTGAAACTGAGGAACAACATTACTCTCATTTAGAACGGATATTATTAGAGCTTAAATTAGCAGGATTGAGGCTGAATATAGAAAATGTGAATTTTTTCAAAAACCGTTAAATTTCTGGGGTATGTGGTGAACACTCAAGGTATGTGTATCGATAAAGAAAGATTGTCCGAACTTTTGACATATCCGAGACCTAATAACATTAGGAAATTAAGAGCTTTTTGGGGTCCTTAACTTTTATAAAAGTTTGTACCGGGATTTGCTGAAAAGCGAGTCCATTGTTTAAACTTCTGAAGAAGGGAGTACGATGGAGTTGGACGGAAAGTCAAGAGGCAGCATATTTAACACTGTTGGAACAATTTCACGACCAACTAATTTTGAGGCATCCCAGATTTGATGTAGGTTTCGTACTGAGGACGGATGCATCGGATAGTGCATTAGCAGCAGAGTTGTACCAAGTACAAGAGGGGGAAGAGGTGCCCATATCTTTTGTTTTACGCACACTGAAGCCGCATGAAGTAAATTACACGATTAGTGAAAAGGAGATGGCTGCAGTGGTGTTTGGTGTTACGAAGTTAAAATTTTTTTTGATAGGAAGACATTTTGTAATCGAAACGGATCATTCGGCGTTGTGTGCGTTGATGAATACGAGATTTTCTAACAATCGAGTATATCGATGGGGTTGTTACTACAGGAGTTTGACTTTGAGATTAGATATATTAAGGGAGAAAATAATTTTATAGCAGACGCGTTTAGTAGAAACAGGGACATGGATAACAAAAGACCGTGTGACATCATGATTGCCATGAACAGTCTACTACAAAATGATTCAGTATATGGAGAAGAGGAGATCTTGAGGAACCAGAGGCAGAGTGAGGAGCTACAGATTGTTAGAACGAAGTTAGAAAACGAACCGGGATTTAAAAACTTCCATATGATAAACGGCTTTTTGTGTAAAAAAATTCAAGAATTGGAAGTGTATGTAGTGGATAGGGTACAAGCAAAATTAATTATCAAAGATCTGCACTTAAGATATGGTCACATAGGAATCCGAAAGACATGGTTAATTTTAGGAAACGTTTTTTCAACTAAAGACTTAGGGTTAGTAAAGTCAGTCATCAACACTTGTCACTTATGTACTTTAGGAAAGTACAAAAATAGTACGAGTCAGGATGTGGTACAAAGCATACACGTACAAAATCCCCTGGACTTAGTTGCTATTGATTATTTGAGTAATCTAGTCCGAAGTACAAAAGGACACAAACATGTGCTGATTGTGACTGATGTGTTTTCGAAATTTACCAAATTATATCCCACTCGGGATTGTAACACAGTCGGAACAAACAAGAAATTGGAACAATTTTGTAGGAAGTAGGAACTTTTAAACGAGTATTAGCAGACAATGCTACTTATTTTAATAATCAAAGATTTAGAGATTATTGGGAGAGGCAAAACATTAAAGTGGTGTTTTGTAGCATAAGGCATCCTCAAGCAAATCCAGCTGAGCGATATATTCAAGAGACGGTTAAGTTTTTGCGTTTAGCTTCACATAGGAATCATCGTTTATGGGAGGACAATTTGTCCAAGGTTGAATCTTTTATCAATGAAACCCTAGTACCGTGACAGAAATCAGTCCCATTATGCTGATCAAGCAACAGTATCCCGAAAGACCATGGCAAATTGTGCCTAGGGACGATGAATTTCAACAACTTTTGGTAGATGTGAGGAGAGGTTAAGGAAGAGAGCTGAAAAATATACAAGGAAGATGAACGCAAGAATTAGAAAGAGGGTAAAATTTAAAGTGGGAAACCAGGTAGTAGTAAAAGCTTGAGAGTAGGGAAGAGATAGGATGACATGTGCTAAACTACACTTGCCATATGAGGGACCTTTTGAGATAGGTGAAGTAGTAGGGAGTGCACATATTTATTAAGGAAAGTAGGTACGGGAAATGAGAGGGACGGTTTCACGTCAACCTACTATTCCTTATACCGGAGAACCAGCACCACAGGAGAAATAGGTGTATAATAGAGTAAAATTTAAATAGGATAAGAATAGAGATAGGTGTATATAGAAAAGTAGAAGTAAGTGTTTATAGAAAATAAAGCTAGGTATAGGATAAATATGGGAGATAATTAGGAATAGGTTTAGGATGAGAATAAAGAGTAAAGGTAGGAAGAAAATAAGATAGGTTAAGTATAGATATTTCATATAAGATTAGTGGAGAGTTAGGAATAAAGTTAGAAATAGGATAGGTATATAGGATTAGGTAGGATGAAGTAAAGTATAGTGAAGATTAGTTAAAAGTTAGGAATAGGATAGGTATATAGGATGTATATAGGATTAGATGGATGAGTAGGATGAAGTTAGGGATAATTTCAGTTTATAGAATTAGGTGAAAGTTAGGAATAGGATAGGGATATAGGATAGGTGTAAATATTTTTTTTTCGATTGGAGACAAAGTAGGTAAGTTAGATAGATAAGGGTAGAGAGAGATAGGCAGTTTTTTTTGTAATTTTTTTTGTCTAAATGTTTTATATTTGAATTCAAATAAGTGGGATTATTTGTATTCAAATAGGGGGAAAATACTCATATTTAGACCAGGGTAGAAAATTAATGGATTACATCAAATAATTTTAATCACCGTGTATAAGGAAGTTTATTAGATAATACGCTTTATTAAAAACCCGTGGAGAATAAAAATTCATTCGTTTTATTAAAAATAAGAGATTAAAATTATTTACAAGACGCTTTATATAAAAATAAGCAGTTTTAAAATGCTCAACGTGTAATTTAATTATTTCAAAGTAAAGAATCAAATGGAAATTACGTGCAAGATTTATATTAATTGATTCAAGTTTGGCAACGAGTATTAAACGAAATGTACAAATAATAATTGAATATTTAATTAGGATTCACTAAAAATTAAAGAGTATTAATTTTAAGTGAAGTTAATTGAACCGTTAGTAACAGATAATATCTATAGAAACTTGTAAAACCCAAGATTATAATACCAGAAAATAAAGCTCTGAGAATTAATATTATGTTGAACACCTGCGTAGTTTAAATGTCACATACGGCGAAAAGTTTGCAGATAACGAATAGTTTCAGAGAATCTTGGGGAAAACGTCGCATAATAGTTACAAGAAATGCTAAAGGGGTTATTTCACACTCCATGTGGACTAAAATAATCGATAATAAAGAATATCACTTTGCATCAATAAGAACAGGTTAGATAGAGACAGATAATATGCGCAAGACCGAGACACATATAGTAAAAGGCGTGAGTAGCGCAACGTCATGGGGTTGCGATTGGTTAAAAGTAAAGGCAAACTTGAGAGGTAAAATAACAGTTCTGTATAAAATTTAATCGGTTATTTCCAGACGTTGCGTGCCGTGTTGAAATTTCTGAGATTTAACTGGGACGAGTGAAAATTCGTAAAAACCGACGCGCGAGCGACGGACTGGGAACATAGAATAAGGAATTCTTTAGAATTACCCGTTTTGAGGACAAAAGCGACGTGCCGGCTTTTTGCTATATATACCGAGATGAATATAAACAAGCCCTTTTAGACTTTTGACTATTCGATGCGTTAAAAGCTCTTACATCCGCGACTTGATTGAAGATGTTAAACAGTGCATTTTAGTTTGATAAAATAATTTAAAATTTTGCTCGTATATTTTAGTGATTCAAAATAGTTGGTTATTTACGTGCTAACATGAATGTACTTCAGTGCACTTAGATACAAGGTAATAAAATTTAGTTTCACTGTACCAATTAGCAAAATTTACAACGACAAATGTATACACAAAAGTAGGCAGTTTTGGCGTATATTGGTGAAAGACGCATGAATTTCTTTGCTATTTTTCGGGGTGTTAATAATTAAATGGTTCAAATACGTGTCTGGATCCACGAAACAAGGGTCAGATATACACAGATGAGTTCCGGAAAAGCCCAGAAACAACTTTAAATAAATGGTGATGGAGAAAATTTTAAAGCGTTGAGAATTAGAAGCCGTAAATATAATCCTGTTGGAATGGTGTGATTAACTAAAGGGACGATGTACTTTGAAGCTACGAGGACAGTAACCTTCAGGTAAATTATACTATTTTGTTTGACATTTTGTGTGTGTTGAATAACTTTATAATTGATTTACTTTAAATGGACATTAGTGAAATTGTACTAGCCATAAAATTTTAATTTTAAGATGAAATTTGCTTGTTTAAGTAGAAAGGGTATTTAGTTTTGATGTTCGGTAATATGATGAAAATTTGGGTATGTCTTTGAGCTCAATTAGACGAACCTGGTTAATTAACGTAAAGGGTGGTAGATGCTCCTTTATACTCAGACTCGGTCTGCTTATATTGTTATATTAATTAGTAGGCATCCAACAAGGACTTTAATTTTGGATGCACATTAAAATGATAATAAAATTAATCTTGAAATTCTTTTTAAAACTGAAATTTATGCTGAGTTTTAATTTTGAAATTTTAATGTATTCTGAATATTAATGTAAATAGAGTTAACGTTGATGTTTTTGGTAGGAATGTGTTGTTTTTTTTTATGAATGAGGAGGTTTATAACATTAGGTAAGCAGCCGAGGCGAAAAGAGGATCACAGCCGTTTATGACGCCCAATCTGTGGGACTAGAATTTTTTTGTTGAAAGGACCCAGTTCCCGCATTCAAAGGAGTATATCACAGCAAATATATATATATATATATATATATATATATATATATATAATTCCACTGCTTTACAATCGAATTTAGTACTTGCAAACATGCGCGTTGTGAAACAATCAACATCTTTAACTATAAACAATAATGACATTGACGAGCAATCCTTAGCTAAAAAACATAGCGTTCTTCTGCTTCATCTATTCGATGTCTAGTTGTTGGTCCATCAAATTGCGGTAAAACCAACGCTTTGATTGGGTTGATAGAACATCCTAACGGATTAAAGTTTGAAAACGTATATGTTTATTCTAAATCACTTTATCAACCAAAGTATCAATACCTTGAAGGTCTACTGCGACCAATAAAAAGGATCAAATATTATACATTTTCCAGTTCTGATAATATTATATCACCATCTGATGCTCGAAATAATTCTATATTTGTTTTTGATGATGTAGCTTGCGATAAACAAGGTATAATTAAGGAATACTTTAGTATGGGGCGCAATAAACAAGTAGACAGTTTTTACCTTTGTCAAAGTTATACTCGTATACCTAAGCACTTACTACGTGATAATGCTAATCCTTTAGTTTTATTTAAACAAGATGATTTAAACTTAAAACACATATATGACGAGCACGTCAATACTGACATGAAGTATGATAAATTCCGTGAAATATGTGCTGCTTGTTGGCAAGACAAATGCGGTTTCTTAGTTGTAAACAAATATAGTGATCCAGGTCAAGGAAGGTACCGAATAGGTTTTGATCACTTCATACATATTTAAACCTTGAGAGACGCAAGTATCGTTAGTATCCAAAAAAATTTTTTTTTATTACAATAAACTTTTTACGCAATGAACAAGAAGGCGATAAAACTTAAAAGAATTTTAATTAAGAAAAGAAACATTGTAAAAACAAATTATGCCAGTTAAAAGATAGTGAAGTCGTCCAAGCGGAATCAATCTTACCCACAACATCGCGATTAGAAACTATTGCTAATAAACTGGATGGGGAAAGTGTGGCAAAGAAAGCAAAATTTAAAGAAGAAGAAGAAGAACTGCCTCATAGCAGTGTAAAGAAAATTAAACCTAAATTGCTAGAAAGGAACGTTGACTATATTGATTCGCCGGCTATTGCTCAGCATATACCGAATATAAAAAATGATGCCATAGAGGAACATGATGATGATGATGATGGTGATAATGAATACGAAGCAGAAGTTAATCGAAATGCTCAAGAAGCCCAGGAGTATATACAAAGCTTTGCCGATTCACCTGGTATGACACATCATTTCGAACAGCTACATTCGCTACCTCGAGAATACATTTACAATATGTTTAAAGATGTTAAGAACGAATTTGATCATAAATATGGTATTAGGTTTAACCCTGATTCAAATGGTCTTATGATAGGCAATTCTAATTTCGCGTTGGATGATGAAAATGTTCTAATAAATGATTTGAAATATAAAGGTACTCCTGGATTATACGAACTACTGTTTAAAAAATATCCTGTCGGGTACAGATCGCAAGATCTAAAGTCGTACCTTGATATTGTAAAAAGAACAAATGCTAATAGAAAATATTATTCTGAAACAGAACAAATTCAGGGTAATAATTCATATAAATACAAAAATATAATATCTACATTAAACATACTTCCCCAAACACCCCGTAGACCTAGAACATAACCCTATAGAAAGCGTCTTAGAGACGGTATGACAATGGAAGTATCAAATAACGCCATAGATTATTTGTATTGGAATGATCCCAGTAAACTTGTTGATAGATTACGGCTTTTAGTTTCATCTCAGACTGCTGGACACAGGTCACGGTAACAAAATAAATTCGACCATTGAAGCATTGCGCTAGGCGAAAGTGATTAGATGGTATGACAATTGACAAATTTGGAAGGCACTTATATAACCGTAAAATAGATATAAGTGAACAGGAATATGAAAACAAAAATGAAGGTTTTGAAACCTTGATTGAGTACAAGTTACAAATGCTACATTACACGGTAGTAAAAACGTTTTACTCTAGTACATTCCTCGACAGTTGCAAGACATTCCTTATTTTCAACATAAAACATAATTATGAATTTCCTTATAAGGAAGCAGTCATTGAAAATATTAAAGGATACCCGCAAAACATTGAGATTCTTATAAACGAAAAAAGTTATGTAATTGCACAGTTACAAGGATTTTTAATTAAACGTATTAATGTAATCAGCTTTCGTGACAGCGGTGCTATCATAAACAATACCACAATGTTTCTTGATTTTATATTAAAAGTTCCTTTCAAAGCAAGTGGAGTCCTCGACATTCAAACATAGAAGTATTTATTAATTGTATTTAATAAATCCTAATCAACAAAAAAAAATTATAATAGTAGCTCAATCAAAAGTGAAAGAGGATATAGTAAATGAACTTCATAAACCAGCAAGGTTTAAATGACCTTCTTCAGACCGATTTGATTGAAATGTCACCATATTCGCAAACAAACAAAGGATTTAAATATATTTTAGTAGTTATTGATTGTTTCTCTAACTACATATGGGCTGTACCACTTAAAAGTAAAACGGGTATTGATGTTACTGCTGCATTGAAAACAATTTTAAATAAATTTAAAAATCCACCAAGAAATTTGCAGTCGGATTTTGATAAAGAATATTATAACAAACACTTTCAATCCTTAATGCAGACATATGGCATAAACCATTAGAGTGTGTTTTCTACAAAGAGAGCATGCATTGTGGAACGTGTAATTAGAACTTTAAAGGAAAAAATGTGGCGCTTGTTTAACCTGAACGGTTCTTACAATTGAATAATAAATTTAAGCGACATTGTGAAACAATACAACAATACAGTTCACAGTACTACCGGAGTCAAACCTGTAAAAGTTGATAAATCAAATGAAAAAACTATTCTTAAATCATCATTTACCCACATCAAACTTGCAACCAAAATACCAAAATATTCAATTGAAGACAGTGTGAGGATTAGTAAACACAAGGAAGCATTTACAAAAGGTTACACGCAAAACTGGTCAAATAAAATTTTTAAGATTAAAAAGGTAAACGTAACCAATCCGACAACATATATATTAGAAGATCAAGACGAGAAAGAAATCAAAGGTGCATTTTATGAAATGGAGTTGCAAAAGGTTAAACATCCAGAAATTTACCTGGTAGAAAAAGCCCTAAGAGAGAGTAGAAATAAAGTCTTTGTAAAATGGTTGGGCTTCTCTAACGTACACAATAGCTGGATCAATAAAAATAATGTTTGCTAGAAGCTGTTATAATAATAATAGTTAATAAGGCTAACATTGTAAAATTATATTAAAATAAATAATACAGACACAATTTTTCTATTGTTTTTTATTATTATCAAACCATTCTTTTAATAAAAAGGTATTTTGTTTTGCACGTTGCAGATTATTATTGCTGTGTCTACAGCAATGGATGTTGTATATTAAACGATTGTTGATTTTTAGCTCCGATAGCTTAGGACAACCTAGAGCAAGCATATCAGTTACAACGTTTTGCATTAGATAGGCTTCAATCAATTTCTTTTTTTCTAGACCCTTCACACAAACTTCTTCACCGGGTCGGATAATTTGCTTCAAATAAAGCGCTATATATAATGACATCATTTCAGCCGTTGAAGATTCATCCCAAGAAAGACCATGGATATTCTTTGTCACCCAGTCGTTATGTTTTACATGATCTTGGCTCAAACAACTAGACTGTATTGGCAGTTTAAAAATTTGATGCCAAACATGTAAATATATGCAGTAAACTTCGACTAATTAAATTAATATTAGGAGCAATCTTCTTATATAGCAGATTACCACCATCTGCGTACTTTGCCAACCTACTTTTCAACCTATCACAAGAGTGAACACACATTTTGAATTGAAACCGGCCCATGTGTATTTGCAGCCTCTAAACATAAGTAAAAAAACATAAATCAGAATCCACTTTAATTAAACACTATTGACTTGAATGCGATATTTTGCATCTGACCTACTTTATAACTTTTCGCTAGAAAACCGAATTCAAAACAGATCCACATTTTCTCTGCACTTACATTTTTCAACGTAACATACGTGTGTTTTGAATTCACACACGTATGTTCTACTGAAAGTAATATAAAGCCGGTCTGACTTCAAAACGTGGCAACACGTATTTTACATTAAAGGTATATAAGGCCGGTCTGAATTCAAAACGGTTCACGTGTATGTTACATGGAAAAACACGCGCACACCGTTTTGAATTCAGACCGGCCTTACATCACTACTGTAATTGTATACAATGAAGATGAAAAATTCTTCAAGACAGAAAGTTACTTTAAAAATTTAATTGAATAAAGAATGCACATTAATTTCTAAATGGAGATTTTATGCATCATCTTGTAAGCTGATTTTGATTGTTAAGTTAAATATAAAGCCAAGTAGCCGAAGATATTTAATACTGTTAATTACCAATGGAAAAAGCGTTTTGGGGATTTTTACAAGTATTAATTGTTTGTAACTAATATTTTAGTATTTATCATTTAAGTTTAAGTTATAATAAGTCCTAATTATTTAATATATTTTTGTAATGGTATATTTACCAGGAAGTTTGTAGTCAGAGTAAGAAACGCTCTGATATTTTTAATAGATTATCTCTCAAGAACTTTTTGGCTAAACAAACCTTACCAGAGTGAGGATAATTACCAGGTACATTATCCATAAGAGAAGAGATTTAGTTCTGTAAATTTAAATCTAACAAAAGTAAGGAACATTTTTATAATTAAGAAAACAAGTACTTACAAACAATTTGTTTGAAAGAAACGATGCTGTAAATCTTCTATATGCTTTTCATTTTGAAAACTGCGTGAATTCCGTTTAGTTAGCTAGGCGAAGTAAAGTTAGAAAGGAAAGCAAGTCAACAATTTCAAATTTTACAATTTGCTGCATCTGTATCACAGCACTCTTTTAGTAGCGCTGCAAAGTGATGCGTTGTCACAGCATTCCTTTAGAGACGCTCCAAATCGAGGCGTTGTCACAGCAATATATATATATATATATATATATATATATTGCCGTGTATCTCGGGTAAAAGCCTCACCAACAAAAATATCTTCGAAAATTTTATTAATTTTCCAAAACTCAAAAATCAATCTCACACAATAGAAAATTATCAAAAAAATTAATTTCTTACCCAGATTCCTCTCTTCATCACCTTGATTCTTCAACTGCTTTCGGCTAGCTCAGTTGGACTTCCTCTGGGATACCTAGATTCACTATTCTGCTTTGCATCGTTCACGCACACTCTCAATAAAACCACAAAATACAACAATCACACAATCTTTTATTTATCACTATTTACAAATAAAATTCAATATTATACACATTTCAGTGATCAAGTTACATCTCAATAGATCTTATTATGTAATGTCCTGTATTTTATTTTAAATTATCCAACACATAGAATGTACCCGGAGTAAAAAGGCTCTGAATAATATTTTATTTCTCATTCCTTTTTATAATTTATTGTAAATCTACGTAAACTCTGGAGTATGGTGAGCTCATGATAACCCAGTTAATTATGAATAATGTATGCCCTTATACTTCGCATACTATTACAACAAACAAAAAACAAACCCATGTACTCTTTACAAAATTTAACTTCCTGATGGAACGTTAATAAGCTTTATATACACCTTCAGATTTCTATTTAAATACCATAATAAAGTCAGTTATACGTATTATTTTCAATACGCAAAATAATGCACAATACCTTCAAAATTCACTCTCATACGTCACCCAATATTTATAGTTTCATAGTTTATAACAAAACAATTTTAAAGCGTTACCTGGAATTTCTAGAAGATCTCTGCTCCGTTGACGATGCCGTATATTTGCTTCTTTCTGCTCTACAGGCCGCTTCTAGCTATTAGTAGAAGAACCCCATTTAAGTTGAGCTGCTTGCGCTGCCTTCACGGTGTATTCAATTTTCAAATCCAAATTAATTATACTTCTTTTATAATTATTTAATTTAATCTACGTTACATAACGTCACTACACAAGCTTGTTAAAAAAATAAATGTGACACCTCAATAAATTTTAAACTCGGCACAATTTGCGTACAAATTATGAGGCTAACACCGTGCTATATAATTTAAAATAATTTTCTATACTTACAAGCTCGTGGTAATTTTCGTACGTAGTCTGAAGCGATCAAAATAACTAAGGGTTTTTATTATATTTTGAAAAGGTATTTATACAATTTCCGATGCCACCTCTTGGCCGCATTTCACGGGAAGTTCTTCATTTACAATAACACGTTTTTAAAATTTTGGTTTAACCGATTTTTAAATCCTCGAAATTCAGCGCGTCGTTGCGATATTTTCTGAAAATTAATATTCAATATTCCCGTGTATTGTCTGATGTGCGACAAACGATATCGACCAATAGTCTATGCATTTACGGTTTTCAAATCCCACCTATACTAACGCTGTCCCTTGCGTATGCATATTCTACGTCTCTTTCTCACCTTGTTTGAGTGGTAGAAATCGATATTCCTGACCATCTGCTATCTAACCCACGTGGACGTGCTTTAAATAACCCCTTATTAGTGTTTTAGGCGAAAACATCCGACCGTTTACCCGATATTTTTTAAAACATGTTTATTATCTATAAAAATAAGTGGAACTTGACATTTAGAAACCTGCTGGTGTTTAATTTTAACGAACGTTTTAAATAACATTTCTACGAGTTGGATTTTCAGCGTATTTCAACCCAACCGATATATTTGTTTGTTAGCAACGCGTTTCACCTTGGTATTATGGATTTTTACACGGTTTTATGCATATTATACGTAAATAACCGTTTAATTCAATTAGATTAATAAATTAATTGCATTGGCTTCTAACATTTTTTTTCTTTACGAACCTAACTAAATTTTATTCATTATTTGTAAAATTTTGATAATACCTGTTACTTAGAAATGAACTAACTGGATTAAATTTCGCAGGTAAATTCTGGTTGTTTCCTTTATACAGGGTGTTTTGAAACTACTTTGTTTATACGTAGATTTAACCCTTTAAATTGAGCTATCTAGCCTAATTGTTTAGATGATGTTATACTTATAACTACTGAAGCTTGGCTCTTGTAAACGATTTTCAATTACGTCTTGCATTTAAGGAAATTGAATCTAGTTATATACATAATTCATGTACTAATAACTTGATCATCCCATTTTTGCAACGTTCGGAATAATACAAACATGTAATTATATTATTAATAATAGAGAAGAATAATCCACATTTGGAATGCAAATGAATGCTTAATATATATTAATAGTTATTAAGATGAAATGAAAACCCAACTTTGTATTTAAAGTTGAATTACCATTTCAAATCGAACTAGTAATTGAAAACCACTAAAAGAACGGTTACTGCAACCTCTGATTCTCCGGATCAGTGCTCTAACCAATTGAGCTATCTAGCCTAATTGTTTAGATGATGTTGTACTTAATACTACTGAAGCTTGGCTCTTGTACACGATTTTCAATCACGTCTTGCATTTTATTTCATCTTAATAACTATTAATATATATTAAACATTCATTTGCATTCCAAATGTGAATTATTCTTCTCTATTAATAATAATATAATTACATGATTGTATTATTCCGAACGTTGCAAAAATGGGATGATCAAGTTATTAGTACATGAATTATGTATATAACTAGATTCAATTTCCTTAAATGCAAGACGTAATTGAAAATCATTAACAAGGGCCAAGCTTCAGTAGTATTAAGTATAACATCATCTAAACAATTAGGCTAGATAGCTCAATTGGTTAGAGCACTGATCCGGAGAATCAGAGGTTGCAGGTTCAAATCCTGCTGTAGCCGTTCTTTTAGTGGTTTTCAATTACTAGTTCGATTTGAAATGGTAATTCAACTTTAAATACAAAGTTGGGTTTTCATTTCATCTTAATAACTATTAATATATATTAAGCATTTATTTGCATTCCAAATGTGGATTATTCTTCTCTATTATATATATATATATATATATATATATATATATATGCACACATATGTATGCATATACGTATATATAATGCTGTGATAATGGGTTGTTTAAGGGTGCATTAGGTCGTAGGGTTCGCGTAGTAACTGTAAATGGCAATAGGAATCAGAAAACTGCATTTATTTAGCAGGAAAATAAATAATTTGCACATTATGTCAATAGCAAGCTTTTAACACCCTGTATATGGACCGCGTTAACTTTAGTCAATGCCATTATGCATATCTTCCAATAGTAGAACGCGTATTCAGCAGAGAAATAATAATACCTGTAATTAAAATACGTCAAGAAGTGTTTAACAAGTTTATAAAATAGACACGCATAAGATAAGATAAAACCTAGTAAATCTTCATGCAATTACGCTTGTATGAAAGAAGGAACAATTAAGAAACTTTCAAAGATGAGTTTTAAATACATACATAAACGAAAACAGCACTCATGTTACATCAGTTATTTTTGGTCAATTCTCCAAAAACTTTATCTACACAAAACAACAGACATAAGCTAAAGTAAAGTCCAACAACGATAACAATAACAAGGCGATCAAAAATCGTAAAGCAATAGTAAATAACAGCATGATACGGAACTTCAGGATAGTTTCGTCAGAAATCAGCTTTGAAAAATACTAGGAATGGCCAAAACAAATATGGTTGGTTGCAACACTTTGTAAGGTTGTTTGGAAAACCAATCCAAATATAAAAAGCAAAAGCTATATAACGCCCAAAGTTGGTAAAAAAAAGGTCAGTCTTAATTTAAAGCACGTCGAACCTGCAATACTGTTAATCAAATATTTACGTGTCAAACAAATAAATTTTATATTATATTATGGTGAAAAATGGTGTTGTGTAAGAATAATAGTTGATGACGAATTGCGTTAAGAATATATGAAAAAGCTTTTGCCGTTTTGCAGAAAACGTTAGTAGAAATTGGTTAATTAATTTAAATTAAATGTTTATAATAATGTAGGGCTCCTAAGTCTGGTATTCGAAAATTCTAATTCACGACTATAAGTGGAATAATTCTAATTTACGATCCTAAAAAACTTACGAATTCTAAGTGTGATAATTCTAAATCAAGACCATAAAAAATTCTGTTTGTAATTAAGTAAAGAGGTCCAAGGCGTAGCCAGAAACATATAGAATAAAGCACGAGGTAAATTTTGGAAAAAAAAGGGGTAACCATACTGAATTATTGGTTCAAAGCACGTGAAAGAGTACAAAGCAGTGCATTGGTTTTCTATTGAAGATAATAAGGGGTGTTGATCCACAACACGCAACAGCAAATCAGGATATCAAAGGTCAGGGCTAACTAGTTTAAGGAATCTTTTCAAATTTAAATTTTAACACTGAATATATTAATTTTCTCTCTAAAGTGTGTATGGAGTCAACAAAAATATTGAATACGTTGAAATTTACGTGATAAGCATAAAAAGGTCTTGAACGTTCCAGATTCTTTTAGTAAAATGTGTCGTTTTTGGTGGCTTTAAAATTAAATTAAAAAGATATAAATTTTGGTATAAATAATTCAAGTAATATTAATTGATTGAAGGGTATATTTAAAAGACTACAAAAATTGTGAAGTGTAAATATTTTGTTCTTCCATTATACGAATGTTGATTGGCTTCGTTTTATCAATTCAAACAGGTAAGAGTTAAAGGGGTAAATTAAATTGATCATCGTAAAGCTGTGCACTCTGTGTAAGTTTTACTAGACTAGCAGTGGCATAATTAAATTAGAAAATTAGAGAAAAACAGAGCCGTGGCGTTTAGCTGAACGTTTATTACATCGACGTGCGTCGTTATCATATCAATATATATGAAGGCCTTTTTTTTCAACATCCGATCGCTCCGTGCAGACGCTACGCGGGTAGCAGAAAGCGGGCATTCGCTGTAGGCGATTGGGCAGCTCTTGCACTACACACTCACCATTGTTGACATTCAGGCGTCAGTCGGCGTTGTGCTACAGGCACGTAAACATGTCCGCTATTATTGATGCTCCCGCCAAGTTTGAAGTGCGAAGTGTGATTCGTTTTCTACAGGCTGATGGTCATAGTACTAAATGAGTCGTGTGTGTGGGGAAAACTTCATGAGTGATGGTGTTGTGCGTGAATGGTGTCAAAAGTTTAAAGATGGCCGTAATGATGTGCATGATGAAGGGGGCCAAGGGCGCAAATCTGTCGCTTCAGATGACCTGGTTCAACGTGTTGACAGAATGGTTAAAGAAAACCGCAGATTCACCATTACTGCGCTTTCAAACCTATGAAAACCTTTAAACCAACGTCAAAGACTACTTGAATTCATTGGCGGCAACTTTCTTTGAACAGGGTATTGAAAAGCTTGTCCACAGATATGAGAAATGTCTTAATCTCTTCGGTGATTATGTCGAAAAGTAACCGTAAGCGTACCAATCTTTTGGTAATAAAATTATTGTTTTATATGAACTTGTCTTTTATTTATAGCCTATCGGAGGTTGAAAAAAAATGGCCCTCGTATATATATATATATATATATATATATATATATATATTGCTATGTTCTCCTTCAATTATTCGCGCCCCTGTCGTTTGTGCGACATATAAATATTGCTGTGTATTAACTGGATCTATCGAACCCCGACGTTGGGCTGTCATATAAATATTGCTATGAACTCCCTCCAGAAACTTAACTGGATTTTATCTTGTAAAGGCCTTGTATCGACCAATAACAAAACTTAATGTGATATCGCTTTACTCGTTTTCAATGGCGTATTCAACTTATAGCTCTTCCTTTATTGTTTAAATTATCAAATTACACTCCCATTATCTTTATCTTTTGACCTCGACTAGCGTTTATTTAGAATTTTAAAATGAAGTTAATTCAATTCCATATAATGAAAACAAATATTACGCACAGGTTTTTTTGAAAATTATGAAAATACACTTTTCAATTAATTAATGTTGTAAATCTCATTTATCAAAAACCATATACTATTCAATCAATCTAAAGTCACCAAAAAACCTATTGTTTTTATAAAAAAAAAGCTTGGAACGTTTAAAACCCTTTTTCATATAACGCACTTTATACGTATTCAAGTCCTTTGTTTTGTTGACTTCGTCACATTAATTTATAATAAGCAAATTCAATATTCAATATTTGAATTCAAATAGAAAAATAATATTTTATAACTAAAAATCTAACCTGGTCTATTTTCTTCGCTATTTCCTTCTTGCAATCGACTCATCCATTATCAGCTAATATTTTCTATGCCTTATGCAATCCATTTGGATCAAAATTATTTTCCCCCAATTCAGAATTATCATATATCCATTCGAAATATGAACAATTGCATTTAAATTATTGTCATCACCCTCTGGACTACCATTATTAAACTTATACTTATGCCCCCAAATTATTGTCGTCTCGTTTAGGCTTATTTTCACCAGACTCAGAATTTATTCTCATCAATTGCCCCAAACTTAGAATTGGATTATCATCCTCCCCAGACTTGAAATCGTAGTTTATACTCCCCGAACTCGAAGCCCTATTATTACTATGTTTTAGTTTAAATAAATTCCCCAAAATCTACTTACGTTTAATCGGTAATCATAATTTTTATCTTCGTCGCACTTTAACAATAATTTCACTTTAAAACTATTTTTACGTGTTGCACTAATGTTTAAAAGTGGCGCACCTTGGCCTTTGTTGAGTTGAAAACTGAGTTCGTTATCACTGTCCCTGTTAATATATGATTGATCTCCTACTCCGTCAGTAGGCATGGCTTACAAGCTCGTCGCTAATTTTAACCAATCAAGTCTTTGCATTTAAAGTAGTTTCTGATGTAACTTTCTATGCCTTCAAGTAATCGTGGCTTGCTCGCAGCTGCCTTGTTATCTGACATGCCGTGTTTTGACGAATCTAATCGCTTTTCCATGTTGTACACAAATAACTGATGCAATTCGATTTTTAATTTTCATATATGCTTGTTATTTACGCAATTTTTAATCACTTTTATTATTTAAAATGGTTAATTGTTTGTACGCATTTACACTATGCTTCTCTAAGCTTTATTTCTTATCTCCGTATTAACCTAACTGTTTGGAATTTTTTTGAATGCTTATTTAATTACACTTTATTATGTTTACTTATAAATACGCGTGCTTCCACTAAAAAATATCGTTATTTGCAATACCTAAATTAACTAAAACTCTATCTACAGGGTGTTAAATATGTACTATTTACCTAATGCATGCATTTCTTATTTCTACGCTAACTATGCGTCTTCGTGTGTCTATTTGCGTCGCTTAAAACTACTTATACTTTATATACAGGATGTTGACTGCTTACTATTTACAAACTATTTCCATTTCTCAATTTTCTATTAAATAAATGCAGTTTTCTGCTTCCTATTATAATTTCTAATTCGCACGATCTTTGCTATAAAATACACCCTTAAACAACCCCTTATCACAACAATATATATATATATATATATATATTTATTTATATTTACCTGTTGTTATATGTGAATATAAAGTATGTAAGAAATTATATTAACCAACTTACTGAGAACAATGCATATATGTATATTTTTTAATTTCTGTTTCATGTTAATACTAGAGTTGAGGTTAAAAATTGACTTGAGGTAATTAAGGAATGTACTAATTATTTTTGCAAAGATTTTTGTACTGTGTAAATCGTTCGAGATAGGTTGGATAAATATTGTTTTCTTCGCTGGTTGGTATTCCTTTTTATAACATGTATTTATTAAAAGTCTGGTAAATAAGTTTTATCTCTAGGTATTCTTTTTCTTTTTTTTTGTTTGTGGCCCATCCTACTCTACGACTTTCTAGTTAGAACAGCATTTTTTGAATCCCTTCTTTGTGGTGGTACTCGGTGCATGCTATTTTTGATTCGTACGTTACTTTCTCTTCGTGTCTACAAGGAATACCGTAGCATATTAAGTCATTATCAAGTGTAACTAGAAACTAACAGTTGAGCGATTATATAGGCGGTCTACCTAAATAGTGAGAAAACAGATATGCGTTACATTAAGGAAGCGAAGTCGATTATTGGGGAAGTATTTTTAAATGTAGTATCATTCACAATATTTAGACCATGTGTTACGTTCACTTTTGAAACAGAGCAATTCTGCGTTAATTTACAACTATAGTTTAGTAACAAAAGAAATTATGAGTCAGTCACCATCGTATAGTATGCTATATGGTGGTGAGGATTTGCCAAATTTATTGTATTCCGATGTCCTCTTGCTTAAGGTTATAACGTTGTAATTTTACGTATGTATGGTGGCACGTAGAATCAGATAAAGTAACATTCGTATGCTTGCTATATAATGCTGGTTACCCTCTTCTTATCGTTCTTGTAAAACACTACAGTTAGAAAGCTAGTTTTCTTCGCATTTAATGGTATTTTATTTATTTTTAAACAAATCTGATGTAAATTGTGTTAATCTTTAAATCAAGCTTTGTAATTACCATGTCTATAAATTATTACATTCGGTGGCAATAACTTTTGACACTTGTTTCAAAAAAAATTAAAAATGAAAATTTAAACAGTGCACTTTTTAATATTATTTTAAGTTTTGAACTTAACTCATAGAAGTTTTACAGAAATGTTACATATAAACTTTTTGTTCCTAATAAGAATTAATACTAAACATAACTACTATGGATAAAATTGTTTTATAATTTGCCTAAAATACTTTATTAAGTATATATGAAATCTACATATGTGTGAACCATTTTTCAGGCCTGATAGTGGTGGACGTTTTAACTAAATATAAATGTAAAAAAATTCTTTTCGTGACCAAATTGTTGGGGTTCTTAAGATACTTTTCATTAATTTTTCGATTTATTTAGTCAATTTGGATGTTGACGATGTATATATTTGACCTTATGTGTTTATAAATTTATTCAGTTACAATTATATCATCTAAACTAAAGTCAAAACTTCTATTTAGTAAGTTATGAAGGTAAGTGCCTAAATGTTTTAATGCCGACATATTAGAAAAACAATGCTATTATCTTTATCTAACCTTTTATGATACTGGTATTACATAATTTTTATGAAATACAAACTAGTTATTGTAATAATGACAATTTGAGAAGAAGTTGGAAGTAAAATTGGCGTGTAATTTTAAAGTGGTGATTAGCAATTGATACACAAAATTTGGTATGATCTTAAGATGCAAATAGCAATTTCTATGGTCATAATATTTGATATTCTTTCAACTATTTTTTTATATTCTTCTAGCAAATCAATTACATGCATAATAAGAGTTTTGATACTCCCGAGAGTTACTACACCTTTCTTTTAGGTGTTTTTTTATATCAAAAGTGCAGTGTCTTACGTTTTAAAAAGCGATAATTCTTACAATTAAAAAGTCGATAAATACATCGCGCAAGCGCGAAATAAAAAAGCGAGCAACGCCCCTGGCGGATGGTATCGCTAACCTTTTTTACAGATTTTGCGCGGCCAATCGCCAATGACGTCACCAATGCATAATTTATATTGCGTAATAATCGGAAAAATATATAAAGTTCAGGCAATATATTCTAATGCAACTACTCACATGAATATGGCTCTGGGTTAAAGTTGGCTTCTATTCCAAGTCCATCAGGCTACGGAGGGTCTTTTACGGTAGTTAAAGATGGTGACTCCCGACGCTTTTCCAAAGCGTTCGGACCAGCACTCAGGGCAATAATGAGCTCGTCATGCAGGGTCATGGAGTACGGTTCGCCCTAGGTGGCTACAAATTTCTCCTACCTATGCAGGGATCGGATTAGGAAACATGGTAAGGGCGACAAACAAAGACAATTAGGCAAAGGAAATCTACATAGATAAGATAAGCACGATACGATACCTCAAAGCGTCCACTCCACTCGAAGGCACGGGCTAAAAAGCCACGTTCAAGCGTCTAACGGAAGCTTGTCCCCACTTTTTTGTCTTTTACACGTCGGCGCGAAGTTATTCGTCCAACCCTCTCGCGTCGCGCGATCTGGCGCAGACGCACTGTAACGTATCGGAAATGCTCGCCCCGAGTCTTTTGAAATTATGGCGCGAAACTTCCGCACATCAACCTTAACCTAAAACAATGTTTAAGTGCCAATTGGCACGTAACAATCGCGACAAAGCCACAAAAGAAAAAACTTAAAAAAAGAAAAAGTCTGTTAGCACAGTAACAGCTTAAAATCTAAATCCTAACTACCCTATGTAAAACCTAACTTAAAACCTACAAAATGTTTATGTAAGGCGCCACCTGGTTTTTTGACCGATAACACGTCTACCGAAGTACCAGGAAACGGAATAGGTAGCCCCACTGTTTTTGACTACACTAATCATCGACAGCACAAATTTGTCGGGGAGCATGAAACACTACTTAAATTAAAACGGATGCGACAAGTCGCCTAACCTATCTAAACTAAAACTAACATTAAAGTTCTTACGTGCAAACACACATGAGTGTTGCCTCAAAACTGTCCCTTCCTGGCAAGAAGTGCCCAAATTTAAAAATGTTCATCAGAGTGCATTAAGTCTACACTCTAGCAAATTTTGTTACTGGTACTTTGGTTTTCTAACGATGCACATTTAAAGCTTGTCCATGACATAGTTGTGAATCAACAAATTTACCGAAAGTACCACCCTACTAAATCCTTATATGCTAACCTAACAAATTACATTTCTATATCAGGTTAGCTTTTTCACTCAAATTTCAAGAAAATAATTCCCACGTCTGGTCATAGATACCACACGTTAGGAAGGTAAAAAGATAAAACAAGATCTCAAATTGTTGTTAAAGATAAGAGATAAGATAACGATATGAGCTTAAATTGTTATCCTCAAAGGTAATGGATAAGATAACGGTATTAAGCTTTAGTTATTATTTGAGATACTAGATAAGATAACGCGATATTAAGCTAAAGTTATTATTAGAGATAGTAGGTACGGTAACACGAAATTAAACAAAAGTTATTACTAGAGATAATAGGTAAGATAACGTGAAATTATCTCGAAGTTATTACTAACGGTAATCGGTAAGATAACGATAAATTAAACCAAAATTATTACTAACGGTAGTCGGTAAGATAACGATATTTAACTAAAGTTATTATTAAAGGTAATCGGTAAGATAACGATATTAAAAGTAAGGGTATTATCAAAGATAATAAAGAAGACAAAGGTATTGGCCTAGTTATTACCCAAGACAATGAATAAAGGTAAAGATAGAGTGGCTCCAGTAGAGCCGTTTAAATGGGGATTGTCTCGTGCCCTGTAAGAAGAGAAACCTGTGATGCAAGTCCGTTTGCAATAAACGGCACGAGGGACCGGCAAAGGCATTTGGGTGCATCCCTGCACCCGGCGTTAATCGATATCGGTGATATAATCACCCGATACCCACACGGTATATACGATATACACATACACTCACACATTCACACTCTCATACATACCTTCACTGCCAGTGCCCATGCGCTGACAGAGGCACCGCATGACCCTACGAAAGATTCGCAGAGACGTGGTCCAGGTGTCTGTGAAAACCTCCCGCGCAACCACACGGTGACTAACGGAAATGAAAAAGGCAGTAGAAATAGGAACGGTAAAAAGAGGGAGGTTGGTTTTTTGGAATGCATAAGAGGAACTTCCTGGTAGAAGAAAGTAGAGTAGGGGCTCGCATTGAGCAAAAGAGACAGAGAAAGGTGGATAGCAAAGCGCTACTCAACCAGCCAATGTGGCCAGTAGCTCGGAGTGAGGGAACATCACTCTTATGTGGCAGACGGGTGTTCCGGGACAAGAACAGGTCCACCGAAAGAAGAATAAGGCGTAGCGGAGACAGCGGGATAAGAAAAAGTATAGTTTTGGACAAGCGTCCGAGAGAAGGTAGAGTTGTCCCTGTTAAACACAGCGCAGTCTGAAGGACCACCTGCGATATTAATCCGACAAGATAAGGTATAACATATGTTGAAATTTACTAGACTCCTAAGAAAACCAGTACGATCATTTTCCTAACGAATGCATCCACTACGATAAGAAAAACAGACAAAAGTTGACACAACAACTTAAAAGCATCATTACAGATACATTCACAAAAACAAACTGTTTTAAGGTAGTTTTCAAAACGTAGCACCTAAACACACAAAATGCCCAATTATAAGCAGTTAAATACAGGTACACTGTTCCAATATGCTAAAACAACTGAGAATTTAATAAGATAACAATAAGGAGCAATAGCATCTCACCACAAAGTTCAATAAAAAACAATGAAAAAAAAATGTTTATAAGTTATGGTGATTTCGTAGAAAAAGAAACAAATAATGATGTGGTATAATGTGGGCGACTGCAATAATTCAGAGGAAAACACATGGAATAGACAATCCTAGTTTTTGCAACTGCGAATATGAACTATTTCTTTCAATGGCATGGTCGCGACTACTATGTGAGCCCAAAGAAAATCATCCACTCAACATCAGCTAAAATTAATCATAAAAATTCAATGAGTCATTGCAACTAAAGTTACGACAATTACCACACAATTAAACCATGTAAGAAAAATACTAAAAACCAAAAATATATGCTGTAGGAAAAGTTCGAGGGTTGATTAAAAGAAACGACAGAATTATATTGGGGTGTAGAATGAAGTGACGTATAAGTAACGGTATGGTCAAGGAAAAGTCAACCAAAAGAAAAGATAGCTAATTTAAGGTAAGTAAAGTTAAACGTGTAAGAGATTATATACTGTATGAGAGGAATAAGTAATTAAAGTTAACTAATTGATGGTGAGAACAAAAAATATTAGGTAAATCGTAAGGGTTTAATCATATTAAAGTACCAGGTAACAGAAATTAAATTTGGTAGGTTAAGAGAAACAACATCACGAGATAAGGCATCAGGTACGATATTTAATTTGCCAGGCCTATGCCTAAAATCAAAAGTGAATTGAGATATACGCAAGTTCCATCTTGCCAAACGACCTGCGGGCCGTTTTAAGTTATTAAGCCAAGTGAAAGCTAAGAACATTAGGTACATTGTCAAAGAAGTAAACGTGAAAAGCTCTTAGATATACATAGGGTTAAACGATTTTAAAGATAATTTTAAGGCATTTAATGAGGTGTAAATCGATATGTGAAGAGATAAGAGTAATCAAGACTCGATTCACTAATAAAATTGTTAAATAACAGAATATCTTGTAAAACATATATTTACCAGGATGGGAAGCTCTCGTTTGAGTTCCACCCAAACTAATAAAGAAAAATTTTAACATTTTCTTAAAAAAATGATTTACAAATTGTAAAGCGACAAACTTACCAAGCAAATTCTCGTCTAGACTTATAATGCTCTACGACTGGTCCTTTGGGTCTCGTTCTAGACTTACAGAGCTATACGACCAAATCCGACAGTAAATTTCGCTTAACGGATGTTAAGGTACGTTGAAATATCAATAACTAAAAAAAATATGCAATCAAGACAAAATCATACTCGCTACATGAAAGAAAAATTCCACGATACCTATACAAAAGATATTCCAAATTATTGGAATGTTCTTTCAATATTGGAGATGTTTTCAACAACTAACGTAAATGAGTTTAAATAATAAACGTTAACGGAAATTTCTTTATTTTAGTATTTAAAGGAGCATATATAAAGAGATGCAGTTTATTACAACATTTTGGAAGGTAAAAATATGGTTAGGTAATTTCGTTACTATATATAAAGCAAGAACCTCTATAAAACGCATTTATAGGTTATACTGTTTAAAACATACAAGGGAACAACTTTTAAAACTATATCCAAACAAGATAATATCTAAGAGAAAAAAATATATCAGGGTTAGGTCAAAATAACGCTTTAAAAGACACTAAAAACTCAGATAAGTAGGAAATGTGTATTTAGACAAACAATTTTGTTATGTATATGTAATTGTGAGTTATACTAAATGATTTCGGTTATAGAAAACACTTCAAACTATAAAAAAAGTAGATAATGTGTTATTTACCAAATGCAACAAGGTTCCGTTAAACTAGCACTTTCAAAAGATATTCTAAAGGTGCAATTCACTACAATAACGTTTTCAAACATAAGGTGTCTTTAAAATACGTTCAAATATTCTAATCAAACAGGGAAATGCCTAAAGTACTTTTTTTTTTAGATAGTGTAAACACACAAGGTAATTTATGTACAGTTTTTTTTTAAAACAACAAGGGTTATGTTTAAATTTAATATAAATAGATAATTTTGTAATAAACCGTGTTTAAAGGCATAAAATTAGGTAAACGCTTATTTCTTTAAATACTTACATGCATAAAAGTAGGGTTAGATAATTGATGTTTCCTAAAAGTTCATATATGAATCCAAAAATAAACCAATCACACAACAACATAATTGAAGTTAACAAACAGATCGCACATTCTAAATTTGGGAAAACATTATTCAAAAACACATTTTATAAACAACAGTTATATTTTTTCAAAATGGCCGTTTCGCCTTTTATTGCCATAGCAACTGGTTTTAACATCTAGGAATGTGGCGTGTTCCAAAACGCGGGTATAAAATTTAATGTTACAGATATTAAATAATTGATTTGGTTTTGTTTTTTTTAGTGAAAAAGCTAATAAATTACATTGGTAATACATTGTATGTTTATAAAAACAAAAGAAAGACCCTAACTGCCATATTCACACGTGAGGGCGCCATTTCTTACGTTTTAAAAAGCGATAATTCTTACAATTAAAAAGTCGATAAATACATCGCGCAAGCGCGAAATAAAAAAGCGAGCAACACCCCTGGAGATGGTATCGCTAACCTTTTTTACAGATTTTGCGCGGCCAATCGCCAATGACGTCACCAATGCATAATTTATATTGCGTAATAATCAGAAAAATATATAAAGTTCAGGCAATATATTCTAATGCAACTACTCACATGAATATGCCTCTGGGTTAAAGTTGGCTTCTATTCCAAGTCCATCAGGCTACGGAGGGCCTTTTGCGGTAGTTAAAGATGGTGACTCCCGACGCTCTTCCAAAGCGTTCGGACCAGCATTCAGGGCAATAATGAGCTCGTCATCCAGGGTCATGGAGTACGGTTCACCCTAGGTGGCTACAAATTTCTCCTATCTATGCAGGGATCGGATTAGGAAACATGGTAAGGGCGACAAACAAAGACAATTAGGCAAAGGAAATCTACATAGATAAGATAAGCACGATACGATACCTCAAAGCGTCCACTCCACTCGAAGGCACGGGCTAAAAAGCCACGTTCAAGCGTCTAACAGAAGCTTGTCCCCACTTTTTTGTCTTTTACACGTCGGCGCGAAGTTATTCGTCCAACCCTCTCGCGTCGCGCGATCTGGCGCAGACGCACTGTAACGTATCGGAAATGCGCGCCCCGAGTCTTTTGAAATTATGGCGCGAAACTTCCGCACATCAACCTTAACCTAAAACAATGTTTAAGTGCCAATTGGCACGTAACAAGTGGCGCCGAATCATCAGTCGGAAAACATTCAACCACAAACCCATCTCTGACAACGCCGCTGGGGTGAAGCATAGAGCTAGATCGGAGGTTCTAAAAGATAAAGAAACAGCTAGTCTTCATCTTTTTGAATTGTAGAGTATTATTATGACATCTACACATGTGCTGGATTTTTGGGTAAAGCAAAGTGGTTTCAATACTTTATCCCTTTTTATAAAAATAAAACATTTTGCAGTTAATAGGTTACCGAGGTTATTGTATTGCTTCTTACCAAAAAAAACTCTATAAAGCAATCGCTCTTACTCCTATTTTATACATGAGATAATTTTAATATCAACAAAGGATTAAGTAATTCATTATCACAACAATTTTTCAAATAAAAATAAGAAGGAGTCTAATTTTCTACAAAACCCTACGTTCGACCTGGCTGGCTACGCATTTTCATTACTGGGGAAGTATCTTAATTTAAATATAACGAAGTTACACTAAATAAATCTCTCTTCGAACACCATTTAATACTACAAAATATTCTCCACACTCTTACTAACGCCATAAACCGTAATTCAATAGTCAAACAATAATAAATGGGCAATGCCGTGGTTCAGTTAAATAACATGCAACTTCATACAAAACAACTAGTACTACCCGGTTGATACCACAATTCAGTATCAACATGCCAATTTCAAGCAACTAATATTCACTTCAAATTCTCTGGGAGGTGCATGTAGAGTCCTAAAAGAGAGAACCTGTAAGCCGCAAAGCGTATTTTTCTAATTAATGAGCAATACATTGTATCTTGGTTTTATTATCTTTCTTCTACTAACCTTTGTTATATTTGGTCCATGTTTATGTACTCAAGCATTTCAGCGGTTTCTTAAAAGTTATTACCTCGCCATTTCATGGTTTGCGGGTTTTTACGATGAACAACCAACCGGGTGATTTTTAACCCGAAACTTTCAAATATCTCGAATAAAAAGCACTCTACGAGAAAATTGTTAATAATGAAAATTTAATCAATTCGCCAAGAAAATGCAGTACCGCTAAGATTACTGCTCTTCCTACGTCATTGTAGGTAGAGCTGGAAGTAACTTAAAATTTGAAATAAGAGCCCCTATTCTCTAGTGCAGTTTGCATTCTTTGTTTGAAAGTTCATAAGATTTTTCTGAAACATTTTTTTCGATTCATAATAAATGGCGCTGTAGTGGATGAGTTTCTACTTTTTAGGTTCATCTGAGAACTTATGCATACGAGTGTGTAATATATTTGCCACAATAGATACCTTGCATGTGATTTTTTAATGCTTTCAAGATACTACATTGGAAGTAGGGATGGCCACGGGCGGGCTTTGGCCCGCCCGGCCCAGCGCTTGATATTCGGGCCGGGCTGGGCCGGGCCGGGCCAAAGCGCCCGTGGCCATCCCTCGAGTATCTTCGAGTTAAAAATCACATGCAAGGTATCTATGTAAATATATTACACCTCGTATGCATAGTTCTCGATGAACCTAAAAGAGAAACTCATCACTAAGCCTTATGAATCGAAAAATGTTTCAGAAAATCTTATGAACTTTCAAACAAAGAATGCAAATGCACTGGCTTAGGGTGCTCTATTTCAAGTTGTCTCAGCTCACCTGAGTGCGTGAAGAGCAGTATCGTTTAGTAAACTGCAGTTTCTGGCGATGTTAAATGGTTTGCATTAGACAATTTTACAGAGTGTTTGAGAATATTATGAAAGATTTCGTTGAAAATACCTTTGGTTGTTTGATCAATGACCTCAAGTGACAGGTGAATTGGCGTAATAACTGTTAAGAAACCGTGTACGTTGTGTATAATCTGGCCAAAGTATACAAAGGTTAGTTGAACTGAAATCTGAGTAATAATAGCGTCAAGTTAAATGTTTGTGTCTATGTGAAGAATACGCTTTGGGTGTAACTTTTTTAATTAGACTCTACATGCTCCCAGTCGAAGGTTTGTAAGTGAAAATTAGTTGCTTATTGTGAAAGTGTTTGATACTGAATATGTGGTAATGTCTAAAATGGGTGTGAACTCATTGTTTGACTGTATGTTGCAAATGTTATTTACTGAACCAGGCTGCATTATTCATTGTGCTATGAACTCGTGTGTACTGCGTAGTCAAGAGTGTGAGAACTTTCTTGTATACTTAAATGGTGTTCGACGATGCGACTGTTTTTAGTGTAATTCGTTTCATGTACTTTCGCCCATCAATTAAGAGACTTCCCGCAGTATTGTACAAATGCGTGCCGCTCGGTCGAGGTAGGCGTTTTGACTGACGACAGCAATTGACCTGTCGTACGTTATTGTGTTTTGCCTTGAAATTGTTGTGCTAGAATTCTTAATCCGTTGCATATTAAAACGTGAGCTCATGGTCTATGACAATAGGTGTACAGAGCGTTGTTTATGGTTTTTTTAGAAGCATCATTAATGGTAACATGCTATTACACTGCAAAATGTTTTATTGCTTTAAAATGGGTTAATATGTTATTGAATCGCGAAACTGTACGCTTAAAACATCCAGTGCACTGCGTTGTGTTATAATAATTTACATTCAAAACGATGAGCTACTGATGTGACTAGTTTCTTTATTCTTTAGAACCATTACCATCTATTCTATTGCATTTCTAAACCCCAGCGGTCGTTTGTCAAGATGGAGTTGTGGTTGAATGTTTTCCGACCGTATGATTCGGCGTTACTTGTTAGTGCCAATGGCATTAAAGCATATGTTACTAGGTTATGTGTTGATGGAATGTTTTCTCCATAATTTCAAAAGACTCGGGCGGACATTTCCGATACGTTACAGATGTGTCTCGCCATGCCGATCGGAAGGGTTGAATAATTCCGCTCTGACGTAAAAGACAGTGGGACAAGTTGTTAGACGCTTTAACTGTTTTACCATCGTCTTCATTTGAGTGACCCTTGACTGGTATCTATCGTGCTTATCTTATCTATTAGATTTCCTGCCTAATTGTCTTCGTTTGTACGCTACCTGTTTCCTAACATTGCATTAGAAATTTGTTACCACCTAGGGTAAGTCATGACCCTGATGCAGCTCATTATTGCCCTGATGCTGGTCACGCTTTGGAAAGGTGGTCACCATTTTATATCAAAGCCTCCTAGCCTGATGGACTTTGAATAGAAATTAACCCAGAGGCATATTCATGTGAGTAGTTGCATTAGAATATATTGCCTGACTTTTATATTTTTTCTGATTATTACGCAATATAAATTATGCATTGGTGACGTCATTGGCGATTGGCCGCGCAAAATCTGTAAAAAGGTTAGCGATACCATCTCCAGGGTGTTGCTCGCTTATTTTCGCGCTTGCGCGATGTATTTATCGACTTTTAATTGTAAGAATTATCGCTTTTAAAACGTAAGAAATGGCGCCTCACGTGTGAATATGGCAGTTAGGGTTTTGAAAGCCAATTTAATTTAAAAAGGATAATAAAAAGGCAAACCCATTTTGTTAAATGTTTTTATAAATTGTTTTGAAAATGTTTTCCCAAATTTGAATTGCGCTGTTTTTTTAATTAGTTGTTGTGGAGGTTTTTTTTTTTGAACTTTGGCATCTTATCTCCCCATTTTAGCGAAGTTTTAAAAAAAAGGACCTTTTTAGCCTTTCCGGTTTTTCTTTCTTTTATTTAAATTTCAAACCCTTTTGTTTTAAAAAACGTCAAAAACCTTGGGTTTACCTTCTAAAAAGTCTTTAGGCATTTCCTTTTGAAAATTTTGAAGATTTAAAGAACCCTTATGTTTGAAAAGTTTTTATGAATTGTTTAAATATTTTAAAGGTGTTTAACGGCCGGATTTGGAAAAAATTTTTTTTTGTTTAAGGTTTTTCTTCCGTATTTATTAAACTAAATTACTTAAAACAAAATTGGCTAAAAATTTTAATTTTTTTTTATTCTTTTAAAGGTTATTTTCCTCCTAAACCAATATTATTTTTTGGAATGTTTTAAAATTTTCCCTTGATGTTTTAAACAGTATAAAAAAGCTTTTAAACTTGTTTATAATGTGAAATTTCCAATTTTTATTCCAAAATTTGTTAAACTCATTTTTTTTGTTTTAAATTAAAAAAAAAATTTCCTTAACTTTATTATTTAAACATTTACTTGTTGTTGAAAACTTCCAATATTGAAAGAACATTCCAATAATTTGGAATACTTTGTATAGGTATCGTGGAATTTTTCTTTCATGTAGCGAGTTTGATTTTGTCTTGATTGCATATTTTTAGTTATTGATATTTCAACGTACCTTAACATCCGTTAAGCGAATTTACTGTCGGATTTGGTCGTATAGCTCTGTAAGTCTAGAACGAGACCCAAAGGCCAGTCGTAGAGCATTATAAGTCTAGACGAGAATTTGCTTGGTAAGTTTGTCGTTTACAATTTGTAAATCATTTTTTAAAAAATGTTAAATTTTTCTTTATTGTTTGGGTGGAACTCAAAGAGAGCTTCCATCCTGGTAAATATATGTTTTACAAGATATTCTGTTTTTAACAATTTTATAGTGAATCGAGTCTTTTATCTTCTTCACATATCGATTTAACCTATTAAATGCCTTAAATTTCTTTAAAATCGTTTAACCTATGTATATCTAAGAGCTTTTCACGTTTACTTCTTTGACAATGTACCTAATGTTCTTAGCTTTCACTTGGCTTAATAACTTAAAACGGCCCGCAGGTCGTTTGGCAAGATGGAACTTGCGTATATCTCAATTCACTTTTGATTTTAGGCATAGGCCTGGCAAATTAAATATCGTACCTGATGCCTTATCTCGTGATGTTGTTTCTCTTAACCTACCAAATTTAATTTCTGTTACCTGGTACTTTAATATGATTAAACCCTTACGATTTACCTAATATTTTTTGTTCTCACCATCAATTAGTTAACTTTAATTACTTATTCCCTCTCTCATACAGTATATAATCTCTTACACGTTTAACTTTACTTACCTTAAATTAGCTATCTTTTTCTTTTGGTTGACTTTTCCTTGACCATACCGTTACTTATACGTCACTTCATTCTCTACACCCCCCCAATATAATTCTGTCGTTTCTTTTAATCAACCCTCGAACTTTTCCTACAGCATATATTTTTTGGTTTTTAGTATTTTTCTTACATGGTTTAATTGTGTGGTAATTGTCGTAACTTTAGTTGCAATGACTCATTGAATTTTTATGATTAATTTTAGCTGATGTTGAGTGGATGATTTTTTCTTTGGGCTCACATAGTAGTCGCGACCTATGCCATTGAAAGAAATAGTTCATATTCGCAGTTGCAAAAAACTAGGATTGTCTATTCCATGTGTTTTTCCTCTGAATTATTGCAGTCGCCCACATTATACCACATCATTATTTGTTTCTTTTTCTACGAAATCACCATAACTTATAAACATTTTTTTTTCCATTGTTTTTTATTGAACTTTGTGGTGAGATGCTATTGCTCCTTATTGTTATCTTATTAAATTCTCAGTTGTTTTAGCATATTGGAACAGTGTACCTGTATTTAACTGCTTATAATTGGGCATTTTTGTGTGTTTAGGGTGCTACCGTTTTGAAAAACTACCTTAAAACAGTTTGTTTTTGGTGTGAATGTATCTGTAATGATGCTTTTAAGTTGTTGTGTCAACTTTTGTCTGTTTTTCTTATCGTAGTGGATGCATTCGTTAGGAAAATGATCGTACTGGTTTTCTTAGGAGTCTAGTGAATTTCAACATATGTTATACCTTATCTTGTCGGATTAATATCGCAGGTGGTCCTTCAGACTGCGCTGTGTTTAACAGGGACAACTCTCTACCTTCTCTCGGACGCTTGTCCAAAAACTATACTTTTTCTTATCCCGCTGTCTCCGCTACGCCTTATTCTTCTTTCGGTGGACCTGTTCTTGTCCCGGAACACCGTCTGCCACATAAGAGTGATGTTCCTCACCCGAGCTACTGGCCACATTGGCTGGTTGAGTAGCGCTTTGCTATCCACCTTTCTCTGTCTCTTTTGCTCAATGCGAGCCCCTACTCTACTTTCTTCTACCAGGAAGTTCCTCTTATGCATTCCAAAAAACCAACCTCCCTCTTTTTACCGTTCCTATTTCTACTGCCTTTTTCATTTCCGTTAGTCACCGTGTGGTTGCGCGGGAGGTTTTCACAGACACCTGGACCACGTCTCTGCGAATCTTTCGTAGGGTCATGCGGTGCCTCTGTCAGCGCATGGGCACTGGCAGTGAAGGTATGTATGAGAGTGTGAATGTGTGAGTGTATGTGTATATCGTATATACCGTGTGGGTATCGGGTGATTATATCACCGATATCGATTAACGCCGGGTGCAGGGATGCACCCAAATGCCTTTGCCGGTCCCTCGTGCCGTTTATTGCAAACGGACTTGCTTCACAGGTTTCTCTTCTTACAGTGCACGAGACAATCCCCATTTAAACGGCTCTACTGGAGCCACTCTATCTTTACCTTTATTCATTGTCTTGGGTAATAACTAGGCCAATACCTTTGTCTTCTTTATTATCTTTGATAATACCCTTAGTTTTAATATCGTTATCTTACCGATTACCTTTAATAATAACTTTAGTTAAATATCGTTATCTTACCGACCACCGTTAGTAATAATTTTGGTTTAATTTATCGTTATCTTACCGATTACCGTTAGTAATAACTTCGAGATAATTTCACGTTATCTTACCTATTATCTCTAGTAATAACTTTTGTTTAATTTCGTGTTACCGTACCTACTATCTCTAATAATAACTTTAGCTTAATATCGCGTTATCTTATCTAGTATCTCAAATAATAACTAAAGCTTAATACCGTTATCTTATCCATTACCTTTGAGGATAACAATTTAAGCTCATATCGTTATCTTATCTCTTATCTTTAACAACAATTTGAGATCTTGTTTTATCTTTTTTACCTTCCTAACGTGTGGTATCTATGACCAGACGTGGGAATTATTTTCTTGAAATTTGAGTGAAAAAGCTAACCTGATATAGAAATGTAATTTGTTAGGTTAGCATATAAGGATTTAGTAGGGTGGTACTTTCGGTAAATTTGTTGATTCACAACTATGTCATGGACAAGTTTTAAATGTGCATCGTTAGAAAACCAAAGTACCAGTAACAAAATTTGCTAGAGTGTAGACTTAATGCACTCTGATGAACATTTTTAAATTTGGGCACTTTGTTACGGTCGTAATTTTTATAACGACATTTGCATTTAGCAGTGTACTTAAAAAGTATATTCTTTCCAAATTAGATTGTATGAATTCGAATAGTGATAGCACGCCGTGTTATCAGGTACCGGTTCCCGGACTAGCTTTGATGGTCTCAACACAATACTCTTGATTACACTCTTGATTCGAATCGAGCAATTTTAATTACGCCGTTGGAACGTTGTATTTCCTCCTTTATTGAAAGGGTTTTGGCGGATTAATTGAAGGAAGTTATTCGTTGTGATTTGAAATAATTTTCTTATTTCCTTATTGGGATTTCGGCGATTCGTAAGTATCGAAGAATTTTTCAAATAGATAACTTTTATGCTATTGTAGATCTAAAGTGAATCCTCGACCGTTGTATTTGGTGACCACTTGTACATTTTTCGTTTGTTTGTTTTGTACTGGACCCGGAATTGACCGGTAAGAAGTCGTGAATATATTAATGGAAGTTATAGGTTATAAATTTTAGGGTTCCAAGTTCCAAGTGCCAAGTTCCAAGTTCTAAGTCTTCAAATCCCAGTTTGCAGTTTTCAGTCTCGATCTGCAGTTTTCAGTTTAGCCCCAATAATAGCTCCAGTCGTTATTTTGCCGTCGCAACCCTTAGTTGGCTTATGCTAAGATCAGCTTACAACGACTAGTGCAGCTGTGGGTGAGTCGTTCCACATTTAATTTTTCTACTGCAACCGTCTGGTTGATATTGCTTGTTGAAGATTTTTTTTCTTTTTTTACATTTAATAACACTTTACTGAAGACTGTTTTGTTTACACAATTATTATGGGGTGGGTTCAGATTTACTAATTTGTAATTTACATTATTCACAATTTTAACACGTGTGTGAAGTTTAGCCAATGCACCGATCATTATAGGTATAATTATAGTTTATACCAATGCCCTCAGCGTTCAAGGGTCAATCTACGAGGATCCTGGTATACCACCCTTAACATTATTTAATAGTCATTCTGTTCTGCCATCTTGGCGCAGATTTGTTTCAATAGGTTGGCTGAATTGCGTTAAATATAATAGTAAAAGTAGCAGTAAGAGTTATACAATCAGGTTATTTGCTGGTTGTTTATTGAAATTACACCATAACAAGTGGGTGGGTAATTGGAGCCTTTTATATGTTTACTGTTGTTATAAATATATTATATGTTTGTAGTAAAGTGTCAATACTGTATGTAAAAGATAGTTTTGTATTACTCGAGTGTGAGGTGTGAGGAGAATTTTTGCTGATTTGGGTGTTACAGGTAAGCGTGAGGATTTCCTATTTCAGTCCCGTCGGAGTACAGCTGTTATAGATTTAGGTGGCGCTCATTTGGCTGGTTGTTTATGGTCTACCCCACCCCGGCCTCAGTACTGGGTTGGTCCAGGGCATATGGAAGCTGTTGACTCCGACTACCCGGAAAGGTATTATTTGGCCGTTCCTCTTTGTGATTAGTATTCAACTATATCGAGTACGTCCCTGTGTTGTGTTGTTTTGAAGCGTCACATTTCTGGCCCCTTCTTACCCAAAAAAAAAAAAAAAAGGGGATAAGGAAGGGTTGCACGTTGATCCCGAAAAGGTTTCGGCCATTTTGGATCTTCCTCAACCTAGCAACGTTCTTGAAGTCCGCCGCTTTTTGGGTTTATGCGGTTGGTATCGCCGTTTTCTTCCAAACTTCTCTACGGTAGTAGCCCCTATAAATAAATTAATGCGAAAGGGCCATAAATTTTTATGGACCGATGAATGCGAGTCCGCTTTTACTGAAATTAAAAATTTCCTAGTATCAGCTCCCATTATGAGTTGTCCCGACTTTGAATTACCATTTACTATCTAAACAGATGCCAGTGATTATGGCTTGGGCGCTGTTTTATCCCAAATTCACCCCGATGGCGAAAAGGTGATAAGTTATATTAGCAGATCTCTGAGTCCTAGCGAGCGGAAATTTACCGCCACTGAGAAAGAGTGTTTTGCGGTAGTGTGGGCTATCGGCAAGTTCAGATCTTATGTTGAAGGTTCCCACTTCACGATTGTTACGGACCACTTTGCTTTACTTTGGCTAGATAATTTAAAAGACCCTGCTGGTCGTTTAGCGCGTTGGAGTGTCCGTTTACAACAATTCAGTTTTGATATTGTCCACCGTCGTGGCAAAGACAACGTTGTCCCCGACGCTTTATCTAGTTTTGTGCCTGTTATTAACCAGATCGGACCCCTAGTAACCCGGAACCACATTTTAAAAATATAAAAGATCGTTGGTTTCACAAAATGTGTGATCAGATTTCGAAAGATCCCTTAGATTTCCCTTATGGCGATTTGATGGGTCAAATTTATTCAAAAGTGTAAGTCCCCATACCCTGATTTAGAATCGGCTGCTTCTGAGTGGAAGATCGTAGTCCCCAAGTCCCATAGATTGGAGATTGTGCGTAATAATCATGATGAGCCTACATCAGGCCACTTAGGTGTTTTTAAAACCTACCATCGAATTAGTTCTAGGTACTTTTGGCCGAAAGCCAAAAGTGATGTTGCAAAATATGTGCGTAACTGTCATACTTGCATTGCTTGCAAGGTTGAACAGAAACCACCTGCTGGATACCTTTTGGGCCGCCCAGATATCTCAAGACCTTGGGAACTTATTTTGTTGACATTGTTGGACCGTTTCCAAGATCCACTTCCGGATACAAGTATGTGTTGAGTGTAAAGGATTATTTCAGTAAGTTTTGTATTTTCTCCCCATGAGAGAGGCTACTTCATCCAAGCTTGCTGAATTATTAGAGGACCATGTGTTTTGTTTATTCGGTGTCCCCCGTACCATAATTTGTGAAAACGGCAATCAATTTCAGGGACGTCAGTTTAAATCTCTGATGGATGCCTATCGTGTTAAGGTCAGCCATACGGCAAATTATCATCCTCAGCCGAATGCTGCCGAACGACAGCACCGTTCTCTGAAAACTATATTGGCTTCTTTTGTTAAAGACAATCAACGTACATGGGCTTCGTTGCTTCAGAAAGCCGCATGCGCAGTTCGTACGTCGAGACATGAGGCTACTGGTCTCACGCCGTACTTCGTGAACTTTGGTCGTGAAATGCATCATAGGGGTAACAGTCACGATTTACCCAAAGTCCCCGTGAGTGATGACATTGGGAAAGATCCCGTGCTTCCTGTGGATCGACCTCCAATTTTGAAAAGGTTTTTAAAGATATTCGTGCTCGTTTAGACAGAGCTTTTGTACGTAGTAAAAGGTGTACGACCTACGTCGCCGCCCCGATAGTTATGTTGTGGGCCAAAAGTGTGGCACAAAAATTTTGTACACTCGGATGCCGCGGCATATTTTACAAATAAGCTTGCCCCCAAGTACGTAGGACCCTTTACTATATCTAAATGCGTTTCTCCGTGGACTTATCAGTTGGAGACTGATGATGGTCGTAGTGTTGGATTGTGGCACGCCAAGGATCTCCGTCCTGATCCTTGACTAAGTTTTGTTGTCTGTTGTTTAGTTATTTTGTTCTGTTCCGCTCATTGATTTTGAATTTCAGTATTTGGGATACGTTGCGCACTTTGGTGCCCTTCAGTAGTTTTGTCGGTTTTTGTTCCCTTTTACTGTACTTCGAGTAACTTTTGTCGTCAAAGGTTACTTGAAGGCGAAGAAACTTCGGATTTGGTGTCTTTGTTATGGTCATGCGTGGGTTCGAACCCCAGCGCTAGCTTCTTTTTTTTTTGGGTAAGAAGGGAGTTGTTACGGTCGTAATTTTCATAACGACATTTGCATTTAGCAGTGTACTTCAAAAGTATATTCTTTCCAAATTAGACTGTATGAATTCGAATAGTGATAGCACGCCGTGTTATCAGGTACCGGTTCCCGGACTAGCTTTGATGGTCTCAACACAATACTCTTGATTACACTTTTGATTCGAATCGAGCAATTTTAATTACGCCGTTGGAACGTTGTATTTCCTCCTTTATTGAAAGGGTTTTGGCGAATTAATTGAAGGAAGTTATTCGTTGTGATTTGAAATAATTTTCTTATTTCCTTATTGGGATTTCGGCGATTCGTAAGTATCGAAGAATTTTTCAAATAGATAACTTTTATGCTATTGTAGATCTAAAGTGAATCCTCGACCGTTGTATTTGGTGACCACTTGTACATTTTTCGTTTGTTTGTTTTGTACTGGACCCGGAATTGACCGGTAAGAAGTCGTGAATATATTAATGGAAGTTATAGGTTATAAATTTTAGGGTTCCAAGTTCCAAGTGCCAAGTTCCAAGTTCTAAGTCTTCAAATCCCAGTTTGCAGTTTTCAGTCTCGATCTGCAGTTTTCAGTTTAGCCCCAATAATAGCTCCAGTCGTTATTTTGCCGTCGCAACCCTTAGTTGGCTTATGCTAAGATCAGCTTACAACGACTAGTGCAGCTGTGGGTGAGTCGTTCCACATTTTTCTACTGCAACCGTCTGGTTGATATTGCTTGTTGAAGATTTTTTTTTTTCTTTTTTTTTTTACATTTAATAACACTTTACTGAAGACTGTTTTGTTTACACAATTATTATGGGGTGGGTTCAGATTTACTAATTTGTAATTTACATTATTCACAATTTTAACACGTGTGTGAAGTTTAGCCAATGCACCGATCATTATAGGTATAATTATAGTTTATACCAATGCCCTCAGCGTTCAAGGGTCAATCTACGAGGATCCTGGTATACCACCCTTAACATTATTTAATAGTCATTCTGTTCTGCCATCTTGGCGCAGATTTGTTTCAATAGGTTGGCTGAATTGCGTTAAATATAATAGTAAAAGTAGCAGTAAGAGTTATACAATCAGGTTATTTGCTGGTTGTTTATTGGAAATTACACCATAACAAGTGGGTGGGTAATTGGAGCCTTTTTATATGTTTACTGTTGTTATAAATATATTATATGTTTGTAGTAAAGTGTCAATACTGTATGTAAAAGATAGTTTTGTATTACTCGAGTGTGAGGTGTGAGGAGAATTTTTGCTGATTTGGGTGTTACAGGTAAGCGTGAGGATTTCCTATTTCAGTCCCGTCGGAGTACAGCTGTTATAGATTTAGGTGGCGCTCATTTGGCTGGTTGTTTATGGTCTACCCCACCCCGGCCTCAGTACTGGGTTGGTCCAGGGCATATGGAAGCTGTTGACTCCGACTACCCGGAAAGGTATTATTTGGCCGTTCCTCTTTGTGATTAGTATTCAACTATATCGAGTACGTCCCTGTGTTGTGTTGTTTTGAAGCGTCACAACTTCTTGCCAGGAAGGGACAGTTTTGAGGCAACACTCATGTGTGTTTGCACGTAAGAACTTTAATGTTAGTTTTAGTTTAGATAGGTTAGGCGACTTGTCGCATCCGTTTTAATTTAAGTAGTGTTTCATGCTCCCCGACAAATTTGTGCTGTCGATGATTAGTGTAGTCAAAAACAGTGGGGCTACCTATTCCGTTTCCTGATACTTCGGTAGACGTGTTATCGGTCAAAAAACCAGGTGGCGCCTTATATAAACATTTTGTAGGTTTTAAGTTAGGATTTAGATTTTAAGCTGTTACTGTGCTAACAGACTTTTTCTTTTTTTAAGTTTTTTCTTTTGTGGCTTTGTCGCGATTGTTACGTGCCAATTGGCACTTAAACATTGTTTTAGGTTAAGGTTGATGTGCGGAAGTTTCGCGCCATAATTTCAAAAGACTCGGGGCGAGCATTTCCGATACGTTACAGTGCGTCTGCGCCAGATCGCGCGACGCGAGAGGGTTGGACAAATAACTTCGCGCCGACGTGTAAAAGATAAAAAAGTGGGGACAAGCTTCCGTTAGACGCTTGAACGTGGCTTTTTAGCCCGTGCCTTCGAGTGGAGTGGACGCTTTGAGGTATCGTATCGTGCTTATCTTATCTATGTAGATTTCCTTTGCCTAATTGTCTTTGTTTGTCGCCCTTACCATGTTTCCTAATCCGATCCCTGCATAGGTAGGAGAAATTTGTAGCCACCTAGGGCGAACCGTACTCCATGACCCTGGATGACGAGCTCATTATTGCCCTGAGTGCTGGTCCGAACGCTTTGGAAAAGCGTCGGGAGTCAACATCTTTAACTACCGCAAAAGGCCCTCCGTAGCCTGATGGACTTGGAATAGAAGCCAACTTTAACCCAGAGTCATATTCATGTGAGTAGTTGCATTAGAATATATTGCCTGAACTTTATATATTTTTCCGATTATTACGCAATATAAATTATGCATTGGTGACGTCATTGGCGATTGGCCGCGCAAAATCTGTAAAAAAGGTTAGCGATACCATCCGCCAGGGGCGTTGCTCGCTTTTTTATTTCGCGCTTGCGCGATGTATTTATCGACTTTTTAATTGTAAGAATTATCGCTTTTTAAAACGTAAGACACTGCACTTTTGATATAAAAAAACACCTAAAAGAAAGGTGTAGTAACTCTCGGGAGTATCAAAACTCTTATTATGCATGTAATTGATTTGCTAGAAGAATATAAAAAAATAGTTGAAAGAATATCAAATATTATGACCATAGAAATTGCTATTTGCATCTTAAGATCATACCAAATTTTGTGTATCAATTGCTAATCACCACTTTAAAATTACACGCCAATTTTACTTCCAACTTCTTCTCAAATTGTCATTATTACAATAACTAGTTTGTATTCCATAAAAATTATGTAATACCAGTATCATAAAAGGTTAGATAAAGATAATAGCATTGTTTTTCTAATATGTCGGCATTAAAACATTTAGGCATTTACCTTCATAACTTACTAAATAGAAGTTTTGACTTTAGTTTAGATGATATAATTGTAACTGAGTAAATTTATAAACACATAGGGTCAAATATATACATCGCCAACATCCAAATTGACTAAATAAATCGAAAAATTAATGAAAAGTTTCTTAAAAACCCCAACAATTTGGTCACGAAAAAATTTTTTACATTTATATTTAGTTAAAACGTCCACCACTATCAGGCCTGGGAATGGTTCACACATGTAGATTTCATATATACTTAATAAAGTATTTTAGGCAAATTATAAAACAATTGTTTCAAATAATTAAATATTATCCATAGTTGTTTAGTATTAATTCTTATTAGGAACAAAAAGTTTATATGTAACATTTCTGTAAAACTTCTATGAGTTAAGTTCAAAACTTAAAATAATATTAAAAAGTGCATTGTTTAAATTTTCATTTTTAATTTTTTCATTTTTTATTTCATTTTTTCGGGCCCAAGCCGGGCCAAGCACGTGTCGGGCCCGGGCCGGGCCGGGCCTGACTGCTCAAACTTTTCGGGCTATTCGGCCCGGCCCGAAGTTTATATGACGAAATATACAATTTTTCAAATAACTGATTAAAGTTTTATGCTCGTTCATGTCGAGATATAAAAAAATGGGGGTTCAATTATAAAAATTACATAATTTTTCAATTCTGAATTTTTCACCTCCTAAAATTGTAAAAACTATTTTATTGTTTTTATTGAAAAACATTTCTTAAGGTGTAATGGAAACAACCTACAATCCGTTTTGATTAAATGTTTATCAACACGATTCTTTAGATCAATAATTCCTGGATGCACAACAATTGAATATACATGCACTTAAATCAAAATAACGATCTGCTAAAGCACCATTTATATATGCAATAAAATACAGGATGTACAATTCAAAATAATTAATATGACAGATATTTGCAAGACTTCAAAACTATTTTAGCTATAGTTTCGCCTTGTTCGGTAACTCCTACACAAAGTTTCAATTTGCCAGTACAATTGTAATTTTTAAAATACTTTTAATGGATGTGGGATATCCTGTATACGCCTTTTTTTTATATTAAAGAGCTAGATTCTTTGTAATTATATGTTATTGTTTTACTCAATACGTAGCAGATTCTCTATATACGGCGAAAGCAGCCTTTCCATACTTTTGAAGAACCCTTCATATATTGATATTGAACATTTTTATAGATAAGATTGTCGGCATTTTTTTCATAATAATTAAAATTTCCAGTAAAGCATGCGACAAAAAAATATTCATAGACAACAAAGTAATGTCTATTTGATACGAGAGACTTGAATAATCAGTTCTCTGAACGGATGCTAGCACATTCTCGAAATGTAGACCTATGCACAAGCAATCTGTAAAATGGAAATTGGCAACGTTCTTTGTTTAGAATATGAGGAAACAATATTCTGTCAAATTTTGAATACTTTCCATGAAATATGTTACTATATACTAGTAGTAGTACATGAATTCTAAAATGCATTTTGTTACTTAAGGTTGAAGTTTGACGCAAACCACCTTCTATTTTGGATTGCCTGTGCAAGTGTGCATCATCTCCAAATACCTTTGAGATTCTTCGAGGTTAAAATGATACTATAAACTATAATTTATTAAGGTTGATATAGTCAACTTTTGTAGAAAAACATAATAATAGTAAAGAAGTATTTTTATACAACTGAAAATACATATATTAACAAATGATGCGTTCCATTTGGATGTTGAAAAATCTATACATCTCTTAAGGATTTAGTTACATTCCGGCCCGAATCGACCCGGCCCGGCCCGAAGCCCGGCCCGAAATTCAAGCCGTGTCTCAAGCCGGGCCGATGCGTTTTGGTTCGGGCCGGGCCACCGGGCCGGGCCGGAGCAAATTATTTCGGGCCGGGCCGGACCGCATCTAAAAACCCGGCCCGACACGGCCCGAATCCATCCCTAATTGGAAGCGAGTTTTTTTTACCTGTAAAATTAAGGATTTTGCCGAACCCCTGTTGTTCCAAGAAAGGTAGGGATCTTTATCGTGCGTGACAACACTCACACACGGGACCTCCATTTTACCTCGCATCCGAACGAGGGTGTACTTTTGTAAAAAATGCTCGCTTAACATTTTTCAAGCGACCGTATCGGGATTCGAACCCGGAACCTTGGGCGTAGTAGTCACACACATACCAACTACGCCACGGATCCGCCCAAGCAACAGATACCAATAGTTCATTGCAAATCAGTCTTAAAACAAATTTTAACATTTTAAACTTTTAATGGACGGACCGGGGGCCTTTTAGACCCCTGGCCATTGTTTCTGTAATAATATTTGTAATTTTGAATTTCGTGCAGTAGGCTATTTACTTTTCAAGATGTACTTTTTCTGTGTATTACATTATTATTTAATGTTTGTGTTGGTTTACGTTATATAACTTTTTTTTGACCTGGGGTCTGTCTAGACCCCGGCCCGTCTTTACAAGCTATAAAAATTTGTATTACTTATTTTCGACCAAACAGCGGATTTCTCTATTATTGTCTGTTATTCCCATTCCTTTGACCTTTAAACACAAGTACAATTTTTCTTTCTACATATGAATCAGCGATACCCTGTATTGCATGTATTTCCTTGATACTCCGTTACACACATAAGACCGGGATTCACAAAACTACACAGGAGTCTGTGATTCGCCGTCTATGATACCGAATGTGCTCTAGTTTCTGTTATTAACTCGTATTGTGCAGTTTAAGATGGGTACTGTGTTAAAATTTCGAGATGATAACCATATAACACACGCAGAACTGTTGTTTTTACTTGAAATGTGATCTGAATTTTGAAAATTATGAAGTGGACGCAAGTGATAAAGAAGAAGCAGATGTGATCACCGACGAAGATGAAGTGGGTGATGTAATTGTTGATGATCAAGAAACACAAGTTTAAAGTGAAACTATTGCGGAATCCATCAGCTACGCTCGAAGTGTTTTATAATATGTGGCAAAAGATGGAAGTAAATGGTTTAAAATACCAGTAAACAATCAAGGTAAATTGCCAAAAAACCAATATTTGAGAAAATGTGCTTGGGCTGACAACTTATAGCTCGGGTATATCCAGCATGCAAGACGCTTTTCTTTTATTTTTCAGTCCTGATATTATTGATATTATTCTAACGGAATCAAATAGAAGAGCTGAATATTTTGATAACAAATGGAATAACAAAAATTCGGACAAAACTAATAAATTATACAATTTTTGACGCCATTGAAATTAAGACATATTGGACTTCTTCCTATTAGGTAACCGGCCCGGCTCGAGGCCCGGCCCAAAATGAAAATTGACGGCCCGGCACGCCGGGCCGGGCCGGTCCGGCCCGAAATTTCGGGCCGACCCGACTTTCATTCAGCAAATGAGAAGATATTTTTTTCTGTTGTGTTCAACAAGTCACTATTACTCTTATTTAATTTAAAAGTATAATGATTTTGAATTACAATCAAGATACTTGTGGAACATACCGTAGTATATCATTTGATTTTTGATTCTGCTACGTACCTAAACGTAGCCGGAAGAAAAGCAAATACCAGACTAACTATTAAACGTAGAGAGTGGGGGATTCGCCCACATACCAAAAAGAAACAAAAAACACATCGCCCACGGTTATCTATTAACAAATAAAAATAAATAACGGATTCTGTACAAACAAGCAAGAGCAATAAATTAAGCGTTACTATTTCAAAGCAAACAGTTAGGTGATATGAACAATTTAGTACATTAGATACGAAGTGCGCATCTCGTATTTACACAAAATAAAATTAATTAGTAGTAAATAAACCTGTGAGAGCTTTCGTCAAGCGTTTTTAAAGTTTCACCTAATACTTTTTGTAAAATAACTAATTAGTAGGAAAGAATTAACGTGTGGGAGCTTTTGTCAGACATCTTTTAAATCGTACATAGTACCGTTTGTAAAATAAACCAATCAGTACAAAGGAATAAGGGTGTGTCTGTCCAATATTTTTAACACATGTACATCACACATGTAGAGCAATAATATCGATTAGCAGCAACGAACAATAGTTCTACAATGTGACGTTTCTTGTCACATAACTACACCAAACGTTGATACGAAATATCCCATTGACACACACAAAAGAAAACCAGTTGCATACCTGTAGGTGTTCGGATACTTAGCTTGAAAACCGTCGAAGGTGAGTCAACACAGAAACGTTGCGGTATTCAGGATCCATTCACCCTGCCATCGTAACTACAGCAACGATCTACGGACAAAAGCAGTTGGTCTACAGAAAGAAAGAACCCATTTAGACTCCAGCTAAAAAAAGCAATCCACGCAAGACACCTCCTAGTTGTCGAACAGAAAATTAACAGACGTGCATTGCTTTTGAAATACGGTGACGAATAATGTAGAAAATATGTCGATGCACAAGCTGTAGAAGCAAATTTAACAATGGTTCAAATTACACGAATTCGAACTGCAAATCCTCGTTTAAATTAAAATTGGCAAACCCGTGTTTTATCGGAGAGTGAACGATCTTATTTCAACAAGTCTTTACATTGAAACAATAGAGAAAACCATCATAGGCGGTCGTAATGTATACCAAGATAACGGGTACCTGAAACACGATATAACTATTTAGTTGTTGCATAAACTTGTCGTTTCAAAGCAACTAGATTTAAGTTAAGGAATTTATTCGAGAGCGTGTTTATTATTAATTATGTTGAAGGATTTAATAGTAGAAACAGAATTTATTTGAAGGGGTATTGAATTAATAAGGGAAAAAATAGGGTAATTAATTTATGCTGAAAATAAACGTAACAATTCTTTAAAAAATCCTAGAAATAGGTAATAAAGGTACAAAATGTTTAACAATTTTCAATGTTTATGAAATTGTACGCTTAACGTACCTTATAACCTTCATAATAAATTTGCGTCCGCTTTATTTTGTCGTTCCTACTTCAAAAAATTTTACTAAAATTACCTACTGAAATTAGAGAGTTATTGCAAACTCATTTCAAGCAGACTTTATTAAAAGAATCTTCAAATAAAGTATCCTTTTTTAAAAGTTTGCATCCAATCTAAAGGAGTGTTAATGCAAGTGTTTTTTCCTTTACTCGTTATTCTAACATATATTTTTAGTATTCTATAGCTATAGGTTATGTTTTAAAAATGAAAAAAGGATTAATCTCTTTTGTGATAAGGTGACCTATAATACATGTTTAACTATATTGGAAAAAATCAAAGAAATTGTATTCACACAAAGATGAATCTCTTTTTATTATTTGAGTCTTTCATTACCACTGATTCGATTACACTTGTATGTGTTGTCAAAGTGTTTTCACGGAATACTTTTCGTGTTTACTTCAAGACAATGTTTTTACTTCTTCCCAAGCATATAACATATCTGTTTTCAAAAGGATTTTTACAGCTTACTTCTAGGAAAAGCATTACAAAACAGTATCCTCGTATTTAGAGCAGTGACGTTTTATATCTTTTTCGTGTTATAAACTTGAACATTATATTTCTAAATTTAATTACGGAAACAACACTTACAGATTACAGAAAACCATTTATTTCGTTATATTTATACAAAAAGCAGACAATTAAATGGAAGTTTGTACGTTAGACATTTGGCGTATGTCAAAATTAAGGTGCCTTAAATAAAAGCATTCTCTGCCTGTATTTAAATTAAATAAAGGTGTCCTGTTTTTTAATAAAGTACAAACATTGAAGGTGTAATTGCGCATGTGTAAATGTCAAATAAGGGAAAACTTTATTAAAAAATTGGTAAAATGAACGTTGCAATAACTCTTTAGTGTTTTAGACGGTAGACATTATTTATACACGCGATTGATAATATCGACGTTCGCCGCTTGATTGAAATTTGAAGTATATACATATACATAATATAAATCGTACAAACTTTTGAATTATGTATAAATCACCTAGTTTGATGTTCCTGGGCATTTTTAACTTGCCTAAAGTACAACATAAGGAACATTAAATAGGACTAGAAAAAAATATTCGGTATAAGAAGTGAGTTATAATATCACGTCTCCTTTACACTAAACAAGACGAAAAGCTGATTATTAATGGGTTCATGAAGACACTACGTGAAAATATAATTAAGAACCTTAACTTACTCAATGTGAGATAGAAGTAAAGGGACGATGGAGTATCTACTCGTGCATTTTTCGGCCAGAAAAGTTCGGGCCGGCCCGAGTCGTTTGGCCCGGCCCGGCCCGAAAAAAGATAGGCCCGGCCCGGGCCCGGCCCGAATAAAGTAGTCAACGGCCCGGCCCGGATTCGAGCCCGAAATCGGGCCGGGCCCGGGCCGGCCCGAGAGCCCGAGCCCGAGTCCATCCCTACTTCCTATATTATGAACCCTGTATTGTTCTAAAGAAGCTATTAATATCCTCTGTTGTGAGACTGTAGCTTACAGCCGTCCCATAATACCTGCTACAATGTCAGGAGACAGATACAAACAAATCACAGTTTTCTAGCGATTTGACAACTTTGAGACTAGAAAGGAGCGAAAATAACAGAAAAGCTACCACCTGTAAGAAGCTTACTCGAAACTTTGTCCTAAATTGTAAGAATTCTTTAAACCCAAGCTCACATCTGTGTGTAGACGAGCAACTTGTGTTTTCTCGTGAACGAGCACCTTTCAAAGTATACATGAAAAGCAAGCCTGACAAGTATGGCATAAAATATGGGCCCCTTTTAACTGTGAAGATTACTATACATCAAACATGCAAGTCTGCTTAGGTAAGCTATATTTATAGATAAGTTAAAATATTACATTTGCATTTCTAATTTAGGTAAACAAGAGAGCGCGCCGGCAAATAAACAGAGCCGAAGAGTGGTACTTGATATGGTACAGCATTTGCTGCAAGGTTATGGTACAACCACTGATAACTTCTTTACTGGTATGCAACTTGCTGACGACTTGTGGAAGAAAAAATTGACCATGTGGCACACTACGTAAAAATAAGACATTCATTCCCGCTGACTTCTGCCAGTAACATATAAAAAACGATATTCAAGCGTGTTTGCTTTTCAGATGAACAGAACTGTATATTCATATGTTTCGAAAGAAAACTGCCGTCGTCTTACTATCAAGTGAATACTGAGATAATAACGTGGATGGTGAAGATAAGTCGTGTAAGCCAGAAATAATTTTGTACTACAACAAAACGATAGGCGCCATTGAGGCCACAGGTAAACTGGCTACAAAATATTCAACACAGAGGAGAACTAATCGGTGACCAATGGCTGTATTTTATCACCTCACAGAAATTGCAGGCATAAATGCTTATAAACTCTGGCTTTTAGCTAAACCTGACTAGCTAAAGAACAGATCAAATGGCCGTAAAATATTTTTGTTAGAATTTAACAGAACTAATAAAAAATATATATAATCTGCCGATACGGTAATAAACACATTTGCGCAAACAGAAAGCGATTCGTGCCTAGTGTTTTTCCGGAGTTATTGAAAATTACTAAAAAAAAAAAAGCCGAAAATAGAAGTGCTGGAAGAGGACGTTGTTACATATGTCAAAGAAATAAAGATCGAAAATGCCGACAGAAGTGTAAAAATTTTGCATGTCTAGAACATTTTGTTCTTCCAACATTTGTAATCAGTATCAAAGTTAATAGTTTGTATATTTTAACTGATGGTAGAATAAAAACATTTGCAATCTTTAATCATTGAAAGTCGGTACTTTAGGTGCAGGTAATAATTTTATGACTTTTATTAGGGGGCCAAACGGACCCCGGCCGTCTGTTTCATAACTTTATACGGCCCGTCCGTTGAAAGTTAATTATTTAAAAATGACTTGTCTAGAAACTACTATTATTGTAACCCAGTAACAGGCTTTTTTTTGTAATATTTAGTCAACTTTTAACTTATCGGTGTGCTGGATTAAATTTTTTTTCAGGGTAATTAATTTTTTTGTAGTTTGTTACGTTCATTTTCGTAAATAATGAATTAGTTATATACAATAATTTTTATCTTAAATTCTTTTGGCGTTCAACACAGAAATTAATTCCGTTTATTAAAAAGAACCTTTCCTGTATTAAAATTTGTATAGTAATTAATAATAAATATCCTTTCTAAGAATTTCGTCCCGTGGAATTTACGCCTTAATTAGATAGGCGACTTTCCAAGTATTTTAATAATTAAATGCTTTTGTGTTTTTCCTTTTTAAAGAATTCGGTGAATTTATTTTAATAAAATTAGGGTTTCCCTGGTTTATTTCCGTTCTGTGGTGCTTTAACAAATGTAACAACTCATTTGCTGTTCGAATAGCCACAAGAAAGCACGTTCTATTTGGTTTCGCTTGTTTTCTTGATGCAAATTTCCGGCACGCATTATTTAGCGTGGTGAGTATATGGAGTTTGTATATAAAACCATACGTTTTGGCTTCATTAAATTAATTTATTGTTTGTAACTATTCTAGCTTCCTGCGGGGGACACGTTAATTCCTTGAGCTTCTTCCAGGAATGCGAAGTCAAATGCGCTCTGCCTGGACGTAAGCTTTCCTGTCCGCTGACGCAGACCAGCGACTGGTTCCACCCCGATGCGAGTGAAGCGAGGGTGAGTCCTTTTTTTGTTGTTTTCTTGGTATGCGCGATTCTGACTTCGGAACCAGAACGCCTGGGGTTTTACTATTAAAATATGGCCTTTCTAAATTTAATTCCTTATGAAAATTATTAAACTATTTTGGCATTTACTGTTCTTTGGTTACTATCTTACTATCTGTGGTTACTAAATTTCCAAAAATATATTACATGTTTGTAAAGTTAGGTTAAGTGTATATTTACGACATTCTAGAGCTGTGGTTTTTAGGGTTGCGTTTGGTTCTTTCTTTTTTTCTTCTAGTTACCGTCAGGGGGAGTTGCCTAAAAACTACAGCTCGCCATTTTCATTGGTAATTTTTTTAAATATAATATGTAAATTGGGTACATTGACTTTTTTTGGGGTTGGGTTTTGGGGAGTACTGTTTGTTTGTATATATATTTTGTTTTTAATTATAAGTTCTTTCTTTTCCGTTGTATGTTTTGATCGGCGTGTGAATGAGTGAGTATATATTTTTTCTCTATTTCTTTCAGGTTCCTTTGTCATTTAGATATAGGTATAAGACCCCACCCACTCGCCGATTGAGCCCCGTCATCTTTTCTTCTTTCTTTCTCTTGTTTTTTTTATGTTACGTCAATGTACGTAGCAAGTTAGTTTTAAAAATGTCATTTCTTATGTCAAAATACTTTTTATGAAAGTATTATATTATATTTCCGTTTAAAGTTCCTGTTATTTCTCTTCGTGCTTATTATGGTTTTACATTGTTTTGTATGTGAATAAACTTGTCAAAAAAAAACTTTAAAGACATCTCATTTTTTCAGTTCAAAGCTTATTTCGCAATGAAAATAACAGGCTTCTGTTAGACTACTGATACTACTTCAGAATGAAGTATATAACTGTACAAAAGAAAACTGAAATAGTACTAGTATATGGAAGAACTTTCAGGAGTCTCGATAATGCTGTTAAACGGTGTTTACCGGATAGAGTTTAGTCAGTGTTTCATTTAATCATAATGTAAAGCAATTTACCTCTAACTGAAATGTTCGACAAAAAAAAGGATTCCGTCGAGCAACAGTCACTGACGAAAATAATGAAATTACTGTATTGACTAAAGTGGGTGCTAATCCCCATGTAAGTACCTAAGAAATAGCTGGCAATTCCCATATGTCTCAGAGCAGCGTTTGTAAAACTTTAAAACCCAATCAATATCATTCGTATCATATATCGTTACACCACATCTTCACGGCGTTGATTTCCAAAATTGGGTAACCTTCTGTCAGTGGGTACGTAAACAAATACAACAGAACCCCAATCTTTTTCATTGCGTTTTATTCTTCGACAAGTCGTCTTTTACAAACCATAGAACTGTTAATCGACACAATACTCATTATTGGAATATTGAAAATTTGCAAAGGCTTCGACAAGTTGAACAACGGTGTCTTTGGGTTGTCAGCGTATGGTGTGGAATAACTGGCAACAAACTCGTTACCCCTCTCGTCAGTGGCGGCTCGCGGGTTAGAAAATAGGTGAAAAGCTACGGTATTTAAAGTACAAAGAATCTACTTAGCTTTTAGACTCCAAGTCAATTCTTTCGTCTTCTTTCATTGCAAAATTGTGTATGATATTGTCATAAAATGGGTGTTCTTTTATCGGTTCTAGTAGAAGTTCTTTGAAAAGTGGAAAGTCTTTATTGAGATGAGGAATTTTCTAAATCTTAATACGCTTTAGGCAAAATAAACTTCTTTCCACGAACGCACTTGTCGAAAGGAATAGTTATAATTAAACAAAAAAATTTAAACGCTTCCGTAAAAATGTCTTTATTTTTATCTAGTTTTTTGAGCAGAACTTACAGCGGTATGTTTCTATAATTTTCATCGGTGTACACAAGGCATAATTCATTTTTAAGTCGTTGGGATTTTACAAACATCTTTGCATAAAATTGTTGTAAGTTTTGTATGGCATCAGAAGGAAAACCTAAAATATATTGTTCAAATTGTGGTGTCCGCATGACAACCAAATTGCAACTTTTCACAATCCTGGAACCTTATATTTATTTCCATAAAAATGTGATTCAGTATTTCATTAGAAAAGACTTTATAATTTCCAATAACTGCTTCATGAGTAAGACCAGCATATTGCCGTTTAGCACTATTCATTTTCGCCATTTCAAGTGTTGCTTTTATTTGAGATATACAAAAGTTAATATCTAATAAATTTTTTTGGAGAACATCGAATACAATGTGTGTGATACCAAAATTACCATTAAATATTAATGCCAAAAATGAAAATTCCAAATCATAAATGTTATTTAAAAACTTTTGGCAAGTAGAATTGACTTCTTGTCTGATTCTTTGGATTCTATTATCAAAACAAATACTTCTTTCAATTTCTCCCAAATTTTGGACAATTACCCCCACTAATCTAGAATTAGAGAACCGTCGAGTTTGGTTAGGTGGGTATATGTTTTGCAGATCTTGAGCCAATCGCATAAGATCGCTTTGGTGAGCGATTAAGTAATGTAGGAGTACCACCAATACTTGCGACAAAGGTACATTTAGAATTTTTTTTAAAACTTTGTTGTAACATAGGATTAAGACGATGTACTATGCAATATACAAACACAGCTTATGGGGCTTTCTCTTTGAACTTTCTCTATAGTTCATTCAAGTTGCCAGACATGACATTTGCTTCATCGTAAAATTACCCTATTAAATTGTTTTGATATTGAAATTCATTTAAAATGATTTTGAGTATATTATGTAACATATATGACGTCCTAGCACATTGTGGAAACCGAAGAAACGTTCTACCATTGTACTTTCTAAATCGAAAAATCTAATAATCAAGGAGCATTGAGACGTTTGAGTTATGTCAGTGGTATCATCAACCTGAATGGCAAAGTACTTAGAATTGTTAATCTCGTGCTTAACATGTGTATTGATATAGTCAGAAATGTACTCAACAGAATCATATTGAATGGTTTTTGAGTCGCCTGTAAAAACAGTTTTGATTTCCCTGTAATGATTTTAAATTTCTAGAACACTTCGTGATAACAATAATTCTAACAATTCTTCAAAATTACCTCGGTTTATGGAGTTACTACTTTCTTTATTACCACGAAATGCTAACTCTTGTTTGCTAAGATACAATATGGCATCAATAACTATATACAGATAAAGTCTATTTAGTCTTACGTTTTCATTAAATTGTATTCTATAGAGTCTAGCATTTCATACTAAGCGTCTACAATGGTGTTCTGATTTTCTTCAAAATTTCTCAACATTACTTCACATTTTAAATGCTCGCTGGAATCATTATGTTTATGCAATGCCTTTGTAAAATTTAGCATGTTCGTAAATCATCTTTATTCCACACCAAATGTTTGTTAGAAAATAACAGACAAGGCCAGCAAAACAATTTTTTTAAGATTTGGCTACTACGTAACCACTTATAGGACGAAAACCAAGTACATTAAAATTTAAGGATATAAGACATTCCACTTTTCATATTTTACTTTTATGTAATACAGTATAGGTTAGTCATAGATCGCTCTTCTATTAAAACATCTCTTTGGTCTTCATTTTTCTAACAACTGAAAGGGGTTTCAAAAAAATTACAAATGATATCATTAATAGGATTCATATTTCAAGATGCTTTAATATTATTGTATTTGTACTAAACTACTAAAATTTCAAAAGTCGACAACCACTTATATAAAATATGTACACGATATAAAAACGAAATCCAGTTATAAAAAAAAGTACATCACAACACGCATGTATAACAAAACACAATTGAATTCTACCCTACAACAATAAATGCAGGTTTAGACTGCAGGTAAGAAATCATTCATAGACCGGGCGCTAGAGGTAAGTGAGTATGCAAAATGTGAGGACCGAATTCCACCAATGGATTTGAGTTAAGAAAAGGTCGAAGATTAATAATGCGGATCTTGCCGGTCAATTTTTTGGTCCATTTTTTGTTTACCCCCTCTACTCTTATTTGTAAAGGAAATGTATTGAGTACATGTTATAAAATCATTTTTATAATTATTTCGGTAATAATTTATAGTTTTTTCTAATGGTTGAAGTGTGGATGGATTGTTGAAAAAAAAACAAAAGTAATAAAATCTTTTTTTATTAATAAAAAAAGTCATATAAAAAAACCAGTAAATTTAAACAAAAATATACTTAAAGTGGGCAAACAATTACTCATTTATATTTAGACAATTGTTATTAATACATTTACATAAAGAAATACAAAATAATTCTGATTTTTTGCAACTGCAAGACATTGTGCGACAATTTGCAATACATTTACAAGGTTGAATTAAAGACTCTGGTAAAGACGGCTTAGTCATTTGTCGTGGACGTAAGACACCATTCAGCTTTTCATAACCATATAAGCAATAATCAATGGGGTGTAATTGTGTTTGATGAGAATTTTTCCAAATAAATGTTTGTACTGTGGCCTTAATAAATGCAAATGCAAAGCATCTGATGTGCATATCACTTTCATTAAATTAAAACCGAAACCTATGTTTTGAGAAATCAGTTTATATCTGAGTTCATCAGCAAATAATTTTTTTGAAAAAAATAAGTGCAAACTATTTCTAACTGTTTCAATTGCTCATTATTTAGGTCAAGGTTTCCCATTGACATAAGAGCTGTTTGTACATAATCTTCAGACGCAGCTTTCAAGCATTGCATTTTACTGCCAAATCTGCTAGTAGTGTCGCAACCACTTATAGCATGTAATGCTGGTAATATATCGCATATTCTTTCACCCAGGGATTCAGCAGCTAAATGGCATCCTAGAAAATATTTCTTTGTATGAGAACCGTCGAACCATAGACCAAGACACCCGATATTTGCTAAGTATTTCCAGAAATAAATTGCCAAGACAAATACATCTGTATCAGCGCTGATTATAATAATATGAGCAGATTGAATCCTTACTGCGTGAAATATGTGGCAAAACATTCTTGAATCAGCTTCTAAGTGGTTTGATTGTAATTCAAGTACCTCACAAAATAAAGACCCTTGTAACTTGAAACATTTAGTTGGATCGTCGAATCCTCCACAAATGTACATCTCGCAGTCTTCTTTAACGTGTGCATATTTTGGAGCATTAGTGCAAAGAAATCGAACAAGTTGTAATTTATTTTGAATGTTTGCAAGAAAAGCTTTACAATCAGTAGGAATTTTTGTTGAATGACTTGAAATTATGATATTTTTAATAATTCGGCCTTTACTCCGTAAGTTTGACTCCAAAACTTTATAGAAATGTCGTCATATCTATCGAAAATTACATCTATCCTCTTCACGTCAGGCAACGTAAAAAATTGCATAATTATTTTGAAGAAAGCTTCGGCAAAATCACCAAAAGTATTGAACTTATTCAACTGAATTTTGTGAACAAGTGCCATACCATCAACAATATAAATTTTAAAAGTATTTAAATTTATTATATCTTGCTGAGAGGTTGTACCACAGTTATAGTTTTTTTGAATTTCAACGACGAGTTGTGATTTTGGTGACTTCCTGTAAAATCCGTCATTGTCAAAGAAATATTTGCAGTAATCCAATACCTCATACGATGCTAATATCTTTGTATCAAATCCACGTTGAGAAGCCACCAAGAATGATTTTTGGAAAATTGTTATGTCTGTTACGTCTTGCAATTTTTTGTTGGAAGTATTTTTGTTTGTTTTCGCAGGAATATCTTCAAAGTTGTAAAATTTAGTTTTTTGTATAGGATCCGATAATTTCTTAGTTTTCTTGAACAATCTTTCATTTTCGTATGTATTTAATAGAGTCTCCCATTTTCTTTAACATTAATTAAGCATCGCGCACTTGATTCTTCAGCAAGTTGACCTGTGAAAATATTGCGAAGCACACAATCCCCACTACTATTAAATGGATTGCAGGCTTTGAAACATTTAATGATATTTTCTACATCCTTTTCGTCCGTATTAATTCTCGATTGTGTCCATTCATTATGACTATTAATGTCACCTGTAGTGTCAGATTGTATTCCAAGGTATGAAGAAAGCATTGAGTGAACGCTATTTTTAAAGGATACAGAAGCAACCATCTTTGCATTGCTTCTTCATTTTAGTGATACCAATTAAGCCTCCAGTCACTGCAGAAGATCGGTTCTGAGACTGTTCTAGTGCTAAGTCACAGCCAACTGCATTGAATGTTCCTGGAGTTCGCTTGACGGCATGCATTCCTCTCTTCATATCATATATAACGTCTGGAGGTAGTTGTAACATATCTTGTAAGTAAAGTGTCACCCCACGAATATAATTTGTGTGATTCATAGAAAAGAAATAAGGTAAAATTGTCGAGTAGTTAATAAATGTAATTCATAGTTATTACTTCTGTCAGCCATAATTGAATTCAAAAGAATTTCTATCATTTCACAGTAATTATTTAAATATTTGAATAGTTCGTTTTCAGTGCTCATATTATTTAAAAATTTTGAAAAATTGTAAAAAAAAGTTTCAATTATAGTTTTATGATGGTTATATTTATCACTTAAACTGGTACGATCCTTATCTACTGTTACCTCTCTTATCTCTTGAAGACAGATATTCAATTGCTGTAATTGCTCATTAAAAGTCTCATCTTCAGATAAATTCATGTAATCAATAAATTCTGTAAACTGTATGCTTCTCAATGCTTCATACATAAGTTTATGTGCTCTAATGCCTCTGTTGTACTGAGTACCTTTAAGAATTGATGCCAAAGTATTAACACCATAAACATTGGCTTCGATAAGAATGCTGTCGAGTCCACTTCCTTCTATATATTGGCCCAAACATCGTAAGAAATTTTTTTGTAGATGAAATGTTCCAATTCTTAATATCAATCCCTCAAATTCTTGACTACTCTGTTGGATATTTTTTGCTATCAGGTAAATAGACATGTCGCATGAAAGAACAGCTATATTTTTATTTAATGATTGACATAAGTTTACAAAATTTCTCATGGCAGTATACACAACATCTTTTGAAGTAGGTGACTGAGGAATTACCGGGCTAAATCCAATTGTAGATATAGGAGAATTCTCACATGATAGTAATTGTTGGAATGGAGTCCATCCTGGTATCGAGTTCTTCAATGGTCGACAAAAGTTGTTCAATAATTGATCATGTTGCAATCTACATAAAACCCAGAGCAAAGTATCAAATTGTGTGTAATCAGGAGTGAAAGTTAATAGACAACTGCTATTAACATAATTAGATATTGAGGGCTCCATACTTGCTGTGAAGTGATGAATTTCTTGAGAATGTAAGGTTTTCAAATCATACTCAAACTGTTCAGCTGTAGGTTTCAATTTAACGAGATTTATTTCGTTCTCGATAGGATTTTTCTTGATAAACTACCATTGCTGTTACATGGGTAGAGTCTTTACCGCTTAATGTTTCTTCATTGAAGTCATTGTTGTCAATAGCGCCATGAAGAAATAACGATGAATTTTTCACTATATTCTTAGGAATAAGCAAATTGTTTTCTGCATCTTCACACGCAATTGAAATTATTACTTCTAAATCAAGCTGCTGTAATGCTTTATAGCTGATGCAATGTCCAAACTTATTCAATATACTTATCAACTGTTTTGATATAGTCAAGTGATGAATTGATTCAGCTAAAGCTATATGTTTTGGTGTCTGTTTCTCAGTAACCGTAAAAAATATGTCATAGAACACAGATAATGCTCTTCTATAATAGTTATTGCTCAATTTTGGTTTTTGCATTAAACAAAGCTTGCAGAAAAATCTCCCATGTTTGTGGCAATGTTCCATTTTCTAAGAATTTTTGGAGCAAATTTTCATCACGTAAATAGCCACTAGGTATTAGTTCTGTTTTTAATAGTTCTTGACGCAATGCTTTTGCACTCTGAATGATGTAGTTTTTTGAATTGATGCTACGAACATGTTCTATTATTTCCGCCAATGGTATATTTCCCATAAACACTAATGAAGATTGTGATCTATCAGTTGGGTAAGAAAATAAAATGTTTTCACCAAATTTATCAATAAGTAGTGATTTCACTAGACGGTTCTCGATCACAGCATCTTCTATGTTTGTAAGTACAGTGAGTCGCTGAGCTAAGAACTGCACTTCAAAACAATGAGTTGAAAACTTATCTTTAATTTCATCTATGAGTTTGTCGAATGCATCGTGAAGCATTTCTCGAGGATTTGATTTGAAGGTCGGCCTACTGGTTTTGTAGAATTTCTCGGCCTTCTTAAATAATCACGGTAGCAATATTTGTGATACCTCACTTCGATAGCAAATAAATCTTCAGGTCGTTGACAAGTACTAAGTTGGGTAAAACATGGTCTTCTTTACTGCGCGCAGTATTTAAAATTTGTTCCGCTGCTGAAATTTCGGAACACAAATACAGCTGCTTATCTTTGTTCCTCGTTAATTTTCCACAAATTAAGCACTTCGACGGTTTATTTACTTCTGCAGGTGTCCTTGATGACGAACGAGATTTTCGAGAACGTAGCCCTACGCTTGCTTCGGAAGTTGAAGCAGACTCTTCTTTTCCTCTTCTTTACACAACGCAATTTCTCGACGCCGTATTTTCTCTTCACTTAAATAGGTAGCTAAACAGTCTTGGTGCCATGAAAAGTTTTGTCTTGTGGAGTCTGGATTATACAGTTTTGAAAACTTTTCACTAATGTTGTCTTTTCTTCTATCTGCTGCTTTTGTAATATTAAGCAGCGTGCTTGACCTTGGTTCTTTAACTAAATCATTTGGTTTATCACAAAATAAACAAAACTGTTCGTTTCGTCTTTTCTTTTCAAATTAATCACTTCCAGCGACATTTCTAATGTTTTCAATACAGCACAGTTTAAACAGACACTCAAAAATAACGAAAATCAAATTATTTTATGCGTATACAACTAACACGACTTAATAACAAAACGTTTAAACGCCGATAAATGCAGAAACACACTGAATACCTAAGCGCGCTATGCTTACTGTTGGCGCGAAGAGGGATGTAAAGGGAGCAGGAAGGGACCATCATAGCTGGTGGCAAGATGTGTTTTGTCATTGTTTGGGGTTTCAGGTATAAGAATCCGACCATAGTTGCCGGTCCTCACATTTTGTATACTCAACTACTTATAGCGCCTGCACTATCAGACAAATCTTAACTTGATGAGACGGATGTATATGGGGTATACAGCAAACGACTTCACTGTTACCATGACAACTAACTATTTTGATGGGGATTTGAAGCAGTGAGATGTGAATCCTACATTGCCTTACGTCGGACTGCGGCGGCGTTGTAAACATAACAAGAGGGGATATTTTATGTTTAGATTGAGGATATAAGGAATTTTAAAAGATTTATATTTTCATAAATGAATATTTTTAAATTAATTAATGAACAATTAAAGTTTATTATTTTACTTAGAAATTTTTGGCGAAGGGACACTGCACCTACTTCACACGAAAAGCCACCACTGCACCACATTATCAAAGGCAACTTGAATGGTCAAATGCACAGACACACTTTGCAGGATGAACTGCTAACATTACTTAAAAACTTAAACCTAGAAGTGGGACAGAACATATGATTTTAACAAGATCGTTGTCCAGCATGCTATGCGATGGTATAACGTGAAGTACTTGATCGTGCTTTTAATAATCACTGTTTTGATTTTCCAATGCTCCACCCTAAGGTACACATTGGCTAGGAAATTACATGGAAAATTTTGAATTTTCCCAACCCTTGCGGTTCCAAGCTAACACACACAAAACCTTCATTTTACCTCTCATCCGAACGAGGGTGTATTTTTGTGAAAAATGCTCACCTAACATTTTTTAAACGGACCGTGTCGGGATTCGAACCCGGACCTTGGACATAGTAGTCACACGCATACCAACTACGCCATAACATTCTTGAATAGAGACTCAAGAGATTTCTCAAACGATATATCACAAGCCCATATTTTCCATTTAAAAAAATTGGGCGTTGTAACTGTCACTCGAGGGGGTTTTAATCTAGCGATCAATTTTTTTCGTTTAGGATGTCAATTCATAATCTAAAATTGATGTGTTTCAGCATTTTCTTTAAATATGTACAGCTACCCAAACAATGAATTTATTCTATTTGGTTTTTCCACACTGTATAGAGGATAACGCGTTAATTACACCCGTTTCATTATATTGAGCAAAAATAGAGTTCATCAGGCGATTATACTGAGAATTTATTAAATTGCAAAATGCTGAAAAAGTTTAATTTAGAGAAATCAGAAAATCGATCTTCGACATGCTCAATTAAGTAGTCTAAGATTTCAAAATATAAATGAAAATAAAGGTGTTATTCATCACCATCAATGTTAATTCCTTTTGGCATATAAGCTACCTTACGGTTCATTTCAAAATATTTCATTTTTATCCACAAATTTTCAAAACCATTACGCAATCGAACAACAAAACCCTATAAATTTTTGTATTTCATAATGTCAAAATATAATTCGCCTGGCTTTTTTTATAGAATTTTGGATAAAGAGTCTGCTTTAAGTAGCACTAAATAAAATAATTCATAAATCAACTTAAATTTTAAATTGTAAAGGTTTTTGCGAAAACCTTTGGTACAGCATCGCGCATAGAATGAGTTATTTCCAAAAATAAAATCAAACAGTTCTTTAAGCTCATTTGTATGGTAATAAACCATTTTAAGAAAATGGTTGCCATCTGATAAGAGCACCAAAGGGATGATTCATTCAATTCTATCACGAGCATATGCTCTTTTTAACGAGTTTGAGAAAAAGGATGTAAAACCAAACAAATTTCACAATTCAAGGTACTTAATTCTAACATGCAGTGAATTTCGAATCAGTTATAATAAACATTATAAAGCTTTTACGATTAGTAAGCGATTAGAATTTTGTAGTAAATTATAACGCTACTTAATCGCAGCGTGACTATTAACTACGATAATGGTGTTTAACTTTTGTTTTTATTTACATCTGATTTTAACAGAACAGAGTACTTTAATTTTTAATTTTAAGATTACACAAAAGTACGGGCAAAAACTGACTTTGGCTGGTATATCCTAAAACCTTTCACAGTTAGGCAAATCTTAGTCGTAAAGGTAACTTGAGGAAGCTTTTTACCAAATCCAGATTAAGGTCCCTGGGGCTCATACAAAAGGTAGGAGCTTCTTTATTATTTTTGCCCTATTACTTTCCATTTGCGAGATACGTGCACCTTATCCACGAACAAAGATTTACTTAAATGTAAGTATTTTGCTTAATTGATAATTATATAAAGAAATTTAAGAATACCATTATTTTCTTATCTGACGTTCTTACAGCTTTGATTTTTAAATAGATTTTAATCTTTCAATATATTTGTAGCAAATATACTGGAGAAATTAAAACTTCTATGTTGGAATACTTCGATACAGTGAACCAAGAATATTATAAATTTAATGTCACAACTATATCAAGAAAATGTAAAAATGTTGAATAGTAACAGGTTTGTATAGATAACCAATAAATCGCGGCAGATGATGTTACAACTTTAGTTGCATCTCGGGCTATTTCTGGAGTGATTTCGAGCGATACAGTTAATTGAAGAGAAAGCAATGAATCGCACACTAGCGCTCCCCAGACCTCTTTCCACTCTCTTAGACCTATCAACAACCATTGTCAGTAGACTCAATACATATCAGTTCACTTGCTCCATTTCACCCAACGTCATAAAAATATTGTTTTAAGATGGAAACGTTTCGCAAATCTTAACACTATTCATAGACTGTACAAAAGTAATACAAGTTAATCCAAATTAAACAACTAAGTAGGTAATTTATGACAGTTGTGGCACCTCATATATTCCTCCTGATCTTACACTCCACATCCCACATCCCACTTTCCAACTTCCGCTTCCCATTTTCTACTTTTTACCTCACTTCCTCCAACTTTCCACCTCTTACCTCTACACACTTCCCACATTTCACCCCATTTTCCACTTTCTACAACTCTCTTCCTGCCCCCACCTTCACCCTCCCACATTCCTTTGCCTCCTCCCACTTTCCACCTCATATGTCCAAATCCCCCTCCATTTAACACATTCTCTTCTACAACTGCCATCTTTCACCTGCCACCTCCCACCCACCACCTCGTATCATCAACCTTTCACCTCCTTCCATCTCCATTCTTTCTCCTCCCACATCTTTCTCAACCCCCCCACTCTTCACCTTCTCTCCTTCTCTAATTCCTACCTCTTTCGACCTTCCAGTTTGCATTTTCTTCATTCAACCTTTCATCCCTCACCTCCTACCTTTTAGCTCCCACCAACCACCTTCCTCCTTCCACCACTTTTACGTCATACCTTCTACCTCCAGCCACTTAGCTCACACTCAACTCAAATTTGCTACCTCCCATCAAACTTAACCCGGTGTAGCGATTTACATCGCGCCAACCATTTTGGTTACGTCACGACTATCACTTCAAATTATTTTTGATATTACTCACTGTATTTGATGGGTAGCATCCTTTGCCTAGAAACCAAAATAGTCTCTACTTTTAATGAAGACTACCACCTTAAACCTAGGAATATCGAAAACAATAAAAAAATTAATAAATTTAATAAACATGACCTGTTATATTAATTTATTATACACATGTTTATTTAACTAGAATCCATTGTGATAATTTAAGCAAATAATTTCTTACTTTCGAATGCGTTCACCTTCTGTCGTATTTCCACTTACATTTGTTATAACACCTACAAATTTTTATGAAATTTTGAAAAGCTACTATGATTCAACTCTTCCATTTTATAACATATTATTTCCTGCTTGCTTAATAGCTTGAAGCACTCGAACTCGTTTAACACTATAACATTTCCATCTTTCCCAATTTCCATATTAAATGAAATTTCTTCCATTTGCTACCCATGCACTTCTATTACATGTTTCAAGAGACAGCTTTAATTTGAATTCACGTTCCAGTTGTAATTCCACAGCATTCACTCCAACAGCTAAACCAATCAATCTGATGTGTTGTGAGTCTTGTACAAATTGTCTAATAATAAATTCCATTTGAAAATCACAGAAATCTTTTCAATCAAAGTAATCCAGTTTTATAGTGTTATTTTTGCAAACACTACTGCAGCAAACAATTTGTATGACAAGTTGAAGACCACCATTTACATAAAATCCAACTTTCATGTTATGGCGGTGAGAATTTGTTTTAAAATTACCTAACGCATAAATTGTATTAAGTACTAGTTTATTGAGATTTAATTGCGGTACTCTTGCATTATTTGTGAAGTCAATACAAGAAAAATCAATATTTAATATTATTATATTAACTGGGGTAATATGCAAGCCTTTAGAAAAAAAATGACATTATAATTACGTTATCGTGGGTACTTCCCGGTTTGGATAGGTTTACTTTCCTCCACCTTCTTTCTCCGAACTCCTACCTCCCACCTCTTTCCATCCACCTCCCACATCTTTATCATTTCACAAACCGAATTTGTATTTATTATTCTCGTTCACTAAATGAGGTTTAAACAAATTAATTTTCAATTTGAATTTATTTTTCATACAATGCTTAATATTCCCAATGGTAATTTAACAATCTTAATTAATTGGGTAATTGTAAGACAGTTAATTGTACTTTTCTTATTTATATAATAACACAAGAAACTTAAAACCAGGGAATGTATCTGTAAAAAAAGAACGCGATAATTTAGCGCCTCAAGTGTTGTTGAAAACTAAATTTTGAGGTTTATGTAAGTAACGTATTTTCTATTTTAAATACGTGTTTTTAAAATTTGCACGTTTAGAACTGTGATTTTCCTATTGTTATTCAGTTACGCAGGTTTGAAGGTAAGATTTTGATTTTTGTATGGTATTCACTGTAAATACATACTTTAGTAAACCCATTTTAATTAATAGCATCAAACAATTAAGGCATCAATTTATTAAAACAACATTTTGTAACAGAACTACATTTATTATTTCAGAATTTAAAGAAATATTTAAACATAACAGACAATGGTTTGATTTATTGCTATCTTATTGTATCTGCTTCAAACTTAATAATGGCGATGTCTTTGTGCATATGATGGTGTGCATGCGAAGTATAAAGCATTAGCTGTATATACAACTTATTAATAAGGTCAGTTTATAGGGAGGGTATGACAAAAGGCATGCCATTCCCGGAAGCACATCAACTTATGCATGGAGACATAAGAACATAGATTATGGGTAGCAGTAGGTGTTTGGTTATATATATATATATATATATATATATATATATATATATATATATATATATATATATATATATATACATTGCTGTGATAAGGAGTTGTTTAGGGGTGTATTGAGTAGTAAGGGTCGTGTAGTAATTATAAATAGCAATGGGAATCAGAAAACTGCATTCATTTAGCAGAAAAATAAGTAATTCGTACATTATGTAAATAGCAAGCATTTAACACCCTGTATATAGACCGTAATTAACTTTAAGCGATGCCATTAAGCATATCTTTCAATAATAGAACTCGTATTCAACAGAGAAATAATCGTACATGTATTTAAACTACGTTGAGGAGTGTTTTACAAGCTTATAAAATAAAATACGCAGAAGATAAGATGAAACCTAAAAAATCTACATGCAATTACGCTGGAACAATAAACGCTTTGATAAGAAAACGCATAAACAAATAAATACGAAAACAGCATTTGAGTTACATAATTTATTTTTGTACAATTATCCAAAAGCATTATCTATACAAAACACAGACGTAAGTTAAAAGTCTGGCTACGATAACAAATAATAAGGTATCAAAGATCGCAAATAAACACCATGACACGGAAATACAAAGGAGTTTTATCAGAAATCAGCTTGAAAACAAACCTGGTTGGTCGCAACAATCTGAAAGACGGCTTGTAGTGGGAAAAGCTATTTAGCACCCACCGGTGATAAGGCAGGTCAGTTTCCACTTGAAGCACGTCGAAGCCACCGACACTTTTAACCAGAAATCTACACGTAAGATAAATAAAGTTTATAATATACTGAAAATAGTGCTGTGCAGCAATTACGTTAAGAATACATGAATAGTTTTTGATGTTTATTTAGAAAACGTAAGTAGAAATTGGGTAATTAATTTAAATTAAATATTTATAATCATATAGGGTTTCTAATCGGCTTCCAGTCAAATTCTGAACTATTTCTGGTTCAATTCTAATCTGCGTCGAAAACAATACTTCTGGTATATTTCTGGACTATTCTAATCTGCGTCGAAAATAATTCTAATCTGTGTCGAAAACAATTCAAACAGGTAATCATAAAGAGGTGAAAGAAAATTGATCATCGTAACGTTGTGCACTCTGTGTAAATTAAAAGGGGCTAGCCGTGGCATAATAATAAAAGTAAAAGATTAAATAGTAATACACAGAGAGGTGGCGTTAAGTAGTTTCTTGGTTAGTATGTAGCATATTTTCTTTAACAGTTTTTAATGATTCTGTATTTCATTTTTTATGAAAGTATGCCGTGTGCTGGTGGGATTAGATGGCAGATACTAATTCTGGTGTAAACCACGTAAGCAAACGGATCTGGTACACCCCATCACGGGTGATGTGGAAAAGTATACTAAGCGCGCATTTTTTTAAAACGTTTAAAGTAACACCGGAAATGCGAATTTTGTTTCCTACCCGTTTTCCTTTTCTTTTAGGTTGTAAATCATGCAAGGAACATAAGAGAAAACAATTCAAAACAGATTAGGACATAAATGGTCTTCGTAAAAGGGTATCACAGTTACTCGGGAAAGTAAAGTTTTATCTGAATCAGGAATCAAACTAATATTTTTTGTTCTGGAAGTAATTCTGAAAGATCGATTTATTTAAATCCGTATATTGTTGGTTTATTTTAATAAGTAGATGAGCCATTCTTGGTCTGGGCAGTGGAGTTATCGATGACCCACCAACACGTTTAATATTAATTGTTGTGAAATCAATATCTTGCAAAAGGCAAAATGTATATATTTTTTAAGTAAAAGAATATGTATATGATTATCCGAACTTGCTTTCTTATCGAAATATATGTATTAATCCACTATCTTAATTTAATATTTTGTATTTGATTTTAAGATGTGAAGGGTGGGAGGCGGAGGTGGATGTGGAGATGGAATTGGAGGTAGTGATGGGAGGTAGTAGTTGGGCATTGAGATATTGGAAAGTGGAGGTGGGATCTTGAGGGTTGGAAGTGGTAGATGTTTGGTAGGAGATGCAAAGTGGGTGAAGAGAAATGAGATGTAGAAAGTGAGAGATAGGAAACAAGTACGCGGTGGAAGGCGGGATGTGTAAGGTGGGTGCTTGGAAGTGAGCTAGGAGGTGAAATGTAGGAAATTCAAAGTGGAACGTCAGAAGTGAGAGCTGGGATGTGGAAGATGGGCGGTAGAAGGTGAGAGGAGGGATGTGAGAGGTAAGAGGTGGGAAGTGAGAGGTGGGAGGTGGAAGAAGAGAGGTCGGAGATGGAATGTGGAAGGTGAGAAGAGGAGGTGGTGTGAGGTGAAATAGGTGGGGATGGAGTTGGGATATGGAAGGTGGGAAGTGGAATGAGATGCGAGACGGAAGGTCAGGAGTGGGAAGACGTGAAAGGCGTGAAGTATGAAGTGAAGCGAAATGAAAATCGGAGCAGAGAGAAAGTAGGAGGTGGGAAGTAAGTGTTGGAGGAGGAGAAAATAGAGTGCCAGGTTATAAAGCACCTACTCTGGTAAATAAGGGCAGATACGTTTTTGTTCTCTATCCGGGTTCACTAAGAATTTTTGAAAGAACGTAAAACACATAATTGACTCAGAATTTTCTGGAAATCTAAGCCTTTAGCATTTTTGAGAAAAATGTTATCCCTGCTGAGTTAGAGCTCTTTTAAGACCTGAACCACGAAATTTTTAATCATTTCGATTTAACTCTATTACCAGTCTTATTAAACTTCTTAGACTCAGACTCAAATATTAATCCAAAATTCAATGAGGATTCTAAACGTTTTGAAATTTTTGAAATGAGACCAATGCTTGTTTGGTTATAAACCCTTAAAGTATAAATTTCTAAGAACACCAACCTCAAAGTCAAAATCGTAATTAACCTGTCACCATGTTCATCATTAGGTCTTCAGTCTTAAAACAGGTTAGACGCGTACCCTCATTGTTTCCTATTCTGAACTAACCTACACATTTCCCTAAAGTTTGTAGATTCTGCATCTATCACTATCTGATCTAGGTCTATATCTACCTCCCTTTTCCTATCTCTGCTTGTAATATATCCCATACTATTCCCCAAAAATGCCTTAGAGCGTATCCTGCCCTTCTATTTCTCCTATTTTTTTCCCACAGATACCTTAATTCCTCTATTATTTCTATAACCTATTTGTTATTAACTTTGTCTGTTCATGCAATCATCCTCATACATCTGAAGCACAACATTTCAAAAGTCTGCTTCTGTTTTCCTAACTGCTTTTCCTACTGCCCGGATTTCATTGGCATACTGTGCTGTACTCCACACATGTGTTTTCGACAATTTTCTTCTTGTTTCTATGTTCGTTGTGTTTGATCATAGACGCTGTTCTCTCTTGTTAAGTGTGGTTCGGTCCCCTTGTATTGTTTTACAATTATATACCCTATTTCTCCTACATTCAGTGGTTGTGAAAGGGGGTAAGCAGCCTGTGACTGTTAAATTCCGCCAGCACTTGAACTATTGCCGATTTAATATTTTTTCTAAGATATCTTTTCGCACGGTCAACATTAGTTGCAAATATGTTTACCAACATCTGTGGTTGTTTATAATAATCTTCAGATTTATCTGCGCTTATTTTTTCGTCATTAGGTTCTTCATCTCAAAAATGGTTGGATACGTACTTATACTTATTAATATTCTGATCTAGCTTACACAGTTCCCTGAAATTCCAACACAGCCTATACACAGTTCGGTTCCCCTTCTATTGTTTTCTAATTATAAGCCATATGTCACCAAGATTCAGTGGTATGTGCAGCGGGTTAAGCAGCCTGTGGTTGCCAAGATCCCCTAACACTTAGACATTTGCCGAATTAATAGTTTTCAGTAAATCCTTTCACACAATTAATATTATTCTTGTTTAAGTACAGTTATTTTTTTCGTCATTAGTTTATCTATCTTGGGACTCGTTGGATGCGTACCTCCATTTATTTCTATTTTGAGCTAGCCTACATATTTCCCTGATATTTCTACAGCTTACATTTTTCACTATCTGTGTGCAATAGTCTAACCTACGTCTACCTCTACTTCTCTTTTTTTCTATCTCTGCTTCTAATATATCCCGCACTATTCCCTCATGTCGTAGTATGTGGCCTATCATCCTATCTCTCCTATTTTTTACCATTCTCCACATATTTCTTTCTTCCCCTACCATTTTAGTACCTCTTTGTGCTTAACTTTGTCTGTAGATATATCTTCATCATACGTTTGTAGCACCACATTTAAAAGGCTTCTACCTTTTTCTTAGGCATTACAACCGTATAGTGTTGTGCTCCACGCATGTTTTAAGCAATCTTTTCCTTGTTTCTATGTTTGTTGTCTTTGAACACAGTAGTTGCTTTTTCTTGTTAAATGTAACACGACCTTCTAGAATCTGTTTCCACGATTAGTGACTTGGGTGTAACATATGATTCGAAGTTAGCCTTCAGCTGCCACATTGATAACATTAATACTAAAGCTTTCAGGATGTTGGGCTTCATCAAAAGGTACACAAAACATTTTTTAGGTGTTACTGCAATCAAAGCTTTGTATAATGGTTTAGTACTTAGTATCCTTGAATACAATAGTATTATTTGGTCTTCTATTTATATTTGTCATTTTACGAGACTAGAGCGTATTCAAAATAAATTCACTAAGCACCTCTTGTGGAAACTTCACTTTACACATGTCGCTTTTACAGCAAGTACCAGATTGCAATTGTGTGGCATGACTACATTGCACCCGAGAAGACTTAATGCTATGCTAATATTCTTGTTCAAGCTTGTCAATGGTCTTGTAATTTGTGAATCCTTAGTTGCTGAGGTATTGCTTCGAATACCGCAGCGTAACACACGTATGGTACGTTTATTTCAAGAAAGGCAACATCGAACTAACTATGGCACCTACCACATATCAGATCGGCTATTGGTTAACTATAATAAACATTTTTCAGGAATTGATTTGTTTAGTTTAAGTTTGAGTGCAGTGAAGAAGATTGCATGATAGTAGAGCATAATTGGGACTACTGGCGCCACATTTCCTCCAGAATCCCACATTTCCTCACACATCTAGACCAATTTACATGTAAATTCCCATAAGGAGGAAATGAGGGAGATGAATTTCCTCCTGCTCTCTCCTTGCTCTCCTCCTTGCTCGAACCACCCCTTACCATTTTGATTACGTCACACCCGCATTCTTTCACCCGTGAGATAAATCTTTCTCCACATTTTCACCCACGAGATAAACCTATCTTGTTTGGTATCAATTAATATTAGAATTTTGTCAGCTACCCTAATCTCTAAGAATTTTTTAGATTGCATCATCCCCCAGGGAGCTACCTACATTTCAAGATTTCTTACCTGTTGCGATTTCTGACCGACCGCATAAATTTTTTTATACATGCGATACATTAAATTAGTCTAAAATTTTACGTAGAATTCGAATCTGTAAACAGATTTGAAATTGGACTACGCCCTGCAAAGTTATACCCCTTTAAAGTCCTGATCTTCTAAATTTTGCTCTTTGCTCTATAAGCAAACCTAACAAATAGTTTTCTTCGTCTATCCATTGCATCTTTCGAGATAAACTTATCTTGTTTGGTATTAATTAACAATAGATTTTTCTCGGCTACCCAAATCTCTTTAAATTTTTTAGATTGCACCATCCCCAAGGGAGCTACCCTAATTTTAAGATTTCTTACCTGTAGCGACTTTTGAGCGTTCTTATACATTTTTTTTATCATGCAATACATTAAATTAGCTTAGAATTTTACGCAGAATTCGAATCTGTAAACAGATTTGAAATCGGACCACGCCCTGCAAAGTTACACATATACCTTCTGCGAGATAAATCTTTCTCCACATTTCCACCCACGAGATAAACCTACCTTGCTTGGTATCAATCAATATTAGAATTTTGTCAGCTACCCTAATCTCTAAGAATTTTTTATATTGCATCATCCCCCAGGGAGCTACCTACATTTCAAGATTTCTTACCTGTTGCGATTTCTGACCGACCGCATAAATTTTTTTATACATGCGATACATTAAATTAGTCTAAAATTTTACGTAGAATTCGAATCTGTAAACAGATTTGAAATTGGACTACGCCCTGCAAAGTTATACCCCTTTAAAGTCCTGATCTTCTAAATTTTGCTCTTTGCTCTATAAGCAAACCTAACAAATAGTTTTCTTCGTCTATCCATTGCATCTTTCGAGATAAACTTATCTTGTTTGGTATCAATTAACAATAGATTTTTCTCGGTTACCCAAATCTCTTTAAATTTTTTAGATTGCACCATCCCCAAGGGAGCTACCCTAATTTTAAGATTTCTTACCTGTAGCGACTTTTGAGCGTTCTTATACATTTTTTTAGTCATGCAATACATTAAATTAGCTTAGAATTTTACGCAGAATTCGAATCTGTAAACAGATTTGAAATCGGACCACGCCCTGCAAAGTTACACATATACCCTCTGCGAGATAAATCTTTCTCCACATTTCCACCCACGAGATAAACCTACCTTGCTTGGTATCAATCAATATTAGAATTTTCTCAGCTACCCAAATCTCTTTAAATTTTTTAGATAGCTCCATCCCCCAGAGATCTACCCCCATTTTAAGATTTTTTTTTTGCTGGTAGCGATTTCTGACGGTCCTTATAAATTTTTTATACATGCAATACATCTTGTTAGTCTAGAATTTTATGTAGAATGCGAATCTGTAAACAGATTTAAAATAGGGCCACCCCTTACCATTTTACACACACCCTCTAAATTATAAATTTCCTGCGGCTCATACCTAAAAGAAAATCTAAAAACTATTCTTAAAACTTTTTATTACAGACAATTTTTACTAATACAGTTTAAATTTTGTAAACCACATTTCTAAATACATATTTACAATTTTTTATTCTTAACCTAGAACTTCTCATATCGACTTGTACTTATTAATATTTATTTCTAAATAGAGCACCTTTTCCAAAGACCAACCGGACCCGCATGTTTCAAATTCCTCTGATTTTGTTCTTATGGTTTCGCTTAAGACCTCGTACATATTTTCCAGATTACTAGAAGACGTTATAACAACATTTTTGTGTTAAAGGATTTCACATCGGTAGTCTCTTCCCCCATTTTGGTGTAAACGCCGTAGAGTTCGCAATAGACTTTTATTGCTGTATGTTGTATTCTTTTTTCATTTATTAATCGAATAAATCGTTTTTTCTGCTTCTAAAGAAACTCGGACACTCCATTGTCGACACTGGCGTTCTTTATGCGATAGCTAGCCATACGGTTGTTAAACGCTGTACTAACCATTTCTACACCATCGTCGTTAGTAGCGGTAACTGATGCATTTTTATGTCTGTTGCTTCTCAAATGTGCGGCATAGGTAGTCTTTTCCATTTCGAAATCGCATACTTCACACATAATTTGTGGTTGTTTCCTACAAGGCCCTTTAACAGCTGGCGGAGCTGAACGTTTACGGCTTAATGACATACCGTGCTGTTTTTCCTTGTGTCGCTGTAAGTTACCCATTCTCGTAAACGCGATACCGTTTATTTACATTTCCAATGCTCCACCCGAAGGTACTACATTGGCCACGAGGCGAGTTTTTTTGTTGCCTGGAAATTTAGAATTTTTGCCGAACCCTTGCCGTTCCAGGCAAGGTAGGGATCTTTAACGTGCGTGACAACACTCACACACGGGACCTCCATTTAACCTCTCATCCGAACGAGGGCGTAATATTTGTGAAAAATGCTCACCTGCCATTTTTCAAGCAGTCGGCCGTGTCGGGATTTGAACCCGGGACCTTGGGATCCGTAGTCTTACGCTTACTACATTGATCCACGGCGACGCCCGTAAAAGCGATACCGCAAGACCCACAGTTTAAGTACTTTGCTGCGGACGGATGTATAAGCTTAACCGTAGACGATGTTACACCACGACATTTGTTCTGGTGCCGTTTGAGAGCATTTTTCTAGGTATAGGAAGCACCGCAAGAGTTGCACTTAAAAACGTTTGCAGATACCATTTTAGTACAAAACAAAATCCGCACTATAGCACTTTGGTTAAACTTGTAAGCGAACTAACTTATAACTAAAGAGTTTACTCTTGCGCACCTGCTTTATGTACCCTATAGAATGCAAACCGAAGGTTTCGAAGACACCGAACAAAGTTGAGGATTCAGCGGGGAACTAAATGACGTCATAATCCTTGCTGCTCGTCCAATACATTTAGCGCCAATGCATGCACCTGGTTCGCATCGTCGATGGTGCGAATGCCGTTAGTAGAAACATCGGAAACGTCTTCCATGTTATACGGATCGCGTGCATATTAAAAATCCAAAGGGTGATAGCACACGCACACAAATTGTGTGCAAGTCGTGCTGTAGAAGATGCAGTGCTACTATAACCAAAAACTTAATATAAACACTTTAAACCATTACTAAGAAAATACCAACTTGTTGTCTACAGGATACTTACTAATAAAGCAATTTAATTTTAAATAACTTCTACGTCATATTTTAGGAAATGGTGGGCTTGAATATTTTCTAAATGAATCACCGAGCGAAAGTATATGCTTAGCAGTATTAAAATTAACCGTTAATTTCCCATTTTTACGACCGTGGTTAATTATAGATTAAAATTTAATTTGTGCACGTTCGAGCTTCTCGTAAACTAACATATTTTATAGCAACAATGCGCTGTATAATACATGCATACCCTTCGCCGCGCTACTGCTATTCTTGTAATTGCTAGAAAAGTCACTCTCCTTTTACTGTTAGGACCGATGCAAAGCACCATTTTTTTTATACTTTCTATAGCACATCGCGCACTTTTTCGTCTGATGTTTAAATTTTGCTTCTGTAGGCTTTTACACTTTCGCATAGCGGTCGGCCGCACGTAATGATTTCTAGAACCGGTAAGTACTTGATATCGTCCAAATAGAGAATTAGATGCTCGATGTCTGTCAACTTCCAATTCCCTCGTAAAAGGTAGAAAAAACTCAGTCAATCATCCATCTAACTTAAACTTCGACCCGCTCCTGTTCTGATAATTTACAAACATTTTTCAAACGACAATGAGCCGAGAATTTTTAAACCTCCGAGGGATCTTTAAGTCGTGATCAATTGCACATCCGAGCTACGCGTAAACTAACATATTTTGCAGCAACTGTGCACTGTATAATACATGCATACCCCTTCTCTGCGCTACTGCTATTCTTGTAGTTGCTTGAAAAAGTCAGTCGCCCTTTTTACGGGTAGGGCCGCTAAAAAGCACCATTCCATACTTTCTTTATAAGTGTAGCACATCGCGCACTTTTTGTCGGATAATTAAATTTTTGTTTATGTAGGCCTTTACACTTTTGCTTATTTAAACATCTAATACAATTGATTAACCACTTTCGATTATTCTAACGGAGACCACCATACATCCCGCCGCACCGTTCTTTTTGAATCCAACGATCCTATGGGCTTCCACGCACTAACACCTGACGTATCTTTCCTACTATTTGTTAAACAAAAACTACCGGCATCGCCATGGTCGTATACGAACGTAAGCAGATGTTTGTGAATATGTACGAGAATATGTAGCCATATACATTAACCAGTCTAAGCTATTTTATTTAGTCCACGAAAACTACTATTTTTCTAAACCATAATTAATAATCGTCTTTATAGGTTCCACATTTCTACCGTTACCCAATGACTGGTGCTACGTACATGGAAACTTTAATTTCTTATTGGAGAGAATTCTTATTCTCCCGCGCACTGCATGTCTACCCCTTTTGGAGGTATATGCTCGTTATAGGTTGTAAGACCCTCGGTTTTACTTAACTACAATTCGTGAGACCCTTTAATCTTTTTAATCGTATCTTTCTCGCCTACAATACAGTAGGACTTAACATTACTACCAACAAATTCTAATACTGGACCCCATTAAATACGTTTTAATTTTCCTACAACTTTTTGTTGACAAGTGTTATATTGTATTTATTATACGCAGGGTAGTCACTCTTTTAAGATAAATATATTTTGCTAGGTATCAACTAATATTAAATTTTTCTAGGGACCCCAAATCTGTAAATAGATTTTAAATAGGACCACCCCATACAAAGTTATGCGTTTTAAAGACCCAAATCACTAATTTTGCTCATCTTTATTTAACACCATTTTTAAAACCTTTTTGCTACCCAAGACATATGCCTTAGCCAACCACCTCCCGAGAAATCTAAAACCACCGTGTCCCGCGAATACCACGTGGAGATAACACGTATACTCTGTCAACCAGGATAGAAGCCGGAAGGATTTGGAAGGTGGGAGAAGAACTTAAAAATTATAGAATCTTAAAACTAATATATACAATAGATTTACAAAATCCATACAAATATAAACAACTATCTTATATCTTTACACCCCCATGCGTAGATTGTTGTACTATTAGGAATGATGTACCTTTTGTCATCTTCCCTCGATAAACTAATTTTATTAATAAACTGAGTATGCAAATCGTATTCTTTTACTCCGGGTACATACGCAGGCAAGTACTCGATACCATTCAAATAAAGAATTGGATGCTTGGTGACTGTTAACATCCGCTTCCCTCGTGTACGCCCAGACACATCCCAGCTCATTAGCACCCCTGCGCATGCACACCCCTGCCCATGCGCCCCCCTGCGCGTACGCACCCCTGCCCATGCTCACTGCCCATGCGCACCCCTCTCTGTGCGAGTGCTATTTCGGGGTAACGTCACAGCCTTTTATAAATAAAGAACAATGTTATATACTATTATAAAATGTTTATTCTGACATTATACATAACAAATTTAAAAATATTTAATGTCAAGCATGGAGTCATTTAAACTTAATTTTAATATAAGTTATACACAGAAGATAGTCCTTTCTTTATGTTTGTTTGCAGTGGTTTTAATTTTATCTAATTTTATTCGCAGCTTAAAATTTAAATCGACACCCAAGTCTTCTATCTCCTTTTCTAACCAATAGTTTGATACATAAAGACCGTCTAGGTTTTCGAATTGTAAAATGTACCGAAGTTTGCCTCTATATTTAAAGTCTTTGATTCCGCCGACAACCAGATCCATTCCTTCGTGTAATTCTTGCAGCTTGTGACAATCTTTTAATCGCAGCTTTCCCACTATATCCTGCATACGTATCTTGTTAGCTTGATCGACTTCTTCTTGTCGGTATTGGAGGAAATCCTTTTCTCCACACACCGTTGTGTAGTTGCATATCCACCACTTTTGGGAATATATGGTTGTTATAGGTTGTAAGACCCTCGGTTTTAAATGATCCGAAAGGTTCTTTACTAGGCAAATATACAATGTTTAGCGGAACCCCTTTGCGTGTGGTGTACGCCAAGGTTACGAAACCCGCATTCCTTAGTTCGTCTTTGTTATCAGCCATTTTGATAAATACGTTTTTAGAATAACCTTTTAAAAAGTATACGGATTTAGTACCATCCTTTTCTGCAAGAACGCCTACATAACTAAAAGAGTCTTTCTTACTAACCGCAAATGCATACAGCTTGTACAACCCGGATGTATCTAAGTCAGTCCATCGACACATAAAATAATCTTTAAATTCTTCCTCATTTTCTCTAATAAGATGTTCTTTGTCTAACACATCTTTGTATTGTTCGCGTATTGTCGCAAATAGTAGGAAAGATACGTCATTAGTGCGTGGAAGCCCATAGGATCGTTGGATTAAAAAAGAACGGTGCGGCGGGATGTATGGTGGTCTCCGTTAGAATAATCGAAAGTGGTTAATCAATTGTATTAGATGTTTAAATAAGCGAAAGTGTAAAGGCCTACATAAACAAAAATTTAATTATCCGACAAAAAGTGCGCGATGTGCTACACTTATAAAGAAAGTATGGAATGATGCTTTTTAACGGCCCTACCCGTAAAAAGGGCGACTGACTTTTTCAAGCAACTACAAGAATAGCAGTAGCGCAGAGAAGGGGTATGCATGTATTATACAGTGCACAGTTGCTGCAAAATATGTTAGTTTACGCGTAGCTCGGATGTGTAATTGATCACGACTTAAAGATCCCTCGGAGGTTTAAAAATTCTCGGCCCATTGTCGTTTGAAAAATGTTTGTAAATTATCAGAACAGGAGCGGGTCGAAGTTTAAGTTAGATGGATGATTGACTGAGTTTTTTCTACCTTTTACGAGGGAATTGGAAGTTGACAGACATCGAGCATCTAATTCTCTATTTGGACGATATCAAGTACTTACCGGTTCTAGAAATCATTACGTGCGGCCGACCGCTATGCGAAAGTGTAAAAGCCTACAGAAGCAAAATTTAATCATCAGACGAAAAAGTGCGCGATGTGCTATAGAAAGTATAAAAAAAAATGGTGCTTTGCATCGGTCCTAACAGTAAAAAGGAGAGTGACTTTTTCTAGCAATTACAAGAATAGCAGTAGCGCGGCGAAGGGGTATGCATGTATTATACAACGCATTGTTGCTATAAAATATGTTAGTTTACGAGAAGCTCGAACGTGCACAAATTAAATTTTAATCTATAATTAACCACGGTCGTAAAAATGGGAAATTAACGGTTAATTTTAATACTGCTAAGCATATACTTTCGCTCGGTGATTCATTTAGAAAATATTCAAGCCCACCATTTCCTAAAATATGACGTAGAAGTTATTTAAAATTAAATTGCTTTATCAGTAAGTATCCTGTAGACAACAAGTTGGTATTTCCTTAGTTATGGTTTAAAGTGTTTATATTAAGTTTTTGGTTATAGTAGCACTGCATCTTCTACAGCACGACTTGCACATAATTTGTGTGCGTGTGCTATCACCCTTTTGGATTTTTAATATGCACGCGATCCGTATAACATGGAAGACGTTTCCGATGTTTCTACTAACGGCATTCGCACCATCGACGATGCGAACCAGGTGCATGCATTGGCGCTAAATGTATTGGACGAGCAGCAAGGATTATGACGTCATTTAGTTCCCCGCTGAATCCACAACTTCGTTCGGGTGTCTTCGGAAACCTTCGGTTTGCATTCTATTGGGTACATAAAGCAGGTGCGCAAGAGTAAACTCTTTAGTTATAAGTTAGTTCGCTTACAAGTTTAACCAAAGTGTTATAGTGCGGATTTTGTTTTGTACTAAAATGGTATCTGCAAACGTTTTTAAGTGCAACTCTTGCGGTGCTTCCTATACCTGGAAAAATGCTCTCAAACGGCACTAGAACAAATGTCGTGGTGTAACATCGTCTACGGTTAAGCTTATACATCCGTCCGCAGCAAAGTACTTAAACTGTGGGTCTTGCGGTATCGCTTTTACGAGAATGGGTAACTTACAGCGACACAAGGAAAAACAGCACGGTGTTTCATTAAGCCGTAAACGTTCAGCTCCGCCAGCTGTTAAAGGGCCTTGTACGAAACAACCACAAATTATGTGTAAAGTATGCGATTTTGAAATGGAAAAGACTACCTGTGCCGCACATTTGAGAAGCAACAGACATAAAAATGCATCAGTTACCGCTACTAACGACGATGGTGTAGAAATGGTTAGTACAGCGTTTAACAACCGTATGGCTAGCTATCGCATAAAAAACGCCAGTGTCGACGATGGAGTGTCCGAGTTTCTTTGGAAGCAGAAAAAGCGATTTATTCGATTAATAAATGAAAAAAAAATACAACATACAGCAATAAAAGTCTATTGCGAACTCTACGGCGTTTACACCAAAATGGGGGTAGAGACTACCGATGTGAAATCCTTTAACACAAAAAATGTTGTTATAACGTCTTCTAGTAATCTGGAAAATATGTACGAGGTCTTAAGCGAAACCATAAGAACAAAATCAGAGGAATTTGAAAATGCGGGTCCGGTTGGTCTTTGGAAAAGGTGCTCTATTTAGAAATAAATATTAATAAGTACAAGTCGATATGAGAAGTTCTAGGTTAAGATTAAAAAATTGTAAATATGTATTTAGAAATGTGGTTTACAAAATTTAAACTGTATTAGTAAAATTGTCTGTAATAAAAGTTTTAAGAATAGTTTTTAGATTTTCTTTTAGGTATGAGCCGCAGGAAATTTATAATTTAGAGGGTGTGTGTAAAATGGTAAGGGGTGGCCCTATTTTAAATCTGTTTACAGATTCGCATTCTACATAAAATTCTAGACTAACAAGATGTATTGCATGTATAGAAAATTTATAAGGACCGTCAGAAATCGCTACCAGCAAAAAAAATCTTAAAATGGGGGTAGCTCTCTGGGGATGGAGCTATCTAAAAAATTTAAAGAGATTTGGGTAGCTGAGAAAATTCTAATATTGATTGATACCAAGCAAGGTAGGTTTATCTCGTGGGTGGAAATGTGGAGAAAGATTTATCTCGCAGAGGGTATATGTGTAACTTTGCAGGGCGTGGTCCGATTTCAAATCTGTTTACAGATTCGAATTCTGCGTAAAATTCTAAGTTAATTTAATGTATTGCATGACTAAAAAAATTTTAAGAACGCTCAAAAGTCGCTACAGGTAAGAAATGTTAAAATTAGGGTAGCTCCCTTGGGGATGGTGCAATCTAAAAATTTAAAGAGTTTTGGGTAGTCGAGAAAAATCTATTGTTAATTGATACCAAACAAGATAGGTTTATCTCGAAAGATGCAATGGATAGACGAAGAAAACTATTTGTTAGGTTTGCTTATAGAGCAAAGAGCAAAATTTAGAAGATCAGGACTTTAAAGGGGTATAACATTGCAGGGCGTGGTCCGATTTCAAATCTGTTTACAGATTCGAATTCTGCGTAAAATTCTAGACTAATTTAATGTATCGCATGTATAAAAAAATTTATGCGGTCGGCCAGAAATCGCAACAAGTAAGAAATCTTGAAATGAGGGTAGCTCCCTGGGGGATGATGCAATCTAAAAAATTCTTAGAGATTCGGGTAGCTGACAAAATTCTAATATTAATTGATACCAAACAAGATAGGTTTATCTCGTGGGTGGAAATGTGGAGAAAGATTTATCTCGCGGGTGAAAGGATGCGGGTGTGACGTAATCAAAATGGTAAGGGGTGGTTCGAGCAAGGAGGAGAGTAAAGAGAGAGCAGGAGGATATTCATCTCCCTCATTTCCTCTTTATGGGAATTTACATGTAAATTGGTCCAGATGTGTGAGGAAATGTGGGATTCTAGAGGAAATGTGGCGCCAGTATTCCCAATTATGCTCTACTCATGATTTCTTAGAAAGAAAGAAGCATGCAATATTTAGGATTATTGCTCCATTGCGTGTTTTATTATACCATATTGTTATATTATTATGTTGTTATGTTATTATATTTTTATTTTTAGTTAAAGGTGGTCAGTTGGAAACAATGTTTCTGTAGTGCCATATTTTTAAATAAATAAATAAATATCTTTTGCGCTTTTCCTATCTTGCGTTATTTGGCTTCCTAGGTAGCAGAAATCCTTAACCTCTTGTAAGTTCTTGTTATCTATTTGTATTTTTGTTTTTGATTTATTTTCCCCTCCTTTGCACACTAGTACTTTAGTTTTATTTTTGTTAATTTTCATACGGTATCTCGCTGTTGGAACCGTTTCCATTTCATTAAGAGCAGCTTCTAACTCTTTCTTGTTAGATGCTAATACCACTATACCACTATATCATTTTTCAAACACATTAATGCTAATTGAAACTCATCTCTAGGTATAGGATATCCCAAATCATTATTTTCAATGTCTGATTTCTGTTCTAATGCTGTTAGTTCCTCTCCTGCATAAAAATTTCCTATATATTCTTGCCATCTACCCACGTTCTCTACATTTTCTATAATAACGTTTCCTCCCGCGTCCTTTATATTTTTGCTATACGGTTTTATATCCCTAAAATTCATTCTAATTAGTTTGTATGCTTCATCTGTCTTTTCTATTTCCATCTTCGTTTGTACCTCTTTGCATTTTTCATCAATCCGTGGTTCTTTAGCTCTCGTGCATTTGCGAATAATTTCCCATTTTATGGTTTTGTATTTTTGTTTTCCAGTTTCGTCTGATTTATTTTTCTATTTTCGTCCTTCTTCTATTAATTTCATTATATTCTTTGTTATTCATGGTTCTTTATTTTCTTTTTTGTATACCTCAGAATATCTTAGACTGTCATGTCTAAGCTGGATTTAATGTTATTCCATTCTCTTTCTACTTCCCTAGTATCAGATATTTTTTTGGCATCTTTCAACAATTTATTTGACTTTTTTTCGAATCTTTTTTGAACATCTATATCTTTTAGTTTCTCAAAGTCAAAGGGCCTTTTGCCGTTTTTTTTTCTTCAAATTTTTAAGTTTAAGTGCGGCCTTCATAATTACGATGTTGTGGTTAGTATCTATATCTGCTTCTGGGTAGTTTCTACAGTCTTTTACTTAATTAACGTGTATTAGGTATTTAAAAAACAGATTCTAGTTTAAACTAGATGATTTCGGGATGCACGTTTTAAAAGAGCTGTAACTCTGCATGAGCTAGTGCGATTTTATACATCAAATTTACGTTTTCGGTTCTGTGTCAGTTCAATCAACCTATGTTTACTCTACTAAATATGGACACTTCACTATAGCACAGCCGCTTCCTTAAAATACTTTGTGTTTTCTTCTGGAACATAAATATCAAAAGAAAGTTTATGATAAATGTATAAAGAGGGAATGATTTGATTCTATGGAGCAAAAAACTAATCGGGTATTCGGCAAAGGACGCGGTTAAACAACAAGCTGCTGGAAAATACGCCTGCAGAAGTTATAACCATAATTCTACGCAATTGGCCATTATCATTACGATGTAACACAAATACATGACCGAGCGGACGATTAAATAGACAATGGTGTTACGTTTAACAGAATTGTTGTTCTTTCATTTTATTTCTATTGAAGCTATATACATGTTCTGGTGAGCACATTCTCTAAACATCGTATTGTAATTCCTGGATGAGTTTCCATCTAGAAGACGGTTGAGTTTTACTTCAGACAAATCCCTCTTTGGAGTAACTGAGATTATGAACTAGAGAATCAAGAAATGCCGGGTAACATAAAAGGGATGGCATTAGTGAAGAGCTACTCAAGAGTGACATCGTGGCTTAGTTGGTTTGCGCCTGACTACTAAACCCAAAGCCCCGAGTTCAAACCCGACGCGAGTTACATATTACCCAAATCAAATATAGGTATAATTAAATGCAATTATTGAATCTTAAGTTAACTTGCAACATTGTATAGCTAAACGATAGATAATAAAAGGTTAATAGAAGTCAGACAGAAGACATGAGAATGGATGTGAATACGATGTATTCCAGACGTAACCTGACTCTGCAGGTGCAGGTCACAATAGACTGTAAGAAACTTATCGTTAGAATTAAGATTGTTACGTTGTATTAATGAATAAAGAATAATCAGACATGAGCTCTGCAGATCCCACAAGCAATGTGAGGGGCAGGGACAACATAAATAGCCTGGAGAGCCTAAGGAGGTCAGTCAGTCTTGAGCCTCACAACTTTAGCAGTGTCGGTTGTTCAGGCTACTCGTCATAATTAGTTCATTTAAATATAATTTCAACTTGGAATAATTTTGATACAGTTTTTGTAAATTAAAAATCAATTTACAATTTCTGCATAAATAAAATTTGTTAGAAGAATTTTAGAAGACGACTTTTTAAAAAGGCAGCTCCCAAAGGCAAAAACCTATCTGGCGCAGCCGGTAGGAGCCAGAAGGGCGCTAAGAAAACCCAAAAATCGAAGAACTGGTGGCCTGGAATATCAATTCTTAATCTGGAAGAACAAAATTTGGACAAAGTACAAAATCGATCAAGGCCAAAGAAACAAAACTTGGACAAGGTATAAAATTGACCAAGCCCAAAGAAGGAAAACAAATAAAATTGGCAATGAAAATTATGTAAGTTCATTTATCCTAACCACATTCTTTTAAATTATTGATATTAGCTAGTAAGATTTTTTTATTATCTCAATTTATTATTCTGACAGAATTTATTCAGGAAACTTAATTTATAAAGACGCATTTATGTGCACATTTTACTACAAATTATTAATATAAAAAGAAACGATTTTTCAACAAGACTGAAGTTAACAAATAAATAGAACGCGATTCTTTTATTACAACAATTATACTGAAACGATTCATCACATTTTTTTATAAAGCTCTATAATTAAATACTTTCGACAAACTGACGATGGTATATAATTGTAAACGTTTATGAACTTCATTGTATCAGAATGAATTACTCATCACTGAAATAAAAATCATTCAGAAAACCTGAAACTTTATAATTAGACATTGCAAGCAACGAAAATGTGTAATTGTAAAGAAGCATTTATCGCTGCAACACTTAATTAATCATCACAAATCTAAATAAAAGCATACAATTATAGCGCAGTTATTGCGAGAGATTATTAATTACATAAAATCACTCAGAAAAAACCAGAAACTCAACTCAAAACAAATGCAACATCTTGAAAGTATAAAAAAACACTCAATGCGACAGCAGTTGATGAAACAATTACCAAGCAGAAATTCTTTAATATAATAATAACAGTAGAGTATTTAGTGACGAACTGGAACCTCATTTCCACCAGAATCCCTCATTTCCACACACATCTGGACCTAATAGTTTTCTTCGACTAACCATTTTTCATCTTTCGAGATAAATATATAATAAATTTTTCATCTTTCGAGATAAATGAGCATCCACATTTCCACACACGAGATAAACCTATTTTTAAGATTTTTTTTTACCGCTAACATTCTGGACCAAATAGTTTTCTTCGTCTAACTAATGCATCTTTTGAAATAAACCTATCTTGTTTGGTATCAATTAATATTAGAATTTTCTCAGCTACCCAAATCTCTAGGAATTTTTTAGATTGCGCCATCCCCAAGGGAGCTACCCTGATTTTAAGATTTCTTACCTATAGCAACTTTTGAGCGTTCCTATAAATTTTTTTAGTCATGCGATACATCTTGTTAGTCTAAAATTTTACGCAGAATTCGAATCTGTAAACAGATTTGAAATCGCACCACGCCCTGCAAAGTTATACCCCTTTAAATTCCTGATCTTCTAAATTTTGCTCTTTGCTCTATAAGCAAACCTAACAAATAGTTTTCTTCGTCTAGCCATTGCATCTTTCGAGATAAACCTATCTTGTTTGGTATCAATTAATATTAGAATTTTCTCAGCTACCCGAATCTTTAGGAATTTTTTAGATAGCGCCATTCCCCAGGGAGCTACCCCAATTTTAAGATTCTGTAGCAAGATCAATTTCTAGTCAACTCTCCTTTTTAATATCTACAGTCCTTTAACCAATATAAATAAATTAAGCACACAAAAGTTTAATAATTTATTATATCCGATTTACAGTTTAATAAACTAATTACAATTTTTACAAAGTATAACATTATTTTGTTTGTGTAGCCGAATCCAAGCAGTTGAAAGTAACCGGTAACAAAAAAGAGATTAATGGGTTGTTTAAATAGCCCTGTAACAAAAAAAGAGATTAAAGTAAAAGAGAGGAAACGTGTTTTCAGTCAATAAGACATATTGTTGTTAATCCAACAATATGTTTTACCGTCCGGCGAGATCACGTGGAGGTAAACACATATCGCCGGGAACGAAGGAAATTTTAAGGATGGGGATGGTAGGTATGCTTATAACTAACTTACATACTACTAGATATACACACTAAAATAAATACAAATATGAGCAACTATTTAATATCCTTATGCCCCCATGCATATGTGGAAGTACTACCAGGAATATCATACCTTTTATCATCTTCTGCCGACAAACCAATTTTATTGATTAATTGGGTGTAGAGTTGATGCTTTTTACTCCGAATACATACCATGCTATGCATAAGGGCACCTGAATTATTATGCACAATGTCCTTAAAACTATCCACACTAATATCCTTCACCACACCACGCGATACCACCTTAATCTTTTTAATTACATCCTTCTCACTAAGAATGCAATACGACTTGGCCCTAGTCCCAACAAATTGTAATACTAAGTCGCTGTTGAATTCGTCCTTAAACTTGCCGGGAATCTTTTTGTTTACAAGAAGCATATTGTATTTGTTGTCTCGAGGGTAGTCACTAGTATTGAAATTATCTATTATAGCACTTAAGTCACTATACAAGTCTTTTGTTTCCACACTATACACTAAAGAGTCAGTGTCTGTGTAAAGTAGTGAGAGTTTGGCTCCATACAAATGTTTCATGGTGTTATAATGGAATTCATACATGAGGGTTTTTGAAATATCTAAAACTGAAAAACCTGCATATATAGGCTTGTTATACAAAACTTTTACCCTATCCATCTGTATAATAACCAAATCCTCTCCTAGCACTAAACTACTGTTAAAGTTCGGGCGGGCGATAAGTCCACTCGCACACAATTTTTTTCCATCGTGTCCCCACCGCGTAACGATCTTCACATCCACCCGCTTGTCGACATTCTTCATCGTTTCCAAAGACGGCATTGTTCATTAATTTAAAAAAGTCTTTTTCAAACGCATTTCTGGCAGATGTCCTAAGGGTGGTGTTCAAATCGATGTAGGGTTTTAACCAAGGCGATTGGTCGAATTCCAATACTCGATGGATGCCGGTGAGTCTAGGATCATTACGTAGCGCCTGCTGCAGGTTTCTGTAGTGTATGATGTAATGACTTTTGTTAAGCAACGTGGTGAGTAGCTTCGGAGTCTTGGAGGATGGTGTTAGGGGTACCATGGTCTGCGGACAAAACGGTAAATCGTTATGAGGACCGTGTAGGTCTTCTGGATACTCCAGATCTACTTCCAGGATGTACCCATTGTCCCCTGTTACAGATATGTTATCGATGTGGGCTTTCAGGAGGTTAAGCTCTTTCTCTTTCAACCACCTGAATCCGCTTATCGGTAGCGGTTGTGACATGGCCCATCCATACAAATTATTGGCATCGTAGTAAGCCAAGTATTGGGAGGGTTTGTTGGGAACGTAATTCTCCATATACTTATTATTGGCTTCGGCATACCGAGCGCTGCATTGGGTTAACCCACCGCGAATGCCTTTTTTTACAAAGTGATGCATTTCTACATCGGTGAATAGATCCAATTTAACCCCAGTATGTTTCAGCATGACGTCCCAGCTTAGACTAGGTGCTGTCATATATTGGCAGGGATCTAAGTCGTAGGTTTTCAAGCACACACCCCGGAATTTTTGAACACGTCGGCTAATAATAAAACATCGGTCTTCAAGTAGAGATCACTATATTCGCCGAGTGTGCATATGTTGAAAGCGTTCCATACATTCTGAGCGTGATCGTATTCAGACAACGAAATCACAGTATTCGTGAGATCATTATAGAATTCCTCACGGGGTGGTAGATTTGACCTATTTAATACTGACGCGTCTGTCACATATCTGTACGGGAACACACCCTTTCTGCGTAGAAAAGAAAACTGTATGTCGTCGGGAAAACACTTCCTCATCTCAACAAACTGCTCGCATTCCAAATTTTTCACCAACTTGTCCAAGGACGATGCCGTAAAACGCAGGGAATCGATGAATCGCAGCTGTACTGTGGAATTGTTAGATTCATCATCATCTTCTTCTACGTCTGGTTCTTCGCCATATAACCTCACATGCTTTGTGAAAGAAATGAAACGTTCTTTGCTATTTGGGATCACTGTAACGCGCTCCTTATCGCACCCCAATTTCTTAATTATAAAATGGGAATCATATCCACTTAAATTATGGAATACGACCGGTATGAAATTTGGCATCCGGTATTGGATGTTGCATTGGCGATGTGCTGCGAAGCGGAATTTCCGTGTAAGATGGCAGTGGTCCCTTACTCGATCGTCTCTCAATGGTTTCTTGCAGATACCACATACATCTACCATATAGTATAATAACTCGTTTAAAGACTCCAACGCTGTCATCGGTACATTAGTTTCAAGGATTTCACCTAATCTGCGGGCTTCCTCCTTCAACTTCTGCATAAACACTTTAGCAGCTTCAGGCCCCCTGTACAATTCAAACTTATCCAAATTTTCGTCGTAGGAGCATTTAATGGAATATGCGAAGCTGTATGGTTCGTGTTGGTGGGTGCTGTTAGTAAAAGAGCCGGAGGGATCCTGTGCTGCCGAAGAAATAGGCTTCAACACGCTTTCAAAGTCCGCGTAAATCACGAACGGCACCCTCATTTGCTTGTGCACGTTCGTAAACTCTAATATGGTGTTGAAGTGGTTGGGCATCTTTGTCGCAACGTGGTTGCAGTCTTGTTCGACGTGTTTAGCAAGTTGTTCCTCGCTACGAAAAACACAAGACATCCATCGCACAAGAATTTATGTCCATAGCGGGACAGCTGTTTTCTCACTAGCTTCCCCAAATCCTTGATCAAACAGTAGTGTGTGTTATTCTCATTCTGGATGTACAAAAGGTTGACATGCCGATCCCTCTTGCGTGCTGTAAAGTGGAGGGGTCCGATAATGGACTTTCCTTCCACCCCAAACACGTTGACACTGATGTCGTTTTGCTCCTCGAACTTAGGTATTTCCTTAATCGACATCGGGAACTGCACTCCTGTTACGTTAAGTACAGTCGAGTAGTGCGGATAACTAGACACTCTTATTATTATACATATCTCCCCCTTTACATTGAACGCAGAAAACAACGATCGAATTTCAATTGAAATCCAGAGCAGTGACAACATCACATACCCTCATGAAAGTTTCATATTTATAAGGGGTACCTATAAGCCTACAGAAACATTAAGGGAAGCGTCAACCACTGGAGACCCGATTAGAGCAGCAGATCCAGACCCTAAAGCTTACGAGTTTACTAGAAAATGCACCATATTTTCTGTTTGAGGAAATTCAATACAAATTGGGTAATAATCAAATAATAGATGTCTGTCGAATTCCTGGAATTACAAGAACTATTAAAGGTTTAGTATCCATGGAAGAATCAGAAACAAAATCTATCACACATACCGGGTGGAAGCCCGACACCATATTCCAAGATGGACGGTTTAGTTGTGCTATATCGCTAAAAACCATTTTTGGGTTTTTTGAAGATTACAAGAAAACTATCGTCAACATGCCTCAAGAGCTGATATTAATCAGATCCAAGTCGGATGTAAATTGCTACAAGTCGATTGGAAATACAGTAACGTTCAAAATACAACGTATTTCATGGGAGGTTCCGCATATAACATTAAGCGACTTTGCCAAGGCGTCGCTGCTATCGGAAATGCTAAATCAATCATCTATAATGGTTGCATTCAGAAAATGGGAACTACACGAATTACCGTCTCTAACACAATCAAAGTCACAAGTATGGAGAATTAAAGTATCGAACGAAACAGAGAAGGCTCGATGGATATTACTGGCGCTGCAAAATGGGAAGTACGACAGGAAAGAAGAAAATGCTACAAGCTTTACGAATGCCAATATAACCAATGTCAAAGTGTTTCTAAACTCTCAGATGTTCCCTCAAGGTCGATTAAATTTGGATTTCGAGCAGAATGACTACTTGCCAGCGTACCTGTCTTATGCATCTTTTATGGAAAAATACTATCCGAACAAATCCTCAAATAAATGTTTAATGGACTACAACAGGTTTAAGGACTCACCTGTCTTTGTAATCGACTGTCGTCATCAATTTGAAAGCATCAAGGATGCAACTGTTGATGTAAGAATGGAATTAGAAGCTTCAAGAAATTTTGAACCGTCGATGAAGGCTTATGCTTTAATTATACATGACTCTATGTTTGAATATAATCCGTTTACGGAAATTGTTAATAGATTTATTCACAATTAAATATTTTGTATATATTTTTAATAAAATTGTATAAAATCTATGTTGTTTTAATATTAATAAGATTTTTTGGTGATCCAACGCAGTTTCACACGTACTCCGGTGTACGCCTAAGCACGCCTGTGCCCATGCGCACCCCTGCGCGTGCGCATCCCTGCCCATGCGCGCCCCTGCTCGTACGCACCCCTGTCCATGCGCGCCCCTGCGCGTGCACACCCCTGCCCATGCGCGCCCCTGCGCGTGCACACTCCTGCCCATGCTGGTATATAAGGAATATTATTTTCAATTTGAATCAGTTTAAACTTATATTTGAAAGATGTACACCAAGGAATCTTTAGAGAAAGCAGTTAGTGAAATACAAAAGGGTATAAGTGTTAACTCTGCAAGTAGGTTATATGGTATACCCAGAAGAACGTTAAGCAGGCATTTGGATCTCCGTAAACCTCAAAAGAAGAATGGTGCTCCAAGGTCGGAAAATGGGAGAGACATGGGTGATGCTATACAAGAAGTTAAAATACCTATACAGAATTATGATAACTTTGCTATTGCTAGTGCAAGAGAGGATGGTAAACATGGACCTTTGTTCCCATCTAACATAAGAGCTATCTTCGCGGGGCCATCGAGTTGTGGGAAAACCAACGCTTTAATATCTCTGATCCTGCACGAGAACGGTCTTAGATTTCAAAATGTCTATGTATTTTCGAAAAGTTTATATCAACCAAAATACGAATTGTTAAGAAACGTTTTTACACCATTAAAAGAAGAAATTGGATACCATGAGTTTGAAAATTACGAGGATTTGATTGAACCGGGAGATACCAAAGAAGATTCAATTGCGGTTTTCGATGATATACCTGCAAACGAGCAAAGCAAAATCACTCAATTTTTCTCGTTCGGCCGACATAAAGCAATAGATTCGTTTTATCTATGTCAAACTTACGCTAGTGCCTTAAAACATAGACTCCGAGATAACGCCAATGTAATCGCATTATGGAAACAGGATGAAACCAATCTCAGACATATCTTTTCGGATCATATAAGTGGTGACATGACATATCCGAAATTTAAAGAAATGTGTTTACAGTGTTGGGGTGATTCAAAACATAATTTTATAACTGTTGTGAAAGATTTTTATTTGGATAATGGTCGATATAGGAAGAATTTCGACGAGTATATAAATATTTGACATTATTCAAGAAAATGTTAGTTCCAATCCAAAGTTTCATGATGACGGATGTTAACAATTTTATTGCGAATAAACGCAGTATTCATCTTATGCAGGATGCTGTACGAAAAAAGTTTGTAGCGTAAAAAAAGGGTGACACCGCATGTCAGCAAAAATTCTAAGAGATGCACAAACAATTGATTGATCCCTTGCAAATAACCGCTTCCCAGTTGCAATCGATCACCGAAAAAATCCCCACACCTACAACAAAGGTTAAAGTCGAAGACATGGACGTACCTATAAAGAAAATTAAACAACTCGTTCCAGAAGAACCGTTCCATCTTTACTGTGCGGATGTGTTAGCTAGAGACGAAGACGAAAATATTGACAAATCAATTTATGGAGTAAAGTATAATGTGGAAACTGATACATGGAGTTTGTGGAAAAGTGTATTGGTAATTAACCCGGAAACTAGTGATATAACATTAAACAATGTGATATATCCAGGTACGAAGGGTTTATACAATCTGCTGGTTTACAAAGACATCAGCCCCGAAGATGGCGATTTCAATTTGCATGAAGATTTGCCGAATTACTTGGAAATGATCAAATCTGCATCGATATTTAGAAGAAAGTTTAACCCATTTGCGGTACACGATTTAAGCGGATTCCCAACAAATAACAAAAAGTTTAACAAATGTGTGCAAAAATATCTCACAGAATTTCGGAGGAATCCCGAAAGAAAACAGCCAAAGAGAAAAAAACAGTCTAAGGGAGCGGGTTTAGGCTTTTCTAATCGGTTTTACAAAAGTTTAAATTCAAAGCCGGTGCAATATGTCTACTGGAATAATGTACATGAACTTGTGGATCGGTTGAGATTTTTGAAGGCATCCAACCGAGCTGGAAATACAAGCGAGGAAAACATTAACGAGATGGTGTCCATAATAGAAGAGTTGAAAGAAGAAGGTATAATACAGTGACCTCAGTAAATAATTACACAGTTTTAAAATGCCTATCGACCGCTTCGGACGTTCAGAGCGTAAAGATGCTGATATTCGGCGCGGTCCTCCAGGTCGAGGATTTGTGCTAACGTTGGATGGTGATGGGTACGATATGCAGCAAAGAAGGTTAGTGAATTCATCAGACCCGAAAGAAGATAGCGATTGTGTTAATCAGAGAAGCACTATCGTATTCAAGTCTGGAGAAGAAACAATTAGTTTTCGTAAAAGAAGGTTAGTCGATGTAATGGATCCTAAAGACGATAGTGATTGTGTTAATAAGAAATCTGTAATCAAGCTCGTGAATCAAGCCTTTTCATACTGTCTAAAAAGTTCTGATGATATACAGCGTAAAGATAAAGCCTTCAATGCAAGAAACCAGCGTATCGCAATGCTTGCTCAACCAGTTGAGTCATCTGATGCAGTTAATAAACAGTATGTAAATGAAAAATTGGATAAGCTCGTATCTGACTTTAAAACGTTTATACAGTTTTTTATTAATTTGACTGCAACTTCTGAAACAAATGAGAAGGAGCTCGGTCTTGAAATAGCATCGATTTACGAGACGTCACCAGCAGCTATAAAAAACAAATACTACAAACCAAAGCTTCAGTTTATGTCAAAGGTGCAATTGGATAAAGATAACCCTATTAGTTTAGCAACAGTGTTAAGCAAAAATGAGTAAAGAAATCATCGTTAAGGAATTATTTAAACCTGCAAGAAAAAATTTTCAGCGTCGTCATACAAATCTGAAACATGTGAAACGTGATCTTATCCAATCGGACTTGTGCGAAATGCAGCCTTACTCGCGTGTGAACAATGGGTACAGATATATTATAATAGCAGTGGACTGTTTCACAAAATATGCTTTAGCTGAACCCTTAAAAAATAAAACTGGATCAAAAGTTACAAATGCTATGAAAAAAATATTGGACAAAATGCTGCAAGAAGAAAATAACGTAAAAATCAATCTACAAACGGATTTTGGGAAAGAGTACTACAACCGCTGGTTTAAAAATCTTATGCAAAAATATAAGATAAACCATTACTCTACGTATTCCGCAATCAAATCTAGCATGGTTGAGCGGTTGATTAGAACAATCAAAAACAAATTGTACAGAAGATTTTACTTGCAAGGCAGTCATAAATGTGTGAATATTTTGCCTAAGGTTATGGAAGAATACAATAATACACCGCATCGGGCTATTAACATGACACCTATGGAGGCAGAAGAACATCCGGAAAGAATAAAACTTTACACCGCTAACAGCGTTTCTAAAAGTTACAAGAAGTTGTATAAGGTTGGAGACATTGTGCGTATATCAAAATATAAAGCAGTATTCGATCGAGGATTTCACCCAAACTGGAGTACAGAACCACTCAAAATTGTTAAAGTACAACAAACGAGACCGACAACCTATTTGCTACAAGATTTGGAAGGTCGGCCAATTCTAGGTGCTTTTTACGGCGATGAAATTCAGCTCACAGCAGCACCCGACACGTACTTAGTGGAAAGAGTTTTACGGAAACGGAAGCACGGGCGCGAATTATTAGTGTCGTGGTTGGGGATGGTAAAAGTTGGATTAAGAAAACAGACTTGCTTTAGCATCAACCAGATAATTACCTGGATGAAAAAATCATAAAAGGAGGAGGTAAAGTCCCTTAACTGGATATATAGGTGAGATTTGCTTAGACCTCCATTCCCATCCGTGATTTGAAGCAGGAAGCATGTGTTTCATAATCGATTTACAAGGATATCAATACAAAACTAGTGATTTCTATTGCAAGGAGATTGCCATTTTGGATGTAGCGAATAATGTAATATGGCATGAGATACTGGACATGGCTGTGGAGTATAACACCCTAAGTGATGATTTCAAAAAGCAAGTTCGGTGGTTAAAGCAAAGAATCCATGGGCTCAGCTGGGATGTGCAGTCCACAAGTAGATATACAAATGTAGGCGATTTGCTGAAAGAAGTCATACCTCCCGATGCTACTGTCTATGTTAAAGGCGAACAGAAAAGGACAGTTACTATCAAAATATTTATCAAACAACATTTTAAACATGGAAAGTGTATTCTCACTTCCACGACTCAAAGAATTAAGAAGATTCGGTGATAGGTACAATCACTGTTTAAACCATTGTTTGAATAATTTAAGCTGTTCTAAAGAAAATGTATTGCTATTGAGGCCTTTTTGTTAATGTATTAAATTTTTTAATAAAATATTTTGTGAGAATTGTTTTTTATCTTAGCTAAAAGCATACTTTTTAAATTTGAAAAAATATATCTGTAAAACAGCGCATTACTTTGGAAAAATTAATGTTTTAAAATACAAATAAGAACCAATAACAGAATACATAATAATTGGTGTTTGCAAATAAATTCAGTTCTACTTTAATAATATTTTAATAATACTTACCCTTAAACCTTCAAAACTTTCCACAAAATAACTACGCGAAACGACGGTTTAAAATTTCAACGGGCTTTACACACAAAAGCATGCGAAACAAATAGAATTTTTTCTAATTACACCGCGTTATATACGGTTTAAAAACCGTTAATTATATTACTAAATGACGTTTGTATTTTCCCTAAATACGCATTTTTCAGCACCTCGTGTTAATTAGTAATCTACAAGCAATTATATCTCGATTTCAAATATACGTCAATGAAACATATTCTCAAACATAATTAATAGAAAGTCCAAGAAAAGAAATTATATACAGCTTTCACATGTGATTCACATGATCGTTAGCATTCAATAGCGTAATGGTGTTTTCTAAAATATTTGCTGGATTACGAGTTACAAAATTAATGCTATTAAATTAATGCTACATTGGAAGTTTCCGGAATTTGCATTATAATGCTTCTACAGCGTCACGTAAGGTAATTTAGGTAATTGATGTAGGATATCAATATGTAATAAGACCCATTTACTTTCACTCTAATATTGTTTTATGATTATTATTGAACAGTACTTAATGTGGTTTATTACATTTTGATAATTCTGAAATTTAGGTAGTTAATGATGTCATACACAAATCAATTAATATTAGAATCTAAATCGGTACTATGAATTCACTAATTAACATGGTTGGTATCTAGCGAAAGTTGTAGAATCATTTTAAATTATGACTGCATTTTTCCGTTTATTATAGAAACATTATAATTTTGAGGCTATAATCGAATACGTTTTGAACTGTTTATGTATTGAAAAGGTTATATACAGGGCGTGTTGTTCAACCGTAAAATATTGATTTGAATGTAAATAGATTTAAATATATAGGTGTTTGTAAACAAATTTTGTACAAATGTTGTATATTTTTCAAATCTTTTTAAAAGGAAAAGGCAGTGTCCGCGGAAGCATTATCTGTAATTGCTACCGTTACCCCAATCGAGATCCTGATAGAAGAGGCGGTAATGTGTAAAGGACTTATTTCTAAAATCCCCACGGTTTTAGATTTTTGGTTAAAGCATATGTCATAAATGAGCAAAAATTTTAAAGAGGTTTGAGAGTTTTAAAGTGTAACTTTGTAAGAAGTAGTCCTATTGCAAATCTGTTTGCAGATTCGGATTCTGCATAAAATTCTAGACTAACAAGATGTATCGCATGTATACAAAATTTTATAAGAACGCTCAAAAGTCGCTACAGGTAAGAAATCTTAAAATTGGAGTAGCTCCCTGAGGAATGTTGCTATCTGAAAAATTCCTAGAGATTTAGGTAGCTGAGAAAATTCTAATATTAATTGATACCAAACAAGATAGGTTTATCTCAAAAGATGCATTGGTTAGACGAAGAAAACTATTTGGTCCAGAATGTTAGCGGTAAAAAAAAATCTTAAAAATAGGTTTATCTCGTGTGTGGAAATGTGGATGCTCATTTATCTCGAAAGATGAAAAATTTATTATATATTTATCTCGAAAGATGAAAAATGGTTAGTCGAAGAAAATTATTTGGTCCAGATGTGTGTGGAAATGGGGGATTCTGGTGGAAATGAGGTTCCAGTTCGTCACTAAATACTCTACTAATAACACTATGTAATTGCATATACGCGAATCTTTAAATAACTAGATACTAATTTTAATTTAATCGTAATACGAACTCGACTAGAAAGTAATTATAGAATTTATTTTAAAAACACGAAACATGAAAAATATGCGGTTGTATCGCAAATCAATCCCCGTATTCGACGGAAATCAAACAATACCAGGAATTTTCATTACCGTTTGTGAAATGTTCTTAAAATTTTTTTATAAAGAAGGACAATGACCGTAATGTCATGCTTTTACGCCTAATTCTCAGTAGACTAACAAGAGGAAGAGCTTTAGAATTAATTGCCAGTCGCGATGACCTTGAACAAGAGCAGGACTTTAAACGATTACTTGTAGCGTATTTCGGAAGCCTGAGAAATATTAAATGTCTGGTCCGCGATTTAATATGCCGTCGAATGGAACCCAACCAATCACCCTACCAATTCGATATGAAATTCCAAGATGTAAGGAGCTTGATCCTAACGAAACTAAAAATCGAAGAACCCGACCAAAATATCCCTTTATTGAATACAAAAATGTACGACGAAATGGTACTAGACACCTTCATAAACGCATTCCCCGAACGGTTATCAGACAAAAAAAGATTCCAACATCCCCAAAATCTAGAAGATTATAGAGGAAAAAAAACGTTATGTATTACCGAAACAGACTGTATAACCCTAACTCAAATAAAAACTACTTACCGGTGAAAACCATACAAGCCGCGAGACAAACACCTACACAACCAAAATTTACATCATTTAACGCGCAAGTGAATCAACCACAAATTTGCAGCTCCAACTCGAATAACACAAATTTCAACAACCAATTTAGACAACATTTAACTCAAATTTTACAAAACCCACATTTCCACCAAAGTTTAACCAAAACGTAAACCAGCCAAGGCAAACATTTGATACGGACCCCAACAGAAACACACGATGACAAATAACAATAACAACCCCAATAGTTATTACAAACCAACTCCTATGGACACTTCATCTTGTAACACAAGACAAAACAAAAATATTACAAATCAAACCAAATTATAATCAAAAACGAAACTTCATTTCAGACGAACTATTCCACCAAGAAGTGGAAGAATTTACTAATAATCATGACAAGAATAATTATACAAACTCCAGTAGAGACAATGAACCAAATCAGTTAGAAAACTACGAACATAACGACCCATGTGAAAATCACAAAGAGGGCTATGAAGAAAACGCGTCCTCAAATTTTCAACTAGACCGATTCATATACTACCAAACGTAATCAACTTAAATAATATCAATCAACAAATCTTACCATACATAGAAATACCCCACGCAGATCTTAAATTATTAATTGGTACCGGATAGTCAAAAACATTAATTAGTCCCTGAACCGTACAAAAACATTATTTAGATTTTGTAGAAAGAGAACCGTTTAAAATCAAAACAGCCCACTAAACAACACATCAATTTATAGCAAACATATCTCTACCGAAAACTTTTAACGTAAAAATAAAACATAAATTTTGCATTTTTGAATTTAACGACAAATATGACGGATTAATAGGCACGAATCTTCTCAGAAAATTAGGAGCAAACATTGATATAAAAAACCGCTTATTAAGAACAAAACACGGACAAATCCCCATTAAATTTCAAAATAGTAATACACAAACCGAACAAGAATACACCATGGAACCCAGGACAGAGAAACCAATAAAAGTTTTAATAAATTTGAAAAACGACGTAGGAATTATAAACCACATATCATTCCAACCCGGAGTAGAAACGCCCACAGCATTAGTACAAATAAAAAACAGTTACGCCACTACAACAATCTTAAATTCAAATGGCTACCCCATAGAAGTATCATTGACAAAACCAATAGACCTAGAGAAGTAAATTTTAACGAGATGGAAATCGAAGAAGAATATGAAAACGATTCAAACCCTACGATACATGACAGAATGTTGAAAGAAAACTTAATTAACGTCCGTTTTAATGAAAATATTAATAGCGAAGAAAAGAGAGCAATAAAGGAATTATTTTTCGAATACCGAGATATATTCCACTGTGAATAAATACCTTTAACTTTACTAACACCGTCAAACATAACATAAAACTAACAGATAACAAGCCAATGTTTACCAAAGTATATAGATTACCTCAAGCAAGTCAAGAAGAAGCAGATAGGCAAGTAGCAGATCTATTGAAGCAGGACATCATACAACATTCAAATTCACCATGGAGCAGCCCCGTATTAACAGTACCAAAGAAATTAGATGCCGTAGGCAAACGCAAGTACAGAATGGTAATAGACTACACAAAACTTAACGATATAACGGTAGATGACAAATACCCGCTACCTAATGTTACGGAAAACTTAGACAAATTAGGTAAGTATCGGTACTTTTCAACGTTAGACCTTGCCTCAGGATATCACCAAGTAAAGATGGACGAGAAGGACACAACCAAAATAGCCTTTAGTACACCCCAAGGACATTACGAATGCAAACGCATGCCGTTTGGATTAAAGAACGTACCCGCTACTTTTCAAAGAGTAATGGACAATATTCAAAGAGGAATACACAATGAAAAATGCCTTGTGTATCTAGACGACATTGTCGTATACTCAACATCACTGGACGAACACATCGAAAGATTACGAGAAGTCTTCGAGAGACTACGAAAAGCGCATTTTATTGTTCAATTAAACAAAAGCGAATTTTTGCAATAAGAAGTATCATTTTTAGGACACATAATAACCCCACAAGGAGTTATGCCAAACCCAGACAAAACAAACACAGTACTAAATTACCCCCTACCCAAAACTAGTAAAGAAATTAAAGGACTTTTAGGACTCAGTGGTTATTACCGAAAATTTATCAAAGGTTACGCACAGATTACCAAACCACTAACAAACTGTTTGAAAAAAGAAAATAAGATTAAACACGCCCCAAAATTTAATAAAGCCGTAGAGAAAATTAAATGCATACTTACAAATCACCCTGTATTAGAATATCCAGATTTCTAGAAACCATTTATATTGACAACCGCCGCATCGAACGTAGCATTAGGCAAAGTATTAAGCCAAGGAAAAGTAGGTAGCGATAAACCAATCAGCTACGCATCTAGAACACTAAACGAGACTGAACAAAAGTACAGCACCATCGAGAAAAAATTATTAGCAATAATTTGGGCAACGCAATATTTTAGACCATACTTATATGGAAGAAACTTTTATATATACACAGACCATAGACCATTAGTATGGTTATGCAAAATTAAGGAACCAAATTCAAAATTACAATATGGAGAATTAGATTAGAGGAATATGATTATGAAATCATATATAAAAAGGGAATTCATAAAAATAACGCAGATGCACTAAGCAGAATACAACTCGACGCAATAGAAACAGAGTCAATTATAGGTAACGTAGACGAAACAGAAATAAGGGAAGATCCAAAAGGAATAGACGCTATTGACTCAACACAAAATGAAGAACCAAAAACCGCGATTAAAATTTTATATGAAGCTATAGACATAAAACCAAATCAATTCATAATTACCGAAGTTTTAACTAACCCTAACCCAGTAGAATATACAAAAATAAATAACAAAGAATATATCAGATTCAGATAACTAAAGACGATAACGACGAGCAGATAATTAAAATTTTAAAGGAATATACTCCCGACAAAAAACGTTTTTACTTTTATTTCACCACCGAACGTTTATACAAGAGATTCTCAGAATTATTTATCAAATTATTTAATAATTCGGGCCTTGAAATTATTAGATGTACAAGAAAATTAATAACTCTAAACGACCCTTACGATATAAACGACGTAATTAAAAAACAACACAAAGGCAAAACTAACCAACGTGGAATCAACAAAACCTTAAAGCAACTAATAAGGAGATACTACTTTAAAGATATGAAAGAATTAACCACGGATTTTATTAACCAACGCGAATTATGCGACAAAGCGAAATACAACAGAACACCTTCAAAAATACTCTTAATGTTAACCAAAACACCCGACAAACCCTTTCAAAAATTACATGCAGACACTCTAGTGGTAGCAGCACACAACTTTTTAACAATTGTAGATGCATTCACCAAAGTAGGCAGGCCAAGCGATACCCATCACTTCAAAAAAAAACATCGACGTAATTCAAGGATGTTTACAATATTTTAAATTTTATGGCACACCCGAAACAATAACTTTAGATAATGGCAGCGAATTTAGAAATAAAACGATACAAAACACCCTAGAACTCCATAAAATAGAAAATCATTTTATAACCGAAAATTACCCAGAACCAAATGGATTAATTGAAAGATTACACCTAACATTATTAGTGCAGATCAGATTATTAAGATTAACTTACAAGAAAGAACACATCACTAATTTAATGTCATACGCACTAATTGCTTACAACAACACGATCCATTTATCGACCAACCTTACACCCCTCGAATTAACATTAGGACATTCAGATTCCCGTAACCCTTACGATATACATTACAACAAAAAAGTATAACAACAGTATTCTAAAGACCATAGAGAAAAATTATAAATAACTTATGATAAGGAAAAAAATAAATTAGATAACGACAAAGAACGTATTACAACAACCCGCAATAAAAATGCCGAAATAAATAAATTTTCAGTGGGACAAGCCGTATACGAGAAAAACTTTCAAAGTAAAAGACACAAAACGGCCCCCAGAAATTTAGGCCCTGTCAAAATCAAAAAGATATCAGACAAAAACGTAGCCGTAGTAGACAACGGAATAATAGTAAAATATATTCATTTGAAATACCTAAGACACCATGTAATTTCAGATGAACAGCCATCACCCTTGCCGTCAACCTCCACCCAGGTAGAACGGACAATGACATATTAGTTGAAGTCATTAAGAACAACGCCGGGAAGTTTGCAAAACACAATATATTACTGGACATTCGCACAGAAATTTGTCTTAACAGAATTAAAACAAAAGTTTCACAAAATTAGAGACAACTATTACAAACTGAAACAATCAATGGACACAGCCAAATTCGGAAAAGAATACGCAATCGAAATGCTTAATTACAACAGTATAATAGAAAACATTTTAATAAACATAGAAGATAAACTTAATAGATTAATACCAAAAGATCCAATCACAAGACAGAAAAGAGGACTTATCAACGGACTAGGTAACATTGTAAAAGCTATTACAGGCAATTTAGACAACCAGGATACGGAACGATATGACAACGCCATACAACACTAATTGAAAATCAAAATAACAAAGACCATTGTTAGAAATTAAACATCCTTAACTCAGTCGACTACAACAAAATTCAATGATACGTTAAGAAAGCTAGAAAAAACCAAGATAGTATAGCCAATAGAATACAAACTCTTGAAAGTAACATGCAAACCACAATGTTTAAAATGCGAGATTTAATCAGATTTAACACGATATTTACTCAAAGAATTTGAACTCTTACTGTAATCCAACAAATCTTAGCTACCTTAGAAAACGCTGTAGCATTCGCAAAACTAAACAAATTACACTCTAGTATTATAGAACCAATCGATTTGTTAAATGAATTATTAAGTCATTTATAAGTAACAGTAAACTACCTTTTGAAATTGTAAAATTAAACATACTCATATTTGAAAAAATATCCATAGTGAAAGTTTATGTAAGGAATAACGAAATCACATTTTTAATAGAAATCCCCATAGTAGAAAGTAACACTTATAATTATTATCACTTATTTGCTGTCCCTATGAAAGTTACTAGCAGGTATCAAGTTATTATTCCTAAAACTAAGTTTCTTTCCTTAAATGAACTTAGGTATGAATACACGAACGAAAAATGCAAAGAAGTAACACCAAGCCAATATTTATGCCAATCATTAACGACAACAGCCATTCAAGCAGATAGCCCTTGTGAAGTACAATTATTAAGATTTTCAAATCAATACAACAATTGCGAAGCAAAACCAGAACAAATCACCAACATGAAAATACAAAAGGTGACGTAGAACAAGTGAATTGTTGCGTTTCCACAGGAAGTAATACCAATCGCCCATTGCAACCATGACGAGAACAATTTACCATTAATTGGAAGTAAAGTAATCACCATAAAGAAGATTGCTTTCTAAAATTGAAAAACGAAATTATCCGGGTATACCAAGACCCAACAGTAACAAAGAAATTCGCATACTTACCAGAACTACAGTTCAAAATTACACGAACCGAAGACGACGAAATTATTAATAAACCAATGCAACTACAGCATCTAGACCTAGATGATCTCAACCAAGCCATGAAGTTAATGGACAGTTACAAAGAACGCTTAAGTGAGTTAAAAATGTCAAAATTACACTATGATAACATAACTGTTAGGACAATTTTATTGCTGATTTTAATCATTCTATTAACTATGTATTTATTGTACAAAATGTATCTTAGATATAGGAATAAAAAAACGAAGTTTAGTCATAAGAAACAAGCAAGTAAATAAAGAAACAATAAATGTATCCTTAGGGACAATGAGTGTTAAAAATTAAGCAAAGCCCTTAATTTTCATCTACGTCGGGAGGAGTTACATATCCTCCAAATCAAATACAGGTATAACTAAATGAAATTATTGAATCTTAAGTTAACTTGCAACATTGTATAGTTCAAGAATAGATAATAAAAGGTTAATAGTAGTCAGACAGAAGACATGATAACGGATGTGAATACAATGTATTCCAGACGTAACCTGACTCTGCAGGTGCAGGTCACAATAGACTGTAAAAAACTTATTGTTAGAATTAAGATTGTTACTTTGTATTAATGAATAAAGAATAAGCAAATATGAGCTCCGCAGATTCCACAAGCAATATGAGGAGCAGGGACAACATAAATACCCTGGAGAGCTCAAGAAGGTCAGTCAGTCTTGAGCCTCACAACTTTAGCATTGTTGATTGTTTAGGCTACTCGCATTAAATTAGTTCATTTAAATATAATTTTAACTTTGAATATTTTGGTACAGTTCTTGTAAATTAAAAATCAATTTACAATTTCTGCATAAATAAGATTTGTTATAAGAGTTTTGGAAGAAGAATTTTTAAAAAGGCAGCTCCCAAAGCCTAAAACCTAACTCGCGGACCGCTTGAAAAATGTTGCGAGCATTTTTCATAAAAATACGCCCTCGTTCAAATGGGAGATAAAATATAGGTTCCGTGCGTGTGTTGCTACGCACGCGCAAAATTTCAAATTTGCAGTTAAGATAGAAATTCGCTTCCTAACCAATGTAGTACCTTTCGGGAGTAACATTGTAAAATCAAATGTAGGGGCAACTACTCAAAACGCGTAAAGGGCGATGGTTGAGTAAGGTTACGGTTTGCAAAGTACACGGTAAATTTCCTCTGATGTGAGTTTTTGATCACTAATGCTGATAAGTGTAACTTAAACAATTTCACTCGGTTAAAATGTTCTGCAGGAAACTGACTAAAATGCCAACCTAATAAACGTTTTTTAAATGCCCCTATTGTCAACTGTGATAACTGTTTATTGGAATTAAGGAAATTTCTGGCGTCGTGAACCGACACGCCTAAAAACGACCAAAATGGAACATAAAGCCATCTGTATAGATTCCGTCGTTAGTTCAAAATATTTTAGTTGGGTGTTTATGTACCCACCAAAACGATCAGGACTAGATTAACAGAGATCATAAAAGTTAGTGGACTTTTGAGAAAATAGTTGGAGAATAGAAAATAGAAACATGTAAGTCGTTGACCATGGGATTTCCGTATGTGTGGAAGCACTTTAAAAGAAGTATTGTTTTGCAAGTCGTTTTCCTGCTTAAATCTAAAACTGTTGTCATATTAAATGTAAAGTCTTAAATCAAGGGTGTAAATATTTGAAGTGGATACTTTCAACTATGAGATATGTAAGGTAGTGGTTGATTAGGTAATAGCAAAATTTGTTTTTTTCGCATAAAGCAACCTGTAATTTTCAAATGGGGTTTGTTCCTCAAGAGAGTACTAGAGAACAACTAAAATGGTGTTCTTTATCACTAATTAGCTAACTAATCAACTGAGGCGTTTAATGCAGAAGCTACCTAATGCCAAGGGTTGAGGATGATGCCCTAGAAATGGTTGACTCTATTAGTACCGAGGTTCTTCATATGCATGGTGAACCGTTCAGATACTCTAAAACTATTTGATTTAGAAGTCGGTCTGAAAATAACTGCTTTATTTGATTCAGAGAAATTAAATTCGCTAAGAGAACTGTCGTTATTAAAACTATAAGGGAGCAACTCGTCTAAGTGTGCAGTAAAAAACAGAAATTCTGTTGTTGGTTCTTCTAAAGGTAAAGATATTACTGCAAAATACCCAGTCATGAAGATGTCACAGAAATTGTGTAACTCACATTTGACTTAGTCAGCCAATAGAGAAGCCGCTGCAGTTAAAGGTTAAAGAAAGTAAAATCTCGCTTCTCAGATGACTTTGTAAATTGCAAGTCGTTTTTGGTTGTCTCCTCCAATTTAAATTAGATTTCTGCAAACATTATATAATGCACTTGGATAAAATACTAGGTGTAGCAAGAGAAAATTTACAATTGATACATCGATAAAGTCTTTATTAATTATTAGAATACACATTTCAGGAATTTACTTCTTAAAAGTAATATCACCAAAATGTAAATCGTCACGTGCATGGCATTGATTAAAACGAACAGTAGAATTTCTGCTGATGGTTCGTCATGTAGACTCCGTGATGGCTGTCATTTCTTTACGGATATTTTCTCTCAACTGCCCAGAAAATTTGGCTTATTGACGTACACTTTTGATTTGGTATATCCCCATAGAGAACCAATCAGGAGTGCAAAAAGGTCCATTTATGTCACCTCTCCTGGAAATCAATTACCGAGGGAAAACTTCACTAATTCACAGCAGAGACGTGTTGACTAGTGTGACGTGGCCCATTCCTGCTGAAATTATATTCTTTGATTGTAATTAGGAAAGTTTTGCAGCTTAAGCACCAAGAAGTCATCTGAGACCTGCACATAACGTTTCGAATTCACTGTAGTTGCGCGTTCTGTTTCGTCTTGTATCAAGTGCGGGCTAGTTATTGCTCACGTTGACATCACAGTTACTTTATGCGGATGTAAAAGATAATAAAATTTGCGTTTCGGATTCGTTGCATTCTAGAAACGGTGATTCTGCCTATTCACATGCCTGTTGTCATCCAATAATATGATATTGTTGAATATTATAAACTGCTCATTTACTTGGACGCCGATTTGTAGCCCATGTCTGGCATCATGGAGCTTTAATTCTTACACCAATTGAACTTTGTAAGCTTTAAGTCTTTGTGGAAAATGCGCTGTAGTTTTGATCTATGCACATTCAAAGCATATGCGCGCTTACGAATGGAAAGGTTCGGATTATCACGAATACGTTGATTTATATTATTCACGTTTTCGTCCGCGCTTGTTCCAGATGAGGAGAACATTTAGCGCATTATTTAAGTTACACAAAACAAGATGACTGAAGAATTTTTCACACAGAACGCTCGATCTGTTCCGGAGCAGTGTTCAATTGCAGCTAATTTCCTAAAATCAAGGCTAACGAATGATATCTCCCTCCCTCCCCAGGTTTGCTGTATTACACAGTAAGCTGATCAAATATAAACTTTCTTTTTCGAATCCTAGTATAACATGGCTTAGTAGCCCAAGTGACCTAAAAGTACCTTCTATATCAGAAGGAATAGTATGCTTTGTTCAAAAGTTAATTTGTTGTTTATTTTGTGGATTAGATAGAATTATCCAAAGCATTATATAGGATACCCTAAACTTTGTCGAATCTGCGTTCTTATTTATTTAGGGAGAATGGCAAAATTTCTAACTGATGTATTCAATTCAAAATTGCCTCATTTTATCAAATCTATTAATTCGTGTTATAAACATTAAGTCTTAAAAGCGGAAATATTTATAGCGATAGCATTATCGAGGTATATTTGCGTTCTTAGCAGACGGCTTGTACTGGTAAGACGTTCTCTTTCTCTGTCTGCAAATTTATTTATGGTTGGTATTGTTAAGTAGGTGGAGTAGTTTAGACCGAAAGCCAAGCGGTTTAATTTGTATTCAGAGGTTTGCACGTCTAGTGAAAATTCGGTGGCGAGTGGTTATAACATTCGAGTAATCACTTGACAATTATCTGCCACAAAAGCTGCTGGATAATCTCGGAAAATAGAAATTAAAGAAGAAATTATCTGCGTTCTTATTTTGCATATGTGAAGGTAAATAATATATTTCGTTACAATTAGAGAGTTCCTGGTTACGAGAAAGGTTAATGGGCTACTATTTGGTATAACGAAAGAATTCTAAAAATCCCATCAGCAGCATATACCTTAATATGGGTTGTAGGAACTGGATCGAATAAAGATTCAATATTTTCATCAAAATTTTATACCTGAAAGGTTACGTATCCTCTTTAATCTTCGGTTGACTGTAGATTAATTTGAGCTGAGTTAGTACTAAATAAATGTGTATAATTTGACGGAACGGAGCTGCCGTTACGGTATGTATTTGTATCGCTATGCAATGACGAATTAGGAACTAAAAATTTCTTGGTCATTAGTTGGGTGCTGCTGCTAAATTTCTGAAAGAAATATAAAGATTTTTAAAATAAAAAGGTTAGGTTTCAATATATAAAGTATTACATCAATTTTTAAAACTTTATTTTCAGAATTTATTATGCAAGGAGCACTGAGCAGTGTGTATTAACAGATACATGTCTGAATTAAAATCAATACACCTGTAATCCAGGCAGGGTATCTTGAAGGATACAGTGTAAACAAAATTTAAAATAGGAGCATTTCGAGCAGTGGATGCTGAGGATTTGGTTGAAATTCAAAGTGTTGATAACTCGTAAAAAGGGGATTTTCTGTGGTTATCCCAGCGTATACATACAATTTATTAAATGTGATAGATATTTGCTAAGCATTTACTGTTCCAAAATTGTTTGTTTATTCTTAAAAATTAAATGTAAAATGCACTGCAAGCAACTACAATTCTAAAATAAGCAAAATATGTAAAATTTATTTTTACCTATCTCATGTCTGCAAGACGCATGCAACTTGGTACACTAAATTTCTACAGCCTATTCAATTGGACATGCTTTGCATACTGGCTATAGTCCTTAACATCACGTGCTTAGAAACTTATTGTTCTACCAGAAACCAGAAAATGTATTTAAAAGTACCAAGAAGGGAATTATACGGGATATAGAAATCAACGTATTTCAAAAAATATGGTGTCAATTAAAGGGTTAATAAGAAGAATATCTTACTAAACATACTGTAATAATTACCAAATGCTTTAAATTATCTATAATTCAAATACTTGCATGATTCTTGAACATTGAATTTTTGTTAATCAAATAGTTCAAGCTATTCGTCCAGGAATTAAATTAAAAATCAGGCAAGAGTCTAACTTTTTTAAAAGGTTAAATGTTTAATTAATATGGACGCTCTAAATCAACAATGAAATTAAATTATACCACAAAAGACAGTTTTTAAAGGAATTTCCAACACTATACAAAACCATTTATTGGATTCTTTGTTAACAGTTGCACAAGAACAAATAAATTCGGAAGTGCAACTATTATACCTACGTGTTATTAAAGCGGATGAAACTACAAATGCTCCCAACAAAACCCAGATGATATTGATTGTTAGATATGTTCTAGATTGCAAAATATATGAAATTTTTGGCAAATTTCCAATTCAACTTCCACCACAGTTGAAGTGTTGGCAGATATTGTTCTAAAGAATCTAAAATTCCTAAAAATAGAACAAGAACCTACAAAATTAATTGCCAAGGGTAACGACATGCCTTCTGCTATGAGTGCCAAATTTGGTGAGAGAGGGAGATGCAAGCTGTAGTTAACGCTGATTATTCTTTAACAACATTTGTAGTACGCTGCTATACCTATACACTTAAACTCATTGGCGAGTCACACAATAGATGAGGAATTTATTTGTTAATTTAAACGAATTTTCTTCGTTTTTATAAAAATAACCAAAGCGTACAGCTGTTTTGAAAAGATGGTAAAAGTAAAATGTCTAAATTCCTCTTCATCGGATAGAACAAGATGAGTTATCGTTGTGTTCCTATAACCAATTGTTTGGAAAAAATAACTGAAATAGTATCAGATAATGTTACTTTAAACAAACTTAGTAACTACTTTAGTAACTAAAAGAAGAATCTTTCTTGCGTTAGCTTAAATACTTTCACTTTATCATGCTTAATGTAGAAATTCTTTTCAATCAGATTCAGAAATGCCATATTTATGTAGTATATGTTAAAAAATTTATTTTCGACTTCAACATCAACATAGAAAAAGTTCGCAGTAGAATCGCTGATATCCATAGCTGAGAAATAGGTTTAAGAGGTAAAAGAAAAAAAACAGGATGGTTTGAATTCGAAACGAAATACGTCCATAGAAGTTTTCATATTATTCTTTCAGAATCACGTATTGATTCAGTTTTGATTGCCTAATTATTTCTCAGCTATACTAGTAATAAAACTTTTTTGATTATACACAACTTTTCTGATTGGTGCAGTTAAACTTTAGAAATCAGATTACACACTATACTCATCGTCAAACTAAAATTAGATATTCAACTTTATGTATAGTCCTTAAGATTTTATAACGTTGCTGGAACTGTTGCTATTCTACGGTTATTTTTATATACGAATCTGTGTGAAGATTTTTCAGAAAACGTTAGATTACAATTCCAATAATCAATATTGAAAGTGAACGACAGTTTTCAATACCGAAACGTATGGAAAAGAAACACTATAAAACTATCACGACTGACCGCGAATTAAAAACTCTATCTTTAATATACTCTTTTTCTAAAATTTGAGTACACTTGTAACTGCTTGAAAATTTTTATTTCCACTTGCTACACTTAATTTGTTATGTTCTAAATAACTTTGAAACCAAAAATAAACATCTAACCTGTTCACTAAAATGGCAGGTAATTACTATTCGTGTTCTACGAAAGTTGGTTTTCAATATTATCATAAATATTGTACTTAATTTAGTACTCCGCACGATTTATTCTACTACTTGGAAATTACACTTTTATTACCTCTGCAATTTATTCTTCTAAGGTACATTGCACCACTAATTTACTTCAATAAATGTTAGCAGTAATTTCATCTCTGCATGCGGCAATGACAATTGTTTAAGCTTTTAATTCAGATTAATTATTGCTTAAAATTAATTGAAAATGCTTCCATTCCTTACGTTAATGCTACTTATGTGTTATTAGAAGATTTGATAGCATACATTAAACTTTATTTAAAACTAATTTAAGAGTGTTCTATTTTTCATTAGAGAACAAATTGAGAGCTTTCTTATCTAAAACTTCTTAACTCTAATTTTATTAAGTAGCCTAATGGGGCGATTCCATAAGTTGCTTTAGCCATAAAGAACCTATATAAAAATAAGAATTTTAATCAAAGAGTCATAAACAATTTTGCTACCCAAAAGAGACAGAAAAATAGACTTAAAATATAAACAAATTTAGACAAATATTTTTAGGGCTCATAACTCCAGTAACTTAGCGTTAATCACTAGAATATACCGTAAAAATTTGACTTATCAAGATTTTAATGTTACAATCGAACTGCTTTAGAGTAAAACCTTCCTTCATCATATACTGCTGAACACGAAAGTGCTCCTAAAAAAATTTAAAGGAACTTTTTTTTTAATTTGGGATCTGGAGATATAATTTTGCTTGTAGTGGTACTTGGAAACTGCATTGATTTACGAACTGTTAAAGTAGCTTTCATTATACTGTCAGCGTTGGTTTTGATACATTTTAACCACCTTTCCATACACAAAAAAACATCTCTTGGAATAAGAAGACTTCTAAGTAATTTAAAAGTTCTACAAAAACGAAAATAGGTATTGAAAGTATAAAATTGGCGCCAAATTAAAATCTTTCTAAGATAGTGTTTTTAAAAGATTTGAGGATTGTCCCATATTTTTTTCTGCTCGCGGATCGGAATGCTATGAAAATGTGATTTTCCAGTGCTCTCCACCGAAACAGTGCCAGTACAACAACAAGATTCAATTTTTTGGTGAACCAACTTTGTCACGTATATTTCTTATTTTTACTCTTATTGCGTCCCCTCCCTTAAATAGATAATTGTACTTTCTACTATTTGATTCTGCATTTCAAAAACTAACCTACGATGTTAATAACGTGTGTTGAATTCAAGTAAATGCGTCCCAGCGTAAACCGCAGACACAGAAATTGTATACCTTACGGGTTCGCTTAGTGTAAAAGTTTTTTTGATATTCAAGTTGTCTACGCTATTTAACCATTTTATCTAAAAAACTTAAGTAATATGTAACAATCAAATAATGGAAAGTATGTATGTTCTCTATTACAGAAACAATCTAAAAATAATGGCAAAAAGTTTTGGAAACCAATAGAGCAGTACCGACCATTAGCTTCAAAGTTTACGTGCGGCTAAGCCGCCTAAGCTAGAACGCAGGAACATACACTTATCCCACATAAATTTATTGCAATTACTTGAACCTATAAAGTAAATAAGTTGCAAATTAAATTTAACAGGACTAGCTAGGTTTCTGGGTTCAATAAGTAAATTGTGAGATACCCTGGCGAAATTGACAGGATTTGACAAGCTTTTTCCATCCACGTATAAAAGTGTGTCAGATCTAAAACAAGATTTTGTTTTTACAACTTCCAGCTGTGGTAGTGATACAATTAGTAACCAGTGTAGTGGATGTTGAAAGTAATTATCAAGAGTAAGTAGGTATTATTTGTTCTACTACAACGGCAACTCCATTTAGAAAGGATGTTAAGCCCATTTTGTGCAAACTAGAATAGAATTTTCCCCCACCGTGAGGCATAGAAACCGTGTCGTGGGTATATATTGCTGTGATAACTCGCCCCACAACTTGGGCGTCCATAATTTATGCTGTGTTATTTTCGCCCCAAGACTTGGGCGCCATAATTATGCTATGTTAACCCCTGTTACTATCTCACAGCCCCTTATATCACTCAAATACTTGTGAAAATGTTAATTTATAAATTTTTTTTGCCTCGACTAGCTGATTCAATTAAATAAAGCACTTCTATAATACACAGTATAATGATTAAATATTTACAACTCCTTTAACTATCTTCTCCCTTTTTATATCATATACATCTGTCAAATTACTAGAAAATTAAGCCACCAAACGAGCTTTTTATTACCTTTAAAGACTTATTGAAACGTTTCAAGCCGTCTGTAACTTTTCATAAAATTTTTGCAAGAAAACCCCCAAATTGTCGACTTTTACACTTTAAATTATGATTGAAATAAAACAGTTTAAAAATAAATCGTATCAAAATATTTTAGATAAAACAGTTTTAAAAATAAGTCATATCAAAATCTCTAACCTGAATAATTTTTATAGGTGCTCCTAAGAATTAAAGTTAATATCCAAATCGTTATTGGTGCGTTTATTTCAATGAAAACTTTTCCATTTCCGTATTAGAACATTTACCCTCAATTTGCTTGAACTGGCAGGATTCTCCAAAATTGTATTTTTGATCGTAATGGCTCGTAATTTAAAATTCTACAGGAATCGTAACATTATTTTACTTGTAATTTATATCGTAATTGAGATGGTAAATTCAGATTGAAATTCTGAGAGGAATTTAGATCGACTTTCAGAGAGGAATTTAGCTGGACATTCAGAGCCGACTCAGAAGTACGGCACAATATTCACAATTATACACTTTATAATTTCACTGTTAACAAATATTTATTATTCACGTAAATATTTGGCGCTCTCAAGCATAGTCACTGCCCAGTTTCTAAAGTATACTAACTTGATATTCCATTCTCAAGATATTTATAGAATCGTCCCACTTTTGTTTGTGATTTGCTGGCTTCACGTGCTAGGCAAGGCCAAGCATATTATCACTTGTTATTTTTTGAAAATTTACCAATTGTATGTATTTTAATTGCATGACGCGATGCTTTAAGTCACGTAATTCAATTGTTATACCTTATTTCTACTTCAGAAATCCCAGGAATTTTTGTATATATCGAACACGTGGTCTTGCTGGTTGGCCTTATTTCAATCTAAATTGAATAAATTTGATGTTTGTTTATTTCCCAATAAATTGGATTTTCAAACAACTGTGATTCTCTTAGATCACGTACGCTTTTAAATAATGCATAATTTCTGCGTGCTTTTACGAGAATATCTTCTGTAAAGATATATATATTATGAATGTTTATCTAGCCACTTCATGCAGGTTTTCCACTGATTTAATTTTAATGCGTTTCGTTACCTTTTCTAAATCCTAATCTTTGCTAGTAGCTACTCTTGGATATGTGTTTTAATTGTTTGTACTGCTATATACAGTGTGCTCGCAACTAATAATTTTCATAATAACCTAGTATCTATAATTCCGTGGTTCTGTTACTTGGGAGTTTCCCTTGTTTATTCTACGACCCTAATGACTTAACCTACCCCTAAATTAACCCTATAATTACAGCAATATATATATATATATATATATATATATTGCTGTGAAGTCTGCTTCAAGTGCTTAAAACGAGCCCCACCTTTGGGTCGTAATAAATGCGGTGCATCTACACCTGTATAGAATGGAGCCCACAAATTGGGCGTCATAAAATTATTGTGTGCTTTCCTTTTGCTCGAGCCCCTAGCTTGGGTCGATATAAATTAATTAATGCTGCAAAGTTACCTGTAGAGAACTTCACTAATCGTCTCACATAAATAAATTTTGTTTCTAATCTTTGGATCATGATATGTTCTAGTTGTGTATCCTCTGAAGATGCTCTTAAAATTAAAACCACATTGTTGGTTCTGCTCACTGCTTCTCCAGGGATACTCACCACGGCTACTCATCTGCTTTACAATCCATAACTACTCTTCTATTTAGTAATAAAAAATAATAAAAAAAAATCCTTCCACCCAAAAACACAACCCTTTTTATTCTGACAAATTAACATTAAAATCACACAATCTCAATATTTACAAAATGGATCCACATTAAATATTTCATGCTCCTCAATATTAAAATATCGTCAACTTCATACAACAAAGATTTCCTGCTTGTCTATATGCTCATTCTAAAGTAGATGGGACTATCCCAGAACCTTACTTTATTTTCCCCTGGTCTATGGTGAGCTCAGTATAAACCCTTTTTGTATTTGCGTGAAAAATTTTATCACTGAAAATTTTAAATAAAGGACCCGTTTACCTTTTACAAATGTGAAATATTCATAATTATATCATATACATCTATTTACATCCTCAGATTCTAAATATATCCTTTACAAAGGTAAATCTATTAATTTTCTGTTTATACACTCATCACAATATATAATCCAAAATCACTAGTAGTTTAAAACAACAAATAAGCACCACGGCTGCTCAATTCCTAAAAGTTTTGTGCACCATAATACAACCGTCGTCGAAAACCTAGAATTTTCAAACGCAAACACGGCTTTACTCAGAAAAAAGTCGTTAACTTTGCCAACCGTCTTAATTTTCTCTGAATCCTTAACACTCCTATCACCCTCAAACAACTACCATCACGCCTTCTATATGCGCGTACATACTATTATATCGCTTCTATTCTCATCCTAACATCCTGTAGCCTTGTTTTCCATACCCTTCCTATCTTATCTATGTCATTTCTACATTTCTGGTTTTCTTGTCTACCCCATGTTTTCTATCCTTTGCATTGTCTCTCTATCATCACATCGTTTAGAGTTGTTTCTCCCTACTGCTCTGTGCACCTTGAAAATAGATATCTTATGTGAACACACACCTTCCTTGTCCCGCTTATTGTTTTTAAAAATATCCTCGTCTGACAGACGTTTGAAAGTCCAGACAACTTAACCATATGATATCTTCCCTCTGTGTCTAAATATCGTCTCTTGTTTGGTTTTATCGATCCGTTTTCTACATATAACTTTTCGTTACTCTTATAAACCTGTGTTTTGAGTTAACGATTTTTACCTAGAAATATATTCTCAACGTTTAAAAGCTCTATCGGAATTGTTTAACTACTGCAAGTTCCTTCCATAAACTTCTCAACCGTTGTAGCTTGTTTACGATTATACAACTTTGTAAAGTTACACAAATGTTTTAGTTTACACTATCCTTAAGAAATTTACCTTGCTTAAATTATTGATTTTTACACTACACCCAAGATGAAAAGTTTTTATAATAATATTTGCACACGATTTCTGTCCTTGTCATCGATCTTATTAGTAATTAATTATTATTCTAGTTCTAAATTGAAGCATAAACATTAAACCTACATTATCTTACCTAATCTTATTCCTATTTAATTATATTGACATGATTTAAATTTTAAATTGATTTCTACATACAGGGTACCTACAAATAAATAAATGTTTGACTTATGTACACCTATCAAAAATTATAAATCTTCAGTAATATATATATATATATATATATATATATATATATATATATATTGCAGTGGTCCTCTAGATCGTCTCGCTAATTCATGCCCCACACTTTGGGCGTCATTATTACTGTGCTTATTCTGGATGAATTCAAGCCCTACTATTAGGAGCCTTAATTTTTGTATGATTACTAAGTAATTCGTGCCCCACTATTTCTACTAAACTGTCTCGATTCCAAACTAACTCGACCAAATTGCTTCAAACTGCCTTCCCAATTTGATGTTTCTCAGCTAGTTTTGTGCACTACCTCCTATGATATACTTACCTCAACTACACATTCTTTCAATACCTTGATATTACACACAACAAAATACAAAAATAAAATAAACTCCTTGGACAAACATTTTATTCGTATGACATAAATAATTATTCAGACAATCTCAATATTTACACTTTTATATTTACAATAAAACATTTCACCCTTTTCTTCAATCTAAATTGTTTGTGAGTTATTACACTTCAACATTTTTATTTCAAAGTAAATGGGCCTATCGTGAAACCTTAAATTTACCTTTTGTTTAGTCTATGGTGAGATCAGTATAAACCTTTTTCTCTGATATGCATAAAATATTGCATGGTCAAATTACTCTAAAGACCCGTTTTTTCTTTACATCAAAAATTATTATTCCTGTTTTGACCCACTTAAATAATAATAAAAATTGTCTTGTATATACGGTAATCAAATTAATTTTTAGTTCATAAAATTTTCACCACATAATTCTAATCACACATAGTTTTATAACACAATACCAGCACCACAGTTCAACAATAAAATAAAATTCGTTATCTGGTGTGTTCTTCGGACGCACCACTTCCTTAGATGACCTCCACCAAACTCATGTTCTTGGATCTCCCCCAATTTCTCACTCCTAAATGTACAGCAACTCCATCTCAACTCGTTCATCCAGTTCCCCCAGTTATTAGTGGATGCTTTCCATACTAGCATCCATCCAAATCCAAATGTTGCCTCAGTCTCAAGGTAACGTGCCACCAGCACTCTCGTTCAAGAAGTACTTGGTTCGTTTACCTCAGTAGCATCCTGTTTTACTCGTACAATTATTTATAATAATTTATTTTCAACCCGTTTAACTTGTTAACACCAACTCTTGCATTTATAACACTTGTAAAAATATACGGCGGACTGCACTCTGTCGCGTCTTTTAATTTTAAGTTAAGATGTCTTTTCGATGCTACTTAATGTACTCGAAGCGAATTAAAAAATTCAGAGAGCTTTTCTACCTCTGGCAAAAGCTTTTATAATCTTCAAACTCCTTCTCTAGTCACGTATTTTCACAATTGTCTCTGAACTATCACACCCGCCACAAACAATTTTCCAAATTCCTCCACTCAAAACACAACGAACTTTTAAAACTGAGAATTTCTCTTGTTCCACCACGGCTTTGCCACGAAAAACTATCTACCCGTGCAACCGTCGATGCGAGTTAAGGTTCGTGGTTTCGGGAGCGGCCTTTTTAAAAAACCATTTCCAAACTTCTTAACAATTTATTTTTTAATTATACAGAATTGACTTGAAATTTTGACAAACTTGGATTAATATTACTTTAATCGAAATACATTAATTAATTGTACAAAAATAAGTAATCTAACGAACTGCAATGTTAAAGCTGAACGATGGATTGACTGTCGTCGATTGGGGCTCGCGGGCTTTTTATAATATCCCTACCTCCTCACACGGCTGTGGGAACTTGCAGATCTCATTTCTGCTTACACTTAATTTTATTCGTAACTACATTGTTGCGATCTTACTTTCTAGGTAATCTTGGTACGTGACCGTCTGCGACCGCCTGTGACCTGACATCTGCAGTGTCACTATCGTCTGTGCTACAAGGTAGCGCTTCCGTTCTCATGAACGTTAATAAACTGTATAAAATTGTCTTTGATTTACAATGTTGCACATCACTTAGCGTATTTCTGATATTTCTAATAATTTTTATTTCTTTACATACATATCAATTGGGGGATTACATAACTCGCGTACCCAGAAAATCATTTCTCTCCATATCTCTAACAACCTCCAAAACACGCCCATAGTGTCCGCGTCTCTATTCTCCTTGCAGACATGCGTTCATAACCACTACCTTCTGTCTCACTCGCGTTTCCCTACTTTCATCGAGCCCCACTATTGCCCTGCTGTGTACGGGTACGGTTTCCTCGCTAAATGTGCGCTTTGAAAATCGATACCGTCGACATACATCTTGCATACTTGTTTCACCCATTTGTTTTCTAGAATATACTCGTCTGTCCCGCGCTTAAAACTTATTGTCCTTCTACCAGCTGGTTTATTCTCTATCATCTCTCTTAGTTACCTTCTAACAATTCTCTGTCCCTTAAAATTATTGATTTTTGCTTTACAAATAACATATTGTTGGTTAACCTGGCCTTTCTGTTGTACAATACCTCGCAATGTTATAGCTCCGTCTTCTAGCTTTTAAAGAAATATTTATTTACTTGCAGCTTTTATTCCCTGAACTCCTCCACCGTTTTTTATGTTATTTTGTTGTCTACTACTAATTATATTAACGTACTTTTTAGTTTACGATACCAAACAAATATCCGTTGCCTCAATTATTGATTTTTATATACCAGGAAGCTTTAATATTACACATGTTTGCCTGCAATAGTCAACATTGTCTTACGTTAATGTATACAAATTGTTGATTTTTACCTACCGCGAAGCTTTAGTATTATTCATGGTTGTATGCAATAGTCAACCTTGTCATCGATCCTACTTGTCTTTGCATTAAATTAATGTATACAAATTATTACTTTAAAGCTACATAAAAATATGTCATTTAACACTACAAATTTCTGTATGTAATCGTCTGCCTTGTCTTATGCTAAAGTATACAAACTCTTGATTTGAAGCGTAATAAATAAATAATTATTTTTCTATCTACAGGGTCGTTATAAAAATACCCTCTTGGTCCATTTACACACGTTGAGCACTAACCTACACAGTAATATATATATATATATATATATATATATATATATATATATTGCTGTGATATTCTCCTGTGAATGCGGGAACTGGGTCCTTTCAACAAAAAAATTCTAGTCCCACAGATTGGGCGTCATAAACTGCTGTGATCCTCTTTTCGCCTCGGCTGCTCACCTAATTTTATAAACCTCCTCATTCATAAAAAAACAAACACATTCCTACCACAAACATCAACGTCAACTCTATTTACATCAATATTCACAATACATTAAAATTTCAAAATTAATATTCAGCATAAATTTTAATATCGGAAAATTTCAAAATTAAATTTATTATCATTTTAATGTGCATCCAGAATTAAAGTCCTTGTAGGATGCCTACTAATTACTATAACAATATATGCAGAGTACAAAGGGAGCATCTACCACCCCTTTACGTTAATTAACCAGGTTCGTCTAATTGAGCTCAAAGACATACCCATATTTTTATCATAATCCAGAACATCAATACTAAATACCCCTTTCTACTTAAACAAGCAAATTTCACCTTAAAATTAAAATATTATTGTTAGTACAATTCCACTACTGTCCATTTTAAATAAACAAATTAGAAAGTTATTCAACACACACCAACATCTCAAAGTTCAAACAAAATAGTATAATTTACCTGAAGGTTACTTGCACTCGTAGCTTCAATGTACATCGTCCCTTTTGTTAATCACACCATTCCAACTGGGTTATATTTACGGCTTCTGATTCTCAACGCTTTAAAAATTTTTCTCCATCACCATTTATTTAAAGTTGTTTCAGGGCTTTTCCGGAACTCATCTGTGTATATCTGACCCTTGTTTCATGAATCCAGACACGTTTTTGAACCATTTAATTATTAACACCCCCGAAAAATAACAAAGAAATTCATACTCCTTTCGCCAATATACGCCAAAACTGCCTACTTTTGTGTATACATTTGTCGTTGTAAATTTTGCTAATTGGTACAGTGATACTAAATTTTATTACCTTGTATCTAAGTGCACTAAAGTATATTCATGTTAGCACGTAAATAACAAACTGTTTTAAATCACCAAAATATACGAGCAAACTTTAAATTATTTTATCAAACTAAAATGCACTGTTTAACGTACTGAATCAAGTCGCGGATGTAAGAGCTTTTAACGCATCGAATAGTCAAAAGTTTAAGAGGCCGAAATTCATATTACCACCGGTATATATAGCGAATAGCCGGCACGTCGCTTTTGTCCTCAAAACAGGCAATTCTTAAGAATTTCTCATGCTCTGTTCCCGTTCCGTAGCCCGCGCGTCGGTTTTTACGAATTTTGTACTCGCCCCAGTTAAATCTCAAAAAAATTCCACACGGCACGCAAACATGTCCGAGAATAATTAATTAAATTTTATACAGAAATCGTTGTTTCTACCTCTGATATTTGCATCCTATTTTCAACCAATTGTGACCCTCGTGACGTTGCGCTACTCACGCCTTTTACTATATGTGTCTCGGTCTTGCGCATATTATCTGTCTCTATCTAACCTGTTCTTAGTGGTGCAAATTGATATTCTTTATTATCGATTATTTCAGTCTATGTGGAGTGTGAAATAACCCACCTTTAGCATTTCTCGTAACTATTATGCGACGGTTTCTACAAGATTCTCTGAAACCATTTGTTATCTACACAATTTTCGCCGAAAGAGCTTTTTAAACTACGCAGGTGTTCAAACATACTATTAATTCTCAGAGCCTTATTTCGTGGTATTATAATCTTGGATTTTCACAGACTTTTATGCTTATTATTAATAATGGTTTAATTAACTCAATTAAAATTGACTTCTATCCTTTCATATTTAGCGAATACAAGTTAAATATTAATTATTATGTGTACACTCTGTTTAATACCGGTTACTTAAAATAGGGTTAATTAATATAAATTTTGCACGTAATTTCCATTTGTTTAGAATAATTACATTACACGCAGAGCTTTTTAATACTGTTTCTTTTGATATAAAGCGTCTTGTACATGGTTTAAATCTCTTATTTTTACTGAAACTAATAAATTTTTATGCTTCACGGTTTTAATAACGCGTATTATCTAATAATATTCATTATACACGGTGATTAAAATTATTTGATGTGATTATTTAATTTTCTACCCTGGTCTAAATATGAGTAATATATATATATATATATATATATATATATGTATGACATTAAAAATGATGACTTGAGATATCCTATACTTAGAGATGAGTTTGAATTAGCATTAAAGGGTCTAAAAAATGGTAAGGCGCCTGTAACAGATAAGGCGCAGAAACTCTAAAAGCCGCTGGACAAGCAGTAACAGAACGCCTCTTCCAACGTATCATCATAGTAACTATACCAAAAAAGAAAGGTGCAGATAGATATGAAAATTTTTGAACAATAGATTTGACAGCACACGTGTCAAAAATATTAACTAGAATTGTACAAAGACGAATGGAAAAACGAGCTGAAGAAATACTAGGAGAAGATCAATTTGGGTTTAAGCGAAGCAGAGGAGCACGGGAGGCTATTTTAGCTCTGAGGGTGATAATGGAGAAAACAATAAAAAAAAGGGGATAGCGTGTATATAGAGTTAGTAGATCTGGAAAAAGCATTCGACGATGTAAAATGAAAAAAAAAGTTCCAAATACTCAAAAAGATTGAAATGAGTTGTAGGGAAAGACGAATAATACATAGCTTATACAAAGAACAAACAGCAGTAACAGAATTAGAGCAGAAACGTAAACAAGTAAACATTAGGAAAAGGGTGAGACAGGGATGTGTCCTATCCCCATCAATTTTTAAACTGTACATTTGGAATTACTATGCAGGGACAAAAAATTGATGTTTACATTTCCAGATGACATAACGGTATTAGCATCTAGCAAGGCAGAGTTAGAAGCTGCTCTTAATGAAATGAAAACTGTTCTAACAGAGAGATATGGTATGAAAATTAACAAAAATAGAACTAAAATACTAGTATGCAAAGGAGGGAAAAATAAAACAAACACAAGAATACAAATAGGTAACAAGAACTTACAAAGGATTAAAGATTTCTGCTACCTAGGAAGCCAAATAACGCAAGATGGGAAAGCGCAAAAGATGTAAAACAAAGATTAGCACAAGGTCGTGCTACATTTAAGAAGAAAAAGCAACTACTGTGTTCATAGACGACAAACATAGAAACAAAGAAAAGATTGCTTAAAACATATGTGTGGCACTGTACGGCTGTGAAGCCTGGACACTAGAAAAAGCGGACAAGAAAAAGGTAGAAGCCTTTGAAATGTAGTGCTACAGACGTATGATGAAGATATCATAGACAGATAAAATTAAGAACAAAGTGGTACTAAAAATTATAAGCAAAGGAAAAAATGTGTGGAAAACGATAAAAAATAGGAGAGATAAGATGATAGGCCACATACTACGGCATGAGGGAATAGTGCGGGATATATTAGAAGCAAAGATAGGAAAAAAGAGAAGTAGAGGTAGACCTAGATTAGACTATTGCACACAGATAGTGAAAGATGTAGGCTGTAGAAATTTCAGGGAAATGAATAGGTTAGCTCAGAATAGAAATCAATGGAGGTACTCATCCAACCAGTCCAAAGATAGATAAACTAATGACGAAAAAAATAACTGTTCTTAAACATGATGATTATTGTAAGAAGCTACAGGTATTGGTTGTGCAATATTCTCGAATAATGTTAATTGTGCGAAAGGATTTACTGGAAAACTATTAATTCGGCAAATTCTAAGTGTTAGGGATCTTGCCAGCCACAGGCTGCTTAACCCCCTTCACATACCACTAAATTTCGGTGAAATAAGGCATATAATTAGAAAACAATAGAGGGGGATCCGAGCTGTTTGGGAATTTCAGGGAACTGTGTAAGCAAGCTCAGAATATAAATAAGTTCAACCAGTTTTGAGACGGAAAACTTAATAACGAAAATATAAGCACAGATAAATCTGACAATTATTATAAACAACTACAAGGGTTGGTCGTGAAATATCTGCAACTAATGTTGACTCTGCGAAGAGGTATTTTGGAAAAAAATTAAATAGTAAAATGTTCAAGTGCTGGGGGAACTTGGCAGCCACAGGCTGCTTACCCTCCTTCACAACCTTACATGTGATTTTCCAATGCTTCACCCGAAGGTACTACATTAGCCAGAAAGCGAGTTTTTTTTACCCGAAAAATTTAGAATTTTGCCGGATCCTTGTTGTTCCAAGCAAGGTAAGGATCTTTAACGCGCGTGACAACACTCACACATAGGGATCTCCATTTTACCTCTCATTCTAACGAGGGTGTATTTTTGTGAAAAATGCTCGCCTAACATTTTTCAAGCGGACCGAGTCGGGATTTGAACCCGGGACCTTGGGCGTAGTAGTCACATACATACCCTCCTTCACAACCACTGAATATAGTGGAAATGGGTATATAATTGTAAAACAGTAGAATGCGACCGAACTGCATCTAACAAGAGAGAACAGCGTCCATGATCAAAGACAACAAACATAGAAACAAGAAGAAATTTGTTTAAAGCATATGTGTGGAGCACAGCGCAGTATGCTTATGAAATACGGACAGTACAAAAAGCAGACAAAAAAACGATAGCAGCCTTTTAGAATGCTGAGCTTTAGATGTATGAAAATGATAGCATGGACAGACAAAGTTAATAACAAATAGGTTATTGAAATAGTAGGGGAATAAAGATGTCTGTGGAAAATATAGGAGAAATAAAAAGGCAGTGAACGTTCTAAGGAATTTTTGGTGAATAGTATGTGGTATATTACAAGCAGAGATAGAAAAAAAAGGTAGATGTAGACCTAGATCAGATAGTGATAGATGCAGACTGTTCAAATTTCAGGGAAATGTGTAGGTTAGTGTAGAACAAGAAACAATGAGGGTACGCGTCTATCCAGTTCCAGGATTAAAGACCTATCGATGATTATATATATATATATATATATATATATATTGTTGTGACATCTCTCAGCCCCTACGATTGGGTGCAATAAAAGGCTGTGATAACTCTCCTCACGGCTTGGGCGTACATAAAATGCTGTGTTATACTCTTACACCACTCAAGCACTTGTGAAAATGTTAATTTATAATTTTCTTTTGCCTCGACTAGCTGATTCAATTAAATAAAGCACTTCTACAATGCACAGTATAATGATTGAATATTTACAACCTTTTAAAATATCTTCTCTCTTTTTAAATCATATACATCTGTCAAATTTTTAGAAAATCAAGACAGCAAAACGAGTTTTTTTTATTATTACCTTTAAAGATTTATTGAAACGTTTCAAGATGTCTATGCTTTTCATAAATTTACACAAAAAACCCCAATTTGTCGGCTCATACACTTTAAATTATTATTGAGATAAAATAGTTTAAAAATAATTCATATCGAAAATATTTGAGATAAAACAGTTTTAAAAATAAGTCATATCAAAATCTCTAACCTGAAGTGGTTTTGTAGATGCTCCTAAGAATTGAAGTCGATATCCAAATCGTTATTGGTGTGTTTATTTCAAAATGGTATAATTTCCTAAATCTTATCTACTTACGTCTCAGAAGTACGGCACAATTATACACTTTAGAATTTCACTGTTAATTTAATTTATTATTCACGTAAATATTTAGCACTTTCAAGTATAGTAACTGCCCAGTTTCAAAGTATACTAAATCGATATTCAATTTTCAAGATATTTATAGGATCGGCCCCCTTTTGTTTGTGATACGTTGGCTTCACGTGCTAGGCGAGGGCAAGCGTATTATCACTTGTTATTTTGGAAAGTTTACCAATTGTATGTATTTTAATTGCATGACGCGGTGCTCTAGGTCACGTAATTTGAATGTAATACCTCACATCTACTTCAAAAATCCCAGGAATTTTCTTTCATATCGATCACGTAGTATTGTTTGTTGGCCTTATTTTAATCTAAATCATATAAATTTGGTGTTTGTTTATTTCCTAATAAATTGGATTTTCGAACAACTGTGATTCTTTTAGTTCACGTACGCTTTTAAATAATGCATAATTCTGCGTGCGTTTGCGTTGATATATTAACACACTTTTTGAATGTTTATCTAGCCAATTCATGCAGGTTTTTCACGGATTTAATTTCATTGCGTTTCGTTACATTTTTAAATTCTAATCTTTGCTAGTAGCTACTCTTGGATATGTGTTTTAATCGTTTGTACTGCTATATACAGTGTGCTCGCAACTAATAATATTTATAATAACCCATTTACTCTTCTAATATCTATAATTATATGTTTCTGTTACTTGGGAGTTTCCCTTGCTTATTGTACGACCCCTATGACTTAACCTACCCCTAAATTAATCCTATAATTACAGCAATATATATATATATATATATATATATATATATATATATATAAGGTAAATGGCTCAATACTGCTGTGTTAATGCAATAGACCGTAAGCGACACTTTTTAAAAAAACACATTTTTGCTACCCATGGGTCAACTGAAAGTAATCTATCAGCCTTCTAAAGCGCAACGCCGTAAGATCTCTGAAAATGCCATTTTTAACAACTTACTGAACTGTATACGCCACTGGCCGCCTTTATGTTAAGGAAAAGAACCGTATAACTTAGTACATCGGCGGGATACCGCAAGAGCATTCGTTCACCGCCGCTTATGGTATTCAAGTTCCACGGTTCTGTGCCTTAGCATAAAAGGGACCAATGGCGCTTACATTGGTAACTTTTGATATTATTAATATTATAGAAGTTAATTAATTAAAAAGAAATACAACTGCAACAACACAGTTTATTCGTTTTGTACTTAGCTATTAATATTAGTATTAGTAATTCGCCGTGCATGTAGGTATAAGTTTATCCCATTATACGGCCAAGCGGCAGTCAGTAGTTCTTCAAGAGATGCACGTTTTGACATTAGTAGTTTTCAAGTCTGATTTCAATTTTTTGTAAGCTTGTACGCGATTTTACAATGTCGAACAATTCAATGAGTCGTAATCTGCCTAGAGGTAGAAATATTGTTTTGCTTGCTTTAAATGTGTAGCAACAGGAAACCTCTGATAAGCTTAACGAAAGTACGAAAAGCGATACGCCGCCTGTAGCAACTATTGAAGAATGTGATGTTCTAGATTATGTACCTTCTGACATTAGCAGCTGCAGTTTTAAGAACAACGAATACTGCATCAGCAACTATTTTGACAATCACGATTGTGAAGATGATAATTGAAAGTATCGTATCCTAATTCATTTACGTGAAATATTATTATACCGCATTATACTTAGAAGCCCGTGAACTATGACCATCGAAGAATTTAATAATGCATTATGATACTATGATCATCATGAATTTTGTTTTAGCGTTTGATGTACCGGTGCAAACTTACAACAAACCCGTGTACGTGAACAATCCAATTTTCGGGAAAGATTTGTAAGATTTGTAAAGTAAACACTGATTTGATTTAGCTACTCCGTACGATTGCTTTGCCTCCAACCACAGCGGAACAACCTGCCGAACTACCACAGGCACTAAACGTGTAACATGTCGAAGTTGATTTTGATTGATACTTTGTCTAGTTTGTATATAGGAGCTGCTTATGTCATCAGATGCAGGTTACGGCTGTAACTTTAACAATTTTGTTTAGTTCCAGTCTGAAATTGACGACCACTCCTGTATATCTAATGACGTGGGTGAAACGTTTCAACCTGAAATTGAACGAATTTCCAAACGGCGCAGGCGTGTTACTAATCCAAGACCGACACAGAGAACACAAGAGGCGCAAATACATCGAAGTTCATAATGTAAAACTACCCTGCAAGTTGCAAACGTTTAAGATAATATGTCCTGTTGCGCTTTTCGACGAGAACAGAAATAATATAAACAAGCAGTTCTGGACTTTTAATTACGGTGAGAGGCAAGTCTTTATTCGTCAAAATTGTTACAGGCGGAAAAGCTACTAAGTATGTATTTTCCAGTAAAATTATAAAATGGGGGCGGCCTGTAAAACAAAAATTAAAGGGAGGTCACCGGCACTAGCTAGCGGAAGGTCGTGGATCATCTAGAGTGTTAAAATTTTGCAGAAAGGGCTAAATTAATATATAATATACTACAAAAAAATTGGTACTTACCTTGCTACCTTTTTTTTTCGTGGCAACCACGTTGGGCGCCAAAAATGTTACGTTACTTAATTCGTGCGCCGTGCGTAACACAAAGAAAATCAAAGAAATGACCGGGCTCAATCGGAGAGTAGGGGGGTTGTAGAAAGCAGACCAACATACAATGTACGCGGCTGTAAGGAGTTAGTGATAACACCTGCAAGAAAAAAAAATAGTTAAGCAAACCTGAAATAAAGAAAAGAATAAGCATAGCAGCAATAAAACGTCTAAGTTATTCAGTACTTTGTAGAATGTAAATAAAACTGTTTAGATAAACTATATAATATAATCACGATAAAAGCATTACAAAAATTTTTATCACAAAGTGAGGTAATATTGGGGAGTAGCAGAAACGTTTCCTCACACACCAATTTTACATAAATCAGACAAAATGTTAACAAAAGATAAATAGGTAAAGCACAATTGATATGAGTCATCCAGTATTGTTGATAAAAAATAAATAGGTAAATAAATAGGTAAGCACAATTGATATGAGTCATCCAGTATTGTTGATAAAAAAATAAATAGGTAAATAAATAGGTAAGCACAATTGATATGAGTCATCCAGTATTGTTGATTTTTCTTTTTTTTTTTTTTTAAATAGCATGCAAGTCTATGGTAAAAGGTATCAGAACGACAAAGATATGGCAAAACAACGGATAGATATTTAAAGTAAGAATAAGTAGGAAATAGTTCAACTTACAAAAGGTCCTTCAGTAACGCTTCCTTGCAATTGAAGTGTGGGATTCACGATGTCCGGCACTAACGCAGCACTTCACCCTTGACGGGGAGGGTGTTGATGGAACTTCTCACACGTTACCCTAATCACACTTACGTATTTCACTGGTGTTAGCAGCAGACCTTATCACACGACGGAACTATGTAGCATTGATAAATTTCTTGTTACTTCTATTTCCTGAGACAATAATTTCGAAATATTTTGTAGCACTAGTTTAATTTCAACCAATACCTTTGTAAACCGGTAATCTGTTATATTTCGCAAATAACGAAATTCGCGCAAGCACTGATCTATTTTAGATTCTTTGGTGTTTAGAAAAATGCAGAAACTACAGTATCCACTGTATTTAAATAATCCAAAGTATGCACTAATCTGATAAAACAAAGGGACACTAGACTAGATCGCACACACATTAATCCGAAGAAAGAAAGAATCGGTCAGTTTAGCAAGTTCTACGACTCCTATTTCACAAGACGAACAACTAAAACCACAAATTAGTAAAGTACGCGTATCACTAAAGTAAGTCAATGTTCCGCAAAACGCACGTGCAGGTCGAGTAAACACGTTCGTCTATAAAGCATCTTTCCTTCAAAAGGAATTAGAACTACACACTGCTACAGTTAAAATACAACTTTTACTTCACGAGAAAACCACTAAAATCGTGCCGCGCTTGTTCAGGAACAATACGAGAATTGTTACCGCATTAATTCTCACTATTTTCAAAGCAACAGAAACAGTATTTTCACGTAATTAATGTATAGGAACCAAGAACGAACTCCGACTCCTCATCTGTTTATTAAACTCGTTCCATTACAACTTCTTATCATCTCTTATCTAGACTTGTATATCCACATAAGGAACAAAATTTATATTTACGGCAAGACAAAAACGATGCAATCTATAATTAATACGATGCACTCGCCTAAGGAGTCAATAAATATCAAATATAAAAATAGTAATTTGTAGAAATGTACTTATGAATTGAGGATAAAAGCGTAAAATGTTAAAACTATAAAAATGCCTGTTACAACCTTTCATAAATATTGTGGCTTAATGACAATTACCAAGGGCGCCAGACAAGTCGAGAATGTTCAAATGTTCGTGCAAAACCTTGAGAGACTTGTCATCACAAGGAGGACAATTGTTTCTTTTAAACAACTCTTATCTTTTTTACTACTTATGCAACTTCCATGATAAAAAATAATAAAAAAAACTATTGACTTAATCAACGGCAAACAAAACTATTTAATTAACAGAGCAATAGATGTGAATCTCTTACATTCATTGATTTTAATTTAGAAATTTAATTGAATAGGTGAATATGGAATTATGAAAATTTTGCGTACAAAACTAATTCCCAAACACTTGTATATGAAAGAAAACTTATACTATAAATTTTACACTAAATTAATCCTACGGTTTATGGCCAAAACGTCCTAACAAATGAATTAACTAAAAATTGGTCATGCTACTTAACAAAAAAAACTTACTTACTAAAAATTGTCCATTGTTTGATGGCTTGCCTTCCAACGTAGAACAGCTCTTAAATTGGGGGAGAAAATCTCGCTTGTTGCTGTTGATGCTTGTAATTTTTAAATAATTGAATGGCACACGAACCCGGCAGTATCTTGTTGCTAATTTGACTTAACTTGTGCGTCACACGCATACAAGCTTTTTATTATTACTTTATACCACTATAAATACGCAAACATACGGGCGTAACCCTCGCGAACTGGACGAGTTATTCACTCCTTTCCAATTTCACTATCGTGATATTAAGTGCAATTTCATATCTGTGTTACCGGAGAACGCTACCCGCGAACTTCTGTGGCTACGTTTTTTTCTACTTCTTGACCACGGACAGCCCCATTGAAAGATCTCCCTCTTTTGGCTAAAGCTTTAAGTTATATAGATTAATTCCTACACTAACCATTATTTACGTCATATTTCTGTTATCCAATGACCTAACAGAACCTTCCACAAAACAAAATTTTAGAAACCAAATCCAACCCCTTTTGAGATGAGGGTCACGGAAGCAATTATTTTTCTAAGGGTTTAAATACGTTGTATCTTCTAAGAATTTCTTAATTACTGAATTGTGGACCATACCCGTTGGCGACAGTGGTCTGCCATTAACAAAAGACCGGTTAACCCACTTGAGCCTAAATGGATTTAAATACAATGGATGTCTCCAGACTACTTAAAATTACTTGCAATCTTTGAACAAATCAAATTGGAAATAGTTTTCGCTATTTAAAATGTTTCGTTTTTTATAACCCTTATCAATCAAAGAAATTATTAAGAAAATTAAGCTTTTCAACTGAAAATTGCTTTTCTTTATTTACGTTAAAAGGTACTATTCATTTAATTTTATCAGATTCGTCAATCTGTAACCGACCTAAGCTTTAAAAAGGTTATTGTATTTGATTTACAAGGGTAGAGCTTTAAATTATGATGACCTGACGCTGGAATTTCTAATAGTTTAGCCTTAAACTATTTGTAAACCTGGTCTTTTATAAGGGATGCTAACTAAAATATAAAAATAATTTATTGTGGAATTTTTGTCTATAAGTTATGCAAGTTATGAATTTTACTTAATTAATTGATCTGTTTATTAGTTAACATTACAAAATAATGTTACAAAATACTACTCAACAATTAGTAAAGTGACGAAGGAAAGCTTTAACAAGCAAAAATATAAAGATGCTAAAGCGAAATTATACACTGGCGTACATTTCGCCTACTGCTAATGGCACAAAAGCTTCTGTCCGCAAAATTCTTCCCTTACGACTCTGAGGATTTGCACAGAATAGTGACACAGCTGCTTAAAAACGCTTCAAGAAAATGGAGGGGGGCATCAATTGCACCGAAAAGCGATCAAAGGCGTAAACACCCCCCTGCAAATAACTTTGCCGACGTTAGTGTTATACATGAGCATATTGAAAGCTACCGCCCTTGTATTTTTTATTATTGGAGGGAACACGCCCGACCTCTAGATATCTGCCGTCTAACGTATGTATTGTGGATATATACAAAAACTTTCTTGGCACGACTATCGTTAAGTGCTCTTACGAATTGTACCGGAGAATGTTGACTGGAATGTATATTGGTTTTGCTCAACTTGGCCACGAACAGTGCGAAGTTTGTGAGTTGTTTAGACTGCATAATCCTATACACAATCGTAATAATCTTGATATGGCTTGTGAGCGATGTTTAAAGTGGTCCATGCATCGTAAATGGTACGTGGAGCACGGAATTTATATGAATTATATAGGAATTTGAAAACCAGACCTGCCAAAAGATGTTCCTACTTAGTAGATTTTCAGAGGGTTAATATGCTTTCTCGGATGGGCACGTTTAAGGTCGATGTATTTACAAAACGCATAATGCTTTGCATGAGACATTTGCCCCTACGGCAAAACAACTTTAGAACCAACACGCGCTGTATCTTCGGAAGTGTGGCATGAGGCGACTGCCGGAAGAAAAAAGAGGATATCGTTGGCTGCTATCAAGCGTTTTTATTGAAGATGCGCGATGCGAAAAATGTTCTGTGGGTCGACAATTGCACAGCGCAGAACAAAAATTAGACACTGTTTTCATTTCTAGCGTACACGATTAATTCTACGGAAACTTTGAGTGACTCTGTTGAAATACGCTATCTTTATGTCTGCAGATCCTGTGCATCATGAGGTGGAACAATCGGTAAGAAAGGGTAATGTTTAAGACTTCCAAGCCGTTCGTTCGTAGGGGTAAAATCAAAGTCGAGGTGATGAATGCACATGACTTTTCAAATTGGCTGAATATAACTTAAGTATATAAACTTTCAAGGGCTAGATCAAGAGTAATTCTACACAATGTGGTGAAGTCAAATTCACACGTGGAGATATCAATATGAAATATAAAAGAGCGCTGCCGGATGAAGAATTCTCCACATTCAGCTTTTTTCTTAAGCGCTACAAAAGGTTCATTCCTGGTCTAAAAGCGTGAGAGAGGGCACGAAGAATTTCTCAAACTAAAAAAGACGATGTTTTGTCTAAACTAGGACCGCTGATATCAGCAGTTGATGACAGTTTTGGCAAGAAATTCTAGTGGAAGACGTTCCCGACTTATGTTATATGTAGGAGTGGGCGTTATGTTATATAATTATTATATCATTCATAGAATAAGTTACGTTTAAGTTACACACCTAAAAATAACGTTGCTTACTTATTGTGCGGAAAGCAAAACTTCTCTGCACAAATAGAACAGGGACCAAACACCTTTTTATTTTATAATTAATCTAACAATAGCTTTTTCTAAACCAGTTTTTAATTATTATCAGTCTATAAATGTTTCATAAGATATCCCGCTAAATTGCGAACCAAACATCTTTCAAGTAGACAATTTTGTACTAAAACATATGCATTTACGGTTGTTGGCCCAACACAGTCATGTACCTTAACCGACACATTGCTAAAGCACAACACTGTAAGTGTCCTAATACAAAAATTACTGCAAATACGCAAAAATCTGGCACAGGCAGCTTGTTTCACAAACTTTAAAATATATGTAAACTGTCGAAGGAAAAGGCTAAACCAACAGCACTAGAGAACGTGAAGTGAAAAAATAGAAAAATCGCAATTTTCTAAAATTCAACTTGTGGAGTTGAGGTTTTCTGGCTTTGAACGGCAGAATATCCAACCCGACTAATTCAAGACATGTCCACTACTCTAATTTTTAACCTACTTCATTCTATACTTGAAATCATCTTTTGATGTTTCAACATCAAGGAAACGCTGTCCAACTGAGCTCCTAGTTACACTTATACACTTTATTCAGTAAAGCAATAATTAGTTATATTTCATAAACTTGAAATTTTTTAAGTCGAATTGACATTTCAGTGTCAAACATCACAAATTAAAGACATATGTTAAAAAGCATAATAACCTCATCTATTATTAGATGACAGAACTCAAACTTGTCTTTTCCTTGACGTAGTACAATAACAAAATTTTTATACAGTGCTGGTATCACCAAAAGTTACTTTAATAACTCTAGAAATAGGTTTATACTTAAATAACTCCGATAAACTCAAAAATCAAATTGCAACTTATTTAAATCCGAACGTAAATTTACGGCATTAGAAATTGCAGGAGTCCATTTATCTTATAAAGGGCGTAAAATAGAGTAACTAAATTTAATTGCAAAACTAATCTTCGGTCAAATAAACGAGATTTCTTACTTATTGGTAGAACAAATTATATATTCCTTTAAAATCTGAAACTAACACACCACATTGAAAGTAGGTTTGGATTGTTTTTGCTTCGGTTTTATTAACAAAACATTCATGCGTTTTGTACAGCTCTTTTATAATAGAAATTCCATCCAAATGACCAAATAATTGCAGCCCACAACGGTTTTCCTTTTTCTAACACATTATTACAAAGCCATCTCGTATGCAATTATATCATGAATTTGCTTAGAGTTAGCGCAGTAAAAATTCAATAAGTAATAAGAATTTATTAATAAAAATTCTACCATTGAAATCCTCTTTGGTCGCTTGTTTCACATAACCTACTTTATGCATGCGTTTGACCCAACTATATGGATGAGATTCATCTATCTTGTTAGGCCTGATAATCAAATAAAATTGGACGTTTTGTTACACTATTTTTTTTTATATAGTGTCTTTACTCTACCTTATAGGCGGCAGAGTCTCAATAAATTATGAGGGGTTCCTGTCTAAGGTTTAAGCCTAGGGTAAAGAGGATGGAAAATGGTCTTGAGTATAATAGGACCCTCTAAAGCATAGGTTCCCAACGGGGGCGGTACCGCCCCCCAGTGGGCGCTGTAGCATTCAAAGGGGACGGTAGCGAGTACAGGGGCAAAAGGGGGGCGTTAGGAGGATCAAGGGGGCGTTTAAATATATTAAAATACTTTGAAAATACCTAGTTGGCATGAATAGACAGTTTATTTAGCTATCTAAAATGTCTATGTTATTGTTATCGAGAAAATATACTTTAAAACATTTAATTCAGCATTAGGTCTATGAATACCTAATTCCGTTTAATATTGTCCGCAACAAGTCTTTGCAAGTTGATAAGCAAAGACGCGATATGACTTGCTTACAAAGTGCACCGGCATCGCAAACAAGATAAAACATACAAGTTGATGCTTGTATGAAATCAAACGTATAAAAGGCAGGGATAGCTCTAGGAATGTGTTATTATTTTTGTGTGCTTCGCAAATAATCCATGTTCGTGAGTGATAAGTTATATAAGCCATTAATTTTATAATTATCTATAAATTCGTTGAAAAGTTAATTTATTTTAAACCGTGGCAAGTTTTGGATTTCAAAATGTCTGAATCTAAGAAGAAATGCCGGCAGTACAGTCTTTTGTATTTGAAATATGGATTTACGCACTCTCCTGTAAACCCATCATTACCCATGTGTTTACTTTGCCAAAAAGTTTTCTCAAATGAAGCCATGAAGCCTTCTAGGCTACAAGAACATTTAAATAAAATGCATACTGATAAAAAGGACAAAGATTTGTCCTATTTTCAAGAACTGCAGAAGAAATATTTAAAACAGCCAACTATATCAAACCTATTTGCGTCGTCTTCTAAACAAGAAGATGATGGACTACGAGCATCATATAACATTTCATTGTTAATCGCAAAACGGGAAAACCACATACCATTGGCGAGGAACTTATCTTGCCGGCAGTCAGAGAGGTAATAAAACTGTTCTTCATCATAAGACATCGGCAGATGTCATCAGAAAATTCCTCTGAGTAATAACTCAGTGCAAAGGAGAATAGACGAAATGGCTCAAGACGTTGAAATATCATTATGCGATTACTTAAAAACTTGCAATTTTTCCATTCAACTTGATGAATCCACTCTACCAAATAACGAAGTACTGCTGTTATCATACGTTCGGTTCATAAAAGACGAAAAAATTTATCAAGAGTTATTATTTGCAAAAAATTTGGAAACTGATACAAATGGAGAAACGATATTTAATACCATAAGTAGGTTTTTTCAAAAGAAAGAAATACCTATGCATAATATTTTGTCGGCAGCTACTGATGGTGCTCCAGCAATGACGGGACGTCATAAGGGTTTCATAGCTCATTTGAAACAAGCAGTACCAAATGTACTCGCTATACATTGTATTATTCATCGTCAGCACTTGGTTGCAAAAAATCTGAACGAACGTTTGCATTCGTCGCTTCATTACGTTATTAGAGCAGTAAATACGATTAGAAGCAATTCATCGCATGACAGATTATTTAGCCAACTTTGTAGTGAAAATGATGAAGATTACAATCGCTTGCTGCTGCACACAGAAGTTCGTTGGCTCTCAAAAGGTATTTGTTTGAACCGTTTTTTTCAACTATTTGATTCAGTACTGGACTTTCTTGAAAACAGAAACGAAAAATTGCGCGAAAACCTGATTATACATAAAAATGACATCGCTTATTTGACAGACTTGTTTAAAATATTTAATGAAGTCAATTTACAATTGCAAGGTGACGAATTGAATTTAATTAAAACAAAAAACGTCATAGCTGCTTTTGTGGGAAAACTTCTTCTATTCAAACAAAATCTAGGGAGAGGTGAATACAGCCACTTTCCCACATTATCAGCAGTCTCTGCAAAACATGAAGATTTACTTACTTACTGCCAACACTTGGATATTTTAAACATGAATATACCGGGTTGGGTTTTAGATCCTTTCGCAAATGCAGATACAGCAGAATCATCAAATTTAGAAGAGGAACTCGTAGAACTCACAACTAACGAAGAACTGAAAGTAAAATTCAGAAATGGATATCAAGAGTTCTGGCTTCAAAAACCAATACCAGTTCTTTACCCTGGATTGTGGTCAAGAGTACAGATATTTTTAATTGCATTTCCTTCATCTTATTTGGCTGAGCGTGGGTTCAGTGCAGTAGCTAATTTATTGTCTAAGAAAAGGAACAGACTGCACATTACTGAACGTGGCGATTTGCGGCTGATGTTAACGAAATTGGAACCCGACATTAGCAAATTGTTAAAACTTCACCAGCCTCAACTATCTCATTAATTTTTCTTCTTAATCTTTTTTCTGTTCATTATGTATTCATATTTAAGTTTTTAATAAACAAGTTTGTACTACATTTGATAGTCGTTTTAATTAAGGTTTACTTTTGCGATTTTTAATATATATACCTTGTCCAACGCTTTAGTGAACGCTTGTAATAGCAGTCAAAAGTGCAACGTTCGTATATGAGTATCTATGTATATATATAGATAGATAGATACTATGCAACAATATTTTAATATTCGTTATAATGCACTATGATGAGGAGGGGGGCGTTGGAAGTTTTTTTTCCAGTAGAGGGGGCGGTGGTTCAGAAAAGGTTGGGAACCTCTGCTCTAAAGAGATCTTCCTGCCAGCTAAGCTTCTTCAACTTAGGGCAGAGCTATGAGCCAGGGTCGTAGGATGGTATACGATAATAAAAGAATTTTTAATGGACGCCATTGTATCTTAATAATAGCTATAATGAGAAACAATCCGAAGATACGATACGGAAATCTTCGAAAAGAAAAAATATCCTTAACGAGCAAAACATAAAAATATAATACTTACTTGTGACTCTGCAAACTGGAATTGGAACGACGATCTCGTACTATCAGAAAATTTAATCACTTCATAGCATTTTAGAGCTACGGCTACATTAGAGCCTAGTCACTTTATCACAAAAAAATAAATTCCAAAAAGATTAACTAGTTAAGATTATACCTCAAAAAAAGTTTTTAAACACAGTATCAATAATCTATCCTTCTTCACTACAAAAATTTTATAAATATGGTTGCTTGTTTTTATAGAAAAAGTATTGTTGACTTCAATGAAAGAACGCTTTAAAACAACTTATTGCACGTTCTATTGATTTACAAAAAAAATATATACATCATTTGTACAATTTTATACGTACTGAAGCTTTTTAGATATCTACTTTTAATAATGTCTAGGAGTAGTCTCTTATTATTTGTATGAATTTTGCAAGTGTAAATTTATTATAGTTCTTTAGGAAAATTAAAGTGTTTTGTTATTATTCTACAACTTGTGTTTGATACCGAAGTAGGATCCTGTTTTGGCTTACATATATTATTGATTAAATATATTGACTTTCCTTAAACTGCAGAACTACATTTTTAATTAATTTAATTTCTTGAATCAAAGATCAAAAATACTTATCGTTTCAATTGTACTGTCAAAAAAATAGATTTTATAATGTGACAAACAAATATTAACATGTCACGTGCTTAGTTACGAGTACATTTTAGTGTAGCCTTGTAAATTCAAATAAAGTTATTTTATAGAAATTTCTTTGTGTTCATAAGAACATTTATGCAATATCCAGCTATTAAATTTCTTTATTACGATTTAACATTAATCCCTGAATATTTATGGGATATTTTTTCATTGCATAATTTACATTAATTCTCTATAAGAAATATATGATTTTTATTTTTTATGTTACAGTTTATTCATGATACTTGAATAGGATCCTGTTCAGTTTACAAGAAACAAATTAAATGCTCAAAAAAAAGTTTTTATAGATTATAGAACTATATTTTTAATAGACATCTTTAATGGAATCAAAGGTCAAAGAAAAATTCTTATTATCGGCATTAAGCTGTATTTCAGGCGTACTGTCAAAATGTGTTATACACAATAATTCGACAAACAATTCTTATCGTATTACATGTTTAGTTATGCAAACATTTTAATACAACTTTGTAACTTCAAAAATAATCTTACAGAAATACCTTGAAAATAATAAGGTCATTTATGCATTATTCAAATACTAAATTTTAAACTAAATTTTACGTGAATCAAATTTAACTGATCTTCAAACCTTTACAAAAATTTCGAGAATTAACTTTAAATAAACATATATAGCTTCAGCGAAAATTATTTGTATATCTGAAATGAATGTTCCTTGAAAAGAATATAGGTATAAAATGGAAGATGACTCACCGCTGGCTATCTGCTTGGCGGCCGGTTTTTTATTTTTTAAAACATTTGCGTTCTTACTCTTGTAGTTGTGCTCCGCTGACGCAGTGGTCCGGACTTGACCTTCACACCAACCAATTACACGTAGGGGTTTCCACTCCTTTGCCCAGCAACAATCGAACCTGCATCCAAAGCTCAACCAATTTCCAAAAGAATTTAAACGTGTCTTTACTTTACTTCAGTCTCGTATTTGCCATATGGTTAACGATTGTTTTATTTAATACATAATTTTCATTACTTTAATATTTGAAACTTGAAATTAATATTTTAAAACTTGGAATTACTACTTAAAACTTGCAACTTGCATAACACGGGCATAATACTTCATACTTTAAAAAAACTTGCTTCATATTTAATACTTGGTACTTTAAAACTTGCACTGAAATCAAACGGGAAGATTGAATTTAAAGGTAAGTTTGCGAATTATTTTCTTACCGTAGAAATATATTTACAACCATCTTAGGTCGATGCTACAACTAAAACTAAACCCATGGTATACGTTGACTCCACTTTACTACTTGCTGGGACGGCATGTTTAATTAAAAACCTGCAGGCCCTCGATAAGACTTCTATACGGATTACATGCTGATATCAAAAATGGCTTGACCACGAGGCAATGTTAATTATTCAAGCATGCGCCGGGAAAGGGGATATTGAATCAAGATACAAGCAAATAGAAGAGCACTTAAAAGTTACTTTGACTATTCTAATGTAGATAGGGCACGATGTATGAATTCGTAATATAAGGTTTCAATAGAAGTTTAATATTTATTGAAGAGGTGTATTGAACGAAAGCGTATATTTAAATAGGAGAAAATTGTAATTGTTACACTTTAAAGAGCCTCTCATACATAGGTTTGCTATCACAGTACAAATGCGCAAATTTGAAATTATTTTAAAACATTTCATTTGATCGTGTTCAAAGGAAAACAAAAGTTTTCAAATGATTATTTAAAAAACTCAATTTATGCATATTCAATTGCGTTTTCTTCTTAACAACAAACATACGTGGTATTTAGATGAAAAGCGTATGCATTAAACTTTTAGAAAATTCCATTAATGGAAAGCTATCTAGTAGTAATAAAATACATTTAGACTTAAAAAGTACTTTTCACTTGTAGATTTTAATGTAATTAATCCGTTAGGATAATGTGCGTCGAAGAAAGATGTTTGTGGGTATAGCAATTGTTATTTGAAAGATTGTTTGTTAATGAATATTAAATGTTATTATAAGCTTAATATTGGATTTTCGTTGTTTTATTTAATCTGAGCTAGCATTGCAATACGGGCATCTTCAGGAAATAATTTACACCAGTGTAATTGATACTTAATATAACTTCAATTCAATTTTTACATCCGTTACTATCCACATCATTTATATTAGCGCACAACGTCTGAGCACATCATACGCTACTACCGCACTATATATATGCTGTGAACCCTAGGTGATTCTAGTAAAAGTGTTGTCCTAATTATTTTGCTAGCTCAGTGTAAATCTAGCACTGGAATCACGTATCACATTATAATGATATGAAATATTTTTTTATAAACAATTTTCAAGTAACAATTGCTACATCCACAACAGCGTTTCTTCAACAAACCATATCTTGCATGTAGCCTAAAAAAATTTTTATACAAGTATTAAAATCTAAGAGTATAGTTCAATATTATCATAATGGCTTTTACTTTCAAACAGTATCTTAAGTCAAAGATCAAAAGACTATAACTTCTAGATAATCACTCGCTTACACTAAAATAGAATCCATAAATCTCTACTTCTAATTAGAATTTTTATTCACAAATCATTCTCTACTTAAATTTTATTATGTACAAAATTTTAGAAAATAAGTGAGATAATTTTAACAACCTTCATTTATCGAATTTAAACGTTTCTGGTCAGTTAGGTTTAACAATTTTCATTACATAATGGCCAAACCTACCGACGTCAGCCACCCTCAAATCAAATTATCCACTTTCACATAAAGATTTGCACGCAAAATCTTACGTAACCTAACTTAATCAACTAATAAAGAAAATATGTTCTTTTTAAAATTTTACAACAATATGATTTTTGTTTTACCGTGTAAATTATGCTTGTCGTCCTTTTCAATATCGATAAAAAATTTCCATTAAAAAACGTCAAAATTGCATTTCTACTTAATATTTCAAGGTAGTCCTGACCGTTTAAGATTTATAATTAAATGTTATTAAAATTTTATATACGCTAACCAAATCCGTTAACTAATATTGTACAAATCGTTTGAAGCCTTATCATTAATTTACTTTTAAATCCATTCCAGGTACGTATGTACTTTCATTTAAATTAAAACTTTATCTTGCCGTAATTCATTATTGCTCATCTATTTTTCGTTTTAATATCATTTTAATTTTATATTTTCTTCAGAATAGTAATAAACTTTCAGTCACCAATAAAAGTCGTCTACTTACTACATTACATTAGACTAGCATCGTAACGTTGAAAATGGGTAATAAACAACTGACTATTAGCTGCCTTTTTAATTGGTTGTATGGGTTCAAGCGCTGCTACTTTACGAATTTAAAAAAATTTCTTTAAGTCTGGGTGTTACTTTTACGTTTTGACTCGTTTAAAATGTAGGTTCGTCCGTTTACGTTAAATCCAGAATCTTGACGTTCAAATAACCACGAGCTATGGTTAATTGTTACATTCACCGACGCGTTATCTTATCGTCATAATTTATTACTGTAGTTTGTCGTTATTTATTGTTGGTGTATGGCTACGTACATTATTTAGATTTGTACAATTTTCCAATTGTCATGACCAGTTGCGGTAGTGTAATTGGTAAATACATCAGCCGCGAAAGCTGAAGATGCAGATTCGAATTGTGTCTGGAACCTTATATTTTCTATTTTTCAATTACTAGATCGATTTAAATCAATCATTTAGGCTTTGCATTTAAGTTAAGTTATTATTTCATCTTATTAACTTTAATACCTTAGTATTTATCAGCTAGCCTTGTGCAATTAATTACCTAATATACTGACGTGATAAGGGGTTACGGGAGGACATTGAAACACAAATTCTAGAAGTAAATCCCACCAAGATATAAAAGAATCCAGAAGAAATAGAGATTACCGTGAATTCATAGTTACACCCTGTATAATACAAGCGTACCTTTATTCACTAAAGCGCCATGCAAGAACGCAAGTTTCGCGTGTATAAATAATTACCCTGTATAATATGAGCGTATTGTAAATACATAGTAACCAATATAAGCCGTATGTGTAAAAAAATTCCTCTTTCTGCGCATAAAAATAATTAATTTTGTATACTAAGACGCGCTTGGCCGTGAAAGCAAAGTTTTCTATTAAAAATGCAACCATTTGCTTTAAAAAGCAACTGAAGTTTAAATTAATCACCCTGTGTATTTAGGGATGGACACGAACCGAATAGGTTCGAGGTTTTTCGAACCGAACCGAACCAAACCGGACATTTTATTTTCGAACCCAACTTCGAATCGGACCGGCAAATTTTTCGAATCAAACCGAACCTAGCTCAAGGTTCGGTCCGGTTCGGTTCGAAAGGTTCGATTTTTTAAATAAAAATTTAGTTTAAAAATTTAATTTTTACTAAAAACATGTCAATCTTAATTTCTCCCAGATGCACATTTTAAAAATCTCTAGTTGCACGCATATAAGAAATAGAACAATTTTCTAATGTACATGGTCATTGAGTTTTAATCCAATAGGTAAAAAATGTAATAGGTATTAGTGTTACATGTCTAATAAATTTTGTCATCGAGGCACGTTTGTACATCAAAAAATTCTAGATTAATTCGATTTGTTTAATGCTCCTTATTTCAAATTGTTGCTAGCTTATAACTAGTATTAGATATTAAAGAAACTCGAAATGATTTTGAAAATTTGGTTTTAAAAACAAGCTTATTTTATTTAATGAACAGAAGTCGTGTTGAAAACCATCTTAAACATATACAAGCCGACGTCATGGTCTAGAGACTACAAACGTTTTCAGAATAAACAAAACAATTTAATTATTAATTAAGTATGTATTACTAATCCATCATTATAAATTCTTTACTTTTGTATGAAAATCAGTCCTCTATTAATATTAAAAAATTTGACCTTGTAGCAAAAACTAATCTTCATTTTCTTTTGTACATAATCGCTCAACAAACGGTGTTATAAAACGCACGGTACCATAATATTTACTGTTTATTTAGTGTGGCCATTACCACCAACGTCTTTAGAAGTAGCCGATACTTCAAAAGAACTACCCCGAACTTTCTTCCAAAACCAAAGGTTGAAGTTTATGAGTCATGGCGCTATAAACTTTTCAATCATGCCGACATAAAATAACACAGTATAATGCAAATAATAAGCAGACAATGCCCGTGCCTTAAATACTGTTATATTTTATTATAAAAACGTAAACGCTGTTTGAGGTAGATGTACGATTCTTTCCGAAAACCATCTGATATTGTCTTTTAAAAGAAATAATAATAATACAAATAACCTGACAAACAGTTTTTTGTTTGTACTGTATAAGAAATCAGCAACACTTTATTGTCTTGATACTCTTTTTATACTAACGAAAACTAAAATAAAAGTAATCGCAAAAATCGTGTGATATCGTTCTTGCACGGTAAAATGACATTAGTAAAAATTATCAATTATTAACACATTCTAAATTTTAGAGGTGGCTTTCACTATTAACCTAATTGTAATTACGCTTTGTTAAAGATAGTACGTATTGAAAAATCAAACATGGACAAATAGTATTAATATGATTTATGCTACTAAAATCTAAAGCAAAATAATGTTAGGTTTATTTGAAAGTAGCAACTACTAGATATAAAAATTACATTAAACATATAAATTGTTGTAGTTGAACGCACTAATTGTTTAAAATATCAAAATGTCGAACCGGTTCGGTTCGTTTTTTTCGAATCGAACCGAACCGGAATATATTTTTTCGAACCGAATTTCGAACTGAACCGGACTAAAAAGTTTTTGAAACAAACCGAACCTACGGTAAGGTTCGGTTCGGTTCGGTTCGAATCCATCACTATGTGTATTAGATAAATTCAATTGAAATAAAACATGTGCTTGTAAGTTTGAGAGGAATTGAGAAAAATATGTCAAATCTGTATGAACTAATTAATAAAGAAACGTTTATTCCAAAAAGCGGACGGAACAGTAAAAAACCCGTAAAAATAGATAAGAATAATTTATTATTTTTTACAATCAATGTAGGGTATAAGGCGACGCCACAATAACTTTAGGTATTAAACAAACGTCAAATAGGCGTATATTATTGGAAATCGAAGCACAAAAATACTTTTACATTCTAGAAATATGTGATTTGGTATATAAATGCAAGCGTTTATTAAAAAGGTGATTCAGTCATTCATGAATTCGACCACGACATGTTCATTTAAGTCGCGTAGACGTTATTTGAAGTATGCAATACACATACTGTAATTTTATATTTAAAATGTAACAGTAAATAAAGAAGTGTGTTTTAAACGTGATCTGCACATAAATATGAAAATTATTAAATGTAATTATATATAATGAAGATGGGAAATGCTTTGACATAAAAAGCTATCAAAAATTTTATTGAATATATCTAAATGAAGTTTTAAATAGTATGCTAGATTTTGTAAACTGGGATTTGAACGTCGATTTAAAAAAAAAAGCCAAGAAACGGATGATATTTAATTGGAAAATCCCTTTGTGAATTTTTGCAATTATATTTTTTTTTTAATATTGTTTGTAACTGATACTTGAATTTTGTTATTTAATTTAAGTCTAAAGTAGGATAGTTCTGAATTAAATAATAATTTTATTTTTGTAAGGATCTTTACCAGGAAAGTTTGTGTTCAGGGTTTGAAACACTCTGACTTTTTAATAGATTATCTGTCAAGGATATTTTGGGCAAACCAAACCCTACAAGCGTGAGAATCATAGCCAGTAAACTATCTATAAGAGAAGAAATTTAGTTCTGTAAATTTAAAATAAGGTAAGGAACATTCTTGTAATTAAGTAAATAAGTACTTCTTAGAAATTATATTAAGTTTGAAAGAAACGATGTTGTAAATGTTCTATATGCTTTTGTATGAGAGAAAATAATTCATACTGTATAAATGCTTTAATTTTGCTCTGCTTGATTTTATTTTGAAAACTCCAACATTTCCGTTGAGCTAGTCAGGCAAAGTTAAAAAGGAAGATAGGTCAACAATTTCAAATTTTACAAATTGTTGTATCTGTATTACAGCACTCTTTTAATGATGCTCTCAAAACGGCGTTGTCGCAGCACTCTTTCCGCGGCGCTTCAACGTGCGACCATTTTCATATTTATATATATATATACATATATATATATATACACATATATATATATATATATATATATATTGCTATGATAAGAGGGTAGTTTAAGGGTAGATTAAGTCATAGGGGTTGTAGAATAAATGTAAATAACTTTAACGTTAAGAAAATCAAACAATTCTACCATCAATTATAGGAGTAAATCGAATGTTTTACAAAAGGTCAATAGCGAGCACACTGTATATAAATTATATTTAATTTAATGCATAAGAAAGAAGCTCATTTTGCAATAATCAAACACTATTTAGCTAAAATAATAATGTATACGTTTTATAATACGCTTTAAGTTAAAGAAACGAACAAAGATAAGGTTTTAAATACATCAAGTTCCATCAAAATAAACACGTAATCGGTAAAAATAAGAAAACGCTTTCGAATACGTTATTATTGAGAAGATGAGTACGTGACTAGGAATATTACATTTGCAAAAAATTCAACATATTTTTAGTAACAATAAATAACAGGCGGTTGGTTCGCTGTACGATAAGCTTTGGACTATAAACGACACAAAAATAAAATACGTGACAGCATGCCATAATTATTTAGAAATTCTAAGAATATACTGTGATATACTAAACGCTTACGTAATCGACAGAGCATTTCATCGAGAATTAAACCAGAGAATTTTGAGAAATACCGGGTTCTACAGAGATAGGCGCAAAGTACAAGCCTTGATCAACGAACACGCCAATTAAAACGTTGAAAGGTGTGAAACGTTTTTTGTTTGTTATTTGTTTTGACGCAAGTAATACTTATTGTTCCAAAAATCTTCCGACACAACTAGGGGTCTATTCCTGGGTAGAGCAATGAGAAGTGGGGGGGTAAGTCGAATTCTGTTTGCAGATCAAACTTAAGCTAAATCAAATAGGCGCCACCAAGTCCTTATATAATTACGATAATTGCATAGCATAGTTCTAAGGGCGGACGTGGAGACCCAAAGAAAAAAATGATCGCCTTCGCTGACAAAAACCTGTCTTAATAAAATAAGACGCAGCTCCTGTAAGAAATTGTGATAGTTAAATAAATAAAAAAGTGGAACACCATTCGTGTCCTGCAAAAATACATAAAGAAATAATAAAAAAGTATTTCCAATATAAAATTGGCACAAATTTATCACTCAGAAGGGTTTTAGCTTTGTGTAATTAGATTTGATCACACTTGATCAAAATAAAAAATCTATAATCTTGAACCAATTGTTTACTAAAAGATCTCTTTTAAAATAATATAACTTGTAACAAAAAAATTTTAACATTAACTGCATCAATCTTAAACTTTTAACTTTCCTGTTTGTCTTTATTATTATTCATCAAGCACTTTACTTTAAAACATGAACTTGTTATACAAATAGGATTCTAACCTGGGCAGATCTTTTTAGGTAGATAACAAATTAATAGCTCCTAACAATATTAGCATTTGAGCTTTCAAAACTACGTATACTAATATTAGTGTAGATAAAGCTGATCACAAAAATAGACATGTTTACATATATTGTACTACAGCTGTTTAAAGCATTTGCTTTTAAAATAATTTCATATAGAGCAAAGCATGTTTTTTTAGAACACTAAATCAATGAACTTTCGTTTTACTACTGGTAAATCCCGCTCAACAATTAGTTGAATTTTTTACAATGTACTTGTATTACGCATCAAAGCAAGTTAACGTGTTTCAAGTTTTGAAACACATAAAAAAACTTATAGCTATCTACGAACCAAAACTGCAATTGTCGCATTGTGACAAAGGAAGACGGGATCCCCGTTCTTCAAGCAACAATAACAGCGTTTGCAATTTGAAACAAATTCATCCAAATCAACTTCTATAATTTCATCGTTCCACGTGTCGAATCATATCCTGTCGCCTTACATTCTGCAGCAGTCGTACTCTCAAAGTTGAATTACGTCACCTTCTAAAGGTTGCATCTTATATATGTTTTTCTGTGTCCTTGTGTGTTTTTAAAAGTTGCATCCTACTTGTCGCGCTAAATAAATTATCTCAAATTACACAAGTTCGCACAATATATACATTACCGACTGTTATTCGAAGATATCCTCACTATTTGAAATGGATTCGTAGATTGCCGGCCTCCAGCCAAAGGTACATGTTGATATTTTTATCACCTGTGGCCGACTATCTTATAACCAGCTCGAGCGGACGCGCCGTTAGGAGGGGACGAAACAATCAAACAGACATGTGCTTGTAAATAGCTTTATACGACACAGATATCTGAATATAACTAGATTACTAAAGGACGATGCAGGCTTAGCGTATTACTTTTGAAGTTAAATGCAAATCATTATTATTATTAATAAAATTGTTACATTATTCTTGAAATTATATGCAAAGAATTATTATCGAAAATAAAATTGTTACACTACCCCTTTCCTAAAAGAAAAAAAATCTTTTTTAACAAAGAAAAATTTAAGTAAAACAAATACAAAAGATTTTTTTTTATTTATTTATACTAGCCTTTTCTACACTCCTAACTAACATTACAAATATTTACGAACCTATGAAAACGAGGGGGACAAATATCTACAAATTTGAGTGTGTCGGTAACTACGTGTACCAAGCGTCCATAGGGAGACAAAATCGGGGAGTCACAATCGGTATAAATCAAAATTAAGAGAGGTCAATTTAAAAAGTCAAACACTCCACGGGACAAAAAAATTAATCTAAGTCTAAATTTAAAGTAACCCTTTTATTAGAGCAAGAACTTTCTTACTCCTACCAAGGCTAGTATCTACTAACTATAACTAAACACAATACAAATTATCTTAATTTCCAAAAATAACTACTCCACTTCCTGGAGCTCAAGTAACTCTATCAACCAAAAAAAAAAGGGACGCTACAATATCAAAACAGCATCACAATTCAAAATATTATCATCTCAAGGTGATAATCAAAACTAAAGTAACCTAACCAACAGGTCACTTACAAAAATCGAATACAAAATATTATCATCAAAAAGTGATAATCAAAACTAAGGTAACTTAACTAAAAGGTTACTTACAAAAATCTGATGCAAAATCGAACCAGTTAGGGCTGAAATCTCTTACACCCTACTGATTATCCTATCACTAATTTTCAAACATCACCTCCTATTAGTGATGGATCAAATGGTGAGGTTCACCGTGCAAACCTCTGACCTTATCAAACAAAAATTTATGAAAGGTCCGAAACAAGGGAAAAAACAAGCCAATATTCTCTCTACCTAAATATGTAGAATATGTGGAAATCAGGACTAGCAACTTAAATAGTCTCCTTATTTCTACTTTCTAATGATATCTTCTAATAATATCCTCTAATAATATCTTCTAATAACGCGCGACGAATTTAACTAGTATGTACATTAATGTACACTACAAAACTACTACACAAAATTTTGACTACATGTTTCAATCATCAAACAAAATTTTCAAACAAAATAAGTTGCATTTAGTATTAGTTAAAACTATACTAAATCAAAAATCAGAACAAAACGAAGCAAATAACGATTGTTTTACTTAAAATCAAAGAAATGACTAGACTGGAACTAATCGTCAGGATCATCATTCTTATCTGGATCTGATGCTTCAACGAGTTTTAAGTCCTTAACATGCCATTTTCCGGCTTTGTTCCATCCTCATTCTCTAATTCATATACTAAATTGGAATGTTTTTTACGAACTTTGCACAAAATGAACTTTGGAGCTAACTTAGCGGAGAATTTATCACCAGCACTCGAAAGTACCTTATTAGTCCTCCAAACGCTTTCTCCGACTTGGAATGAAATGTCTCTTCTTCTAAGATTGTAGCGTTTACTCGAACGTTGATAAGCTACATGTAAATTTTTACGGACATTCCCAAAAATATCAAACAAAGGTTGACGATCCAAAACATAGGAAGGTCTACTACTAGAAACAACATCTACATCTTTACCGGGTTCAAAATTGTTACTATAAGCTTTTCCACTTAAGGGTACCTGACGACCAAAAACTAAAAAATTTGGAGAATAGTTGGTGGATTCGTGTTTTGCTGAATTAACTGCGTACTGAATTTTTGATATCTCATAATCCCATGTATCATGTTCTTCTACGTAAGAACGGATTGCAGTACCAACTGTTTTATTAATTCTTTCCACAAAATTGCATTGAGGAGCATAAACAGCATTGTACCAAATCTTTTGGATTTCGTACCTTGCACACAAAGCTTTAAAAACACGTCCAATCAATTGTGGACCATTATCACAAATAAGAAATTGTGGTACGCCGTAGACAAGAAACACTTTTTCTTCCAAAAATTTTTCAATCAAATGTGCCTTGGCACTGCGCAAAGGTTGTAAAATCGAATACTTCGAGAACCAGTCACCGACAATTAATAACCATTTATGTCCGCGTTTGGAACGAGGGAACGGACCCATCAAATCTAAAGCAATGGTTTGGAATGTAAGTTCAACCTCTTTTTCATTTCCCATTATGCCAAGGGGACCTTTATTTGGTGGTTTTTGAGCACCACAAATCAAACATTTCCGACAAAATTTACGTACATCAAAAATCATCTTTGGCCAATAATACAATTCTTGGACACGAGACAAAGTTTTCAAAGAACCGAAATGTCCTGCTGTAGGGGGGTCATAACATGACTTAATGACATCTTTACGCTGAGATTTCGGTACTAAGTGCTTCCGCTCTACAATATTCGCCGAATAAGGCAATTTGGAAGGAATAAATTTAAAAATAAACCCATCTTCCACTTTCCATTGTGGGTAGCTTTTAGGTGACGACAAAATTTTCTTTCTTAAAGATTCATACCACAAGCCTACATTATCAAGTTTGATCTCTACTAAATTAATTTCTGGATTTTCTATAGGAACAGCACGACTAAGACAATCTGGAACTAAATTAAATTTTTCTTTCCTATGTACCAAATCAAATGAATGTTGCCTTAATCGAACAGACCATCTGGCAAGTTTTCCAGTAGGATTCTGAAGATTACTCAACCAAAGTAACGAAAAATGATCAGTGACAACTGTAAATCGAACACCTTCCACCCACGGACGAAATTTTTCAATTGCAAAAATGACTGCTAAACACTCTTTTTCTGTGGTGGAATAATTGCGCTCCGTAGGGCTTAGGGTTTTACTTGCGTACGAAATTACACGTTCCTCTCCTTTTATATTTTGTATAAGAACAGCACCTAACCCAGTGTTACTGGCGTCACATTCAACAATAAAGGGTGCCGAATAATCTGGCTGTGAAAGAAGAGGTGCCGAAACTAAAGCTTGTTTAATTAACACAAACGAATTTTCTGCTTCCGCGCTCCAATTTACAGTTTGACCTTTTTTCTTTTTCTTAACGAGATCATTAATGGGCGAAACTAATGACGAAAAATTCTTTATAAAGCGACGATACCAACTGCACATTCCTATGAACCTTTTAACTTCCGTCGTGGTTTTCGGTCGAGGAAAGTTAATCATAGCTGATACTTTATCGGGGTCTGTACGAAGTGAATTTGAACCTACTATATAACCCAAAAATTTAAGTATTTTTTTGAAAAATTCACATTTTCCTATATTTATAGTAAGGTTAGCTTCTTTTAAACGTTGCTTAACCTCCGACAATAATTTCAGATGTTCTTCAAACGACGACGAACATAGTATTATGTCGTCCAAATAGCAAAATACATGAGGTTCAAAACGTGGACCAAAAATCGCATCTACTAATCGCTGTTGAGTCTGCGCAGCATTCTTCAACCCAAGTGGCATGTATGTAAATCTATATTGTCCTCGCGAAATAATACTAAAAACAGTCTTATCTTTAGATGACTCACTAAGAGGGACTTGCCAAAACGATTTTCTCAAATCAAGTGACGAAATATAGTTTGCACCTCTCAACATATTGAGAATTCTATCTACATTCGCAAGGGGGTACGAATCGTGAACAGTTAGGTCGTTCAAGGCTCTACCATCAAAACAGAAACGATATTCTCCATCTGCTTTTTTAACCAACAATACTGGAGATGACCACGGACTAGTACACGGTTCTATAACTTTAAGTCTAAGCATGTCGTCCAACTCATCATTCAATATCTTGCTCATATATGGTGACATTACATATGGTTTCTTATGGAAGGGCTTGGCATTACCTGTATCTATATCCATTTCGATCAGGTTAGTACGTCCTAACCTATCATCACTGCTAATTTAATTGAATGAATCTATAATCTCTTGTGCTTGCACACACTGAGCATCCGAAAGGTCATGCAAATCAAATAAGTAATCATTAGTGTTCAAAGGGACAGAAGATGAACCTAAAGACACAATACTGTTCTCAATGTTACTCTGAATAAACCAATTATTGTTCCTAAAATCGGCAACTACACCAAATAATTTTGCAAAGTCACTACCGAATATAAAGGTATGAGGTAAGGACGGGACCACTAATGCATTAAGAATACGACAATCATTACCCACACAAATTGGTAAATCAACAGAACCCAAAACCGACTTTACTGAACCATCAGCTGTAGTAATACCTGTTTTTGCTGAACTAAGAATTTTAAAGTCTAATTTTCCAATTATCGAAAGAGCTAAGGATCCAACCACTGAGGTAGTGCATCCTGAATCTAGAAGACCGGTAATATCTCTATCAAGTATCTTCACCTTAATGTAAGGTCAATTATCACACTGCTTTTCAATGAACAAGGAATTATTGTTAGGCTTCGTAGAGTTCTGACAAAAATTTTTTACAACTGTAAGCCATCTCGACCAATCATCTTTACAAAAATATTTTTCTTGTTTACATATCATAAATGTAGCCTTATCACGCGGAACAGAATGCCGACCACTATGCAGCTGCCGCTTTACTAGTTTTTTGAACATTGTGGACACGACGTTGCTTTAACACCTTTTCGACCACATCCAAAACAAAAAATCTTTTTGGTTGCTCTACAATCTTTAATTCAATGTCCATTACGGGAGCAATTCCAACAAGCAAAATTATTTCTCTTATCAGGACTAAAAGAATTGAAAACTGAAGACTCCGAAGTACTCTTATCCGCTACTGGTGTTTGAGGATTAACTAATTTATTCTGATAAACCCTACTCTTAACTTTAGAAATTTTTTCATTCATCACGGGATGTTTAGTCTCGAATGATTGCTTAGAAGGACTACAAGTCTTGTTAGGCTTACTAGAAGATGCAGAAACTGAGTTTAGTTTCATCAAAGAGGCTTCTTCTAACTTTTTGCACAAACTTACTAAGGTAGATACATCTTAAATGTCCGACAACGCAAGTGCTGAAATAAAATCAGGAATCAAATTTTTTCTTATCATTTTAACTTTAGTGACTTCTGCTGGCTCGTTAGTAAGTCTACTAAGTAAAGTTTGCATATGCGCAACAAATAAAACAATCCTTTCATCTTTACCTTGACGACGATTTTTAATTTTTTCCCAAATGTCATCATCAGAAAAACCGGGTAGAAAATCTTCCTTTAAACGTTCTAATAATGAATTTCAATATCTCTACCAATCTCAACGAATTTTTTACAGTTCTAAACCAAATCAAGGCATTTCCCACAAAAAGTTCACATGCTGATCCAAATAAATCAGCTTCGGATACCTTACGAGATTGTGCTAAATCGCTCACTCTATCTAAAAATGAATATAGTTGTTTAGGGTATCCTGAGAATTTTACGGGCCATGAACCTATAGGTAAAGAAGGTGTTACATACGAAATAGAATGGGTAGGCGCACTAGCAACTGAAGGAGATACTACAACAGACCGATCAAAATTGGTGAACTCTGTACTCTTATTGATTTTATCATATAACTCAGTTTCTAGGGTTAGTATGGTTGCTACGGTCTCATTTCTGAAATTAATTGCTTCTTCGGAATTTATTGAAGGAATTTTCATACGCTTAACTCGACCAGAAAGGTGGATCAACCTTGAACAAGCTCTCCTAAAGATTGAATCTGACGAATCACCTTCAAATTCGGACAAACCATTTCGAACTGACTCAACTAAAACAAAAATCTCTTTACTCTCCGTTGCAAAATCTACTTCATAACACGAAAGGTCAATCAAACAACCAGGCTTATCGATTTCTTTAGCTAACAATCTTCCTAAAATTTTTCTTTTCTCCAAAACTGGTCTCTCACTCACTACTCCTCTGATTCTCAATTTATACTCCAGCTCCTCTTTAAGTAGACAAACAATTTGGAATTTTTCCGACATGATTGCAATAGTCTATTATTTTAATGAAATCAAATTGATAAATCTAAATGATTTAAGCCTTACGACAATTGTCAAAACAAATTTGGGCAACTAAAGGTCAAAATCAGAAAGTGTATTTGGTAAAAATAGATTTTGCCAAAACAATATAAAAAAAAACTCTATTGGGTCAAAACAGAATGAAAGTTAAAAATAAAGGGGGGTCAACGTCTCAACCAAACTCATGCAAAAACAAATTTCAAGAACATTAGCAAATTTAAACAAACAAATTTTGAAACTAATAGCAAATTTAAACAAACAAATCTTGATGCAAAATAAATTTTGAGCAAACAAATTTCGAGGCAAAATAAATTTTGAGCAAACAAATTTCGAGGCCCAACACGTTGCCGGCGCGAGTGAAACGTTTTTTGTTTGTTATTTGTTTTGGCGCAAGTAATACTTATTGTTCCAAAAATCTTCCGACACAACTAGGGGTCTATTCCTGGGTAGAACAATGAGAAGTAGGGGGGGTAAGTCGAATTCTGTTTGCAGATCAAACTTAAGCTAAATCAAATAGGCGCCACCAAGTCCTGATGTAATTACGATAATTGCATAGCATAGTTCTAAGGGCGGACGTGGAAACCCAAAGAAAAAAATGATCGCCTTCGCTGACAAAAACCTGTCTTAATAAAATAAGACGCAGCTCCTGTAAGAAACTGTGATAGTTAAATAAATAAAAAAGTGGAACACCATTTGTGTCCTGCAAAAATACATAAAAAAATAATAATAAAGTATTTCCAATATAAAATTGGCATCAATTTATTACTGGGAAGGGTTTTAGCTTTGTGTAATTAGATTTGATCACACTTGATCAAAATAAAAAATCTATAATCTTGAACCAATTGTTTACTAAAAAATCTCTTTCAAAATAATATAACTTGTAACAAAAAATTTTTATCATTAACTGCATCAATCTTAAACTTTTAACTTTCCTGTTTGTCTTTATTATTATTCATCAAGCACTTTACTTTAAAACATGAACTTGTTATACAAATAGGATTCTAACCTGGGCAGATCTTTTTAGGTAGATAACAAATTAATAGCTTCTAACATTATTAGCATTTGAGCTTTCAAAATTACGTATACTAATTTTAGTGTAGATAAAGCTGATCACAAAAATAGACATGTTTACATATATTGTACTACAGCTGTTTAAAGCATTTGCTTTTAAAATAACGTCTGTCAGCTGTACAAAGAAGAAAAATATGACGTCAGTAACACCTGTTGACATTACCGACGATTCATATGGAGCAAAGAATGTTTTTTTAGAACACTAAATCAATGAACTTTTGTTTTACTACTGGTAAATCCAACTCAACAATTAGTTGAATTTTTTACAATGCATTTGTATTACGCATCAAAGCAAGTTAACGTGTTCCAAGTTTTGAAACATAAAAAAACTTATAGCTATCTACGAACCAAAACTGCAATTGTCGCATTGTGACAAAGGAAGACGGGATCCCCGTTCTACAAGCAACGATAACAGCGTTTGCAATTTGAAACAAATTCATCCAAATCAACTTCTATAATTCCTTCGTTCCACGTGTCGAATTATATCCTGTCGCCTTACATTCTGCAGCAGTCGTATTCTCAAAGTTGAATTACTTCACCTTTTAAAGGTTGCATCTTACATGTGTTTTTCTGTGTCCTTGTGTGTTTTAAAAGTTGCATCCTACTTGTCGCGCTAAATAAATTATCTCAAATTACACAAGTTCGCACAATATATACATTACCTACCGTTATTCGAAGATATCCTCACTATTTGAAATGGATTCGTAGATTGCTGGCCTCCAGCCAAGGGTACATGTTGATATTTCGATCACCTGTGGCCGACTATCTTATAACCAGCTCGAGCGGTCGCGCCGTTGGGAGGGGACGAAACAATCAAACAGAGATGTGCTTGTAAATAGCTTTATACGACACAGATATCTGAATATAACTAGATTACTAAAGGACGATGCAGGGTTAGCGTATTTCTTTTGAAGTTGAATGCAAATCATTATTATTATTAATAAAATTGTTACATTATTCCTGAAATTATATGCAAAGAATTATTTTCGAAAATAAAATTGTTACAGGTGGAGCTTATAAATACCATAGGATACTCGAAAATAAACAGTATATCTTCAACAAGTTACAAACCACGTCGATTTAAAGTGAAAAATTATGTACCAGTAACAATTAGTAAAAAGTCAATAATTTATTAAAAGTGAAAAATTGAAAGTGCCAATATGTGCAACGAAGAATAGCTGTTCTACGCGTAAACGTAAGATAAACTATTAATTAAATTTTATTCTAATATTTAACAATTTAGGGTTCCAAATAATGATCTAAATATAGATCAAAAAGTATATCTAAAGATCTAAATGTATCTCTAGATGTACCTAAAAAAATGAAACTCCAAAGATACATCGAAAATACTTACAAGGAAATAAACGTAAAGGTATTAAAAGTTACTTCAGAAATCCGAGGGGAAAAATACAAGCAACTATTAATCCATCATTCTGGCCTACAACTGAAGCAAGTCGAACTGTAGCGATCAAGGGGTGCTGACCACTGATACTCTAAGGCAATTCCAGTGACAAGCAAGGAAAACGCAGGTTAGAGATCTTAAATTTTTGTTAGTTAAAGACTGTTTTAATTTTAATATTTGCTATATCTTATATATCTGTAAGGGTCAACAAAAAAGTCAATTAAAAATTTGAAAAACAAAGAAAGCATCTTTAAACGTTAGAAAGGTACTTAAAAGTTTACAAAGCTACACAGATATTATTGCTGGCCTTCAGGAAAATTAAATTTGGTGAATGTGAATAATTTATTCAGGGGCTAATTTTTCAATTGCATAAACTGTATATACTATCAATCATTATGCTATGTAATTTTGGATTGCTCCATTTAAATTATTTTAACAGTTGGTAGTAGAAAGAAAAAGAGGTTAAACAATCTCTACTGTCGTGAAGTAGAGCATTCAGTGTTTTATAGATTGAGCTAGCCGAAGCAGAACAAATCGTAGAAAATTTAAAAGAATTCACAGCAAAAATTAACGAATAACCATTTGGAGGAATGTCACGGCAATAACAATTACGGCCAATCGTAAGAACATTTCATAGCAAATAAAATAAAAATAATACCCAACGTAGGGGCTTGAACCGTAAGGGCTTATTCACAGTAATATATATATATATATATATATATATATATATATTGCTGTGATACCTCACCATTAGAATCGAGCCTCTCGAATTGGGCACCAAGATTTGCTGTGATTCTCGCCCTGTTGAATCTCTTCTGATGGTCGCCTTTTTACTCACCTAGTTAAAACTTTCATCCTCATTCATAAAAAAAACAAACACATTCCTACCACAAACATCAACGTTAACTCTATTTACATCAATATTCATAATACATTAAAATTTCAAAATTAAATTTCAGCATAAATTTCAGTATCATAAAACTTCAAGTTTAAATTTGTCATCATTTTTAATTTGCATCCAGAATTAAAGTCCTGGTAGGATGCATACTAATTAAGTTACAATATGTGCAGACCTAAGTCTGAATAAAAGGGAGCATCTTCCACCCCTTTACGTTAATTAAACAGGTTAGTCTAATTGAGCTCAAAGACAGACCCAAATTTTCATCATAATCAAAACATAAACTGCTAAATACTCCTTTCTACTTAAACAAGAAAATTTTACCTTAAAATTCAAAATTTGTTGTTTATACAAATTCACCACTGTCCATTTTTTTTTATCAAACAAATTATAAAGATATCCAACACACACCAAAACATCAAAGTTCGAACAAATTGTATAATTTACCTAAAGGTTACTGCACTCGTGGCTTAAATGTACATCGTCCTTGCTAATTCCACCATTCCAGCTGGTTTATGTTTACGGCTTCAGATTCTGACCGCTTTTAAAATTTCTCTACCACAAACACCATTCGTCTAACAGGTCTCAGGGCTTCTCAGGAACGCATCTATGTATATCTAAATCTTGTTTTGTGGATCCAATCACGTTTACGAATAACATTTGATTATTAACACCCCCGAAAAATAGCACTGAAATTCATAATTCTTTCCCGCTATACCCAAAACTGCCTACTTTTGTTTATTCATTTATCGTTACAAATTTGAATAATTGGTACAGTAATACTCGCAAATATAACTAGACTTTATTACCTTGTATCTTCTTTTCTAAGTGCACTAATGTATAATAACTTATATCGTAGCACGTAAAGAGCAAACTGTTTTAAAGTATTCAATAATCACCAAAATATAAGAGCAAGCTGTTTAAAGTATTGAATCAAAATCGAAAATCTAAGAGAGCCAAACACTTATAATCACGGGTTTATATATTAGCTCGCCTGCACGTCGGTTTTGTCCCGCGACGGTCAGTTTCCAGAATTTCTCATACTCTGTTCCCTTTTCGATAGTCCGGCGCGTGGTTCCACAAAATTTGCACACGTCCAAGTTGAAAATCTAAGAATGTTCACACGGTTCGCAAACACGTCCGAGAACAACTAATTAACTTTGTATAGAAATTGTTGTGTTTTCACCTCTCATATCTGCAATTTATTTCACCCAATCGCAAACCCAGTGACGTTGCTCAAATCACGCCTTCTATTATCCGTGTCTTGGCTTTGCGCGTTTCATCCATCTCTTTCTACCCTTATCTGAGTGGTACAAATCGATATTCTTTATTATGGGCTATTGCAGTCCACGTGGATTCATATGTTAATATAAGCTACGTTTTATCCGACCGTTTGCAATATACGCAGAATTTTCATGTTTATCAGCTCGAATTTATTAGAATTTGACATTTAAAAATACGCAGGTGTTCAATCGTAACATTTTAAATAACACTTCTAAGATTTGAATATTCAACGTATTCTAACCTTTTTGATAGATTTGTATGCTAGCAACGCGTCTCATATTTGGTATTATTGGGTTTTTGAAAGCTTTTATGCATATTATGTATTACTAATGGTTCAATTAACTCCAATTAAAATAATAATGAATGGCAATGACTTCTACCCTTTAATTTTTAGCGAATTCTAACCAAATATCAATCATTATCTGTACACTCCGTTTAACCCCCGTTACCCAAAAATTGAATTAATTAATATAAATTTTGCACGTAATTTCTATTTGTTTCTTGGAACAATTAAATTAAATACACGTTGAGCACTTTAATTCTGCTTCTTTTTATAGAAAGCGTCTAGTGAATAATTTAGATCCCTTATTTTTAATGAAACGAATAAATTTTTATGCTCTACGGTTTTAATAGCGCGTATTATCTAATAAAATTCTATACAAACCCTACATTCTAATTGAATGATTTAAATCTTTACACTAGGCATTTTAATTACGCGTACTTTCTCCCAAAGCTTCCTTATACACGGTGATTAAAATTATTTGATGATGTATATATATATATATATATATATATATATATAAACATTTTAGGTAGTTTTTTACTCAAGGTAAGTTGATATATACTAACGTATTGCAATTAATAAAATAAAATAATAACTTCGGCTTTTATGCAAAGCCCAAATTATTATTTCAAATCGAGCTAGTAATTGAAAGAAAGAAAATATAAGGTCTTGGACAGTATTTGAACCTACATCTCAGTTTTGCCGGAACTGCGCGTTTACCAATTACGCCACCGAGACCGATGACTATAATTGGGAAATTTACTAATCTAAATCGTGTATAGAACTATACATAAACCGAACTTTCATTTACGTTTAGCATTACATAAATACATATGATGTAAATTACTGCATGAAAATGCCCGTATTATCTTGCTAATTGAAATTGAATGAAACAACGATATTTCAGCATCCGATTATAGTATCATTAAATATTTAACAACAATACTTCAAATTATAATAATCGCTAATTCACAAACAACTTTCTTCAACACACGTTATAAAAAAAGATTACTTACAGACAAGCAATAAATTTATAAATGAAAATAACCAATTAAGTCAAAACGAACATTTCATAATCACTACAGATTAATATGGAGAGCTTAGAGTCCTCACAGATTTTTTTTATGTAGATCACACTATGTACAAATTATTAAAAAATAAGATGGATAATTGCAATAAATTGCCCTAGCTCCGAGAAGGAAAAAAAGCGTAGATGATCAGATACTCCTTAATAATCTTAGATAATGGTCGAATTTAATCGGAGTTTGACCTCAAAATAATTTTACAATATCCATTCACAAACAACATTTATACGCCAAAAATCTTATACAAGTTTAATCTACTTGTATTAATTGTATCGCAAATTATGTATCCAAAGATTTAAACAATAAAAACTTGCGGGCTTAACTATTAAATTTCTATTATCCCCTTCATCTTACTAATAAGAACCGTTCCCAGAATTGCATCAACTTTCAACACTGGCTCTATTAAAAATTCTTGTTCAACCTCAATCCTTCCCAACTTAACTTTCAGAATTATGATACTGTTAATTACTGCAAACTTCTTGTTATTGGGCGATACTAAGTTATTTTTTTTTAATAGGTATAACTTTCTACATTAACTCCTCTAAATTATCTCTTATAAAATCTTCACTTATTAGTCTTGCTTCAGCTCCTGTGTCTAAAAGTAATTTAAACACTTTTCTTTCTACTTGTAATTTTATTATAGGTAGTAAATTATATCTCCCATTAACTTTTAAATCATTTTTTAAATCAAGTTTTATAAATTCAGGCGCTTGTTCATATCTATTAATTTTTATAGTTTTGTTGTTTGATTTGTCTGTTTCTAAAAATTCTGCCTACTTGACGGTACAGGTTGAATCACTAAATCCGCGTATGTCCTACTATTACCATTGTTATTAATCATGTCATCTTTTTGAAAATTTGTAACATTTTCCCGTCCTTGGGCTACGGTTCTATTCACAATAATAGGCAATTTATTGTTTTCCCTTTCTACGTCCCGTCGCCCTGATGGCATTTCATCAAATCCAATTACTTTTTTTAACATTCCCACTTTCAAATACATTACCCTGGTACCTTTCCTGTCCATTAATCCTTAGTAAAGGATAATTGGGGGAATCAGGACCACATTTGTACCAGCATCTCCACATTTCCACACACATCTGGATCAAATTTACATGTAAATTCCCATAAGGAAGATTGGAGGAGATGGATTTCCTCCTTGCTTCCTCTTTGCTCCCCTCCTTGCTTGGACACCATTACATCAACCATTTTGATTCGGTCACACCCGCCTTTTTTCCACCCGCGAGATATACCTTTCGCCACATTTCCACCCACGAGATAAATCTATCTTGTTTGGTGTCAATTAATATTAGATTTTTCTCAGCTACCTTAGAGGTATTAACACAAAGAAATTAAGTACACAAAAGTTTAATAATTTATTTTATCCGATTTACAGTTTAATAAACTAATAAAATACAATTTTTGCATTGCTAAGTATAACATTATTTTATTTTCTTCGTGTAGCCGAATCCAAGTAGCTGAATGTAATATGTAACAAAAAAGACATTAATGTGTTTAAAAAGAGAGGAAACGTGTTTTCGGTCAATAAGACATATTGTTGTTAATCTAACAATATGTTTTACCGTCCAGCGACACCGCGTCGAGGTAAACACATGCCGCCGGGAGCGAAGGGATTATGAAGGATGGGGGTGGTGAGTATGTCTTAAAACTACTTACATGCTACTATATACATGCACAATAAAATATATACGTAATATATATATATATATATATATATATATATATATATATATATATATATATATATATATATAAATATATATATAAACATATATGATGTATAAATAATCACAACCTTTACGAAAATCGAAAGAGTTATTAATTATACAAAGCAAGCTAGTAATTTGCATACCATAAATGAAGAATTTGTTTGTTTCATAAAGGAATAAACATTTCCTTTATGAAACAAACAAATTCTTTCATTTATGGCTATGCAAATATAGCTTGCTTTGTATAATTAATAACTCCTTTCGATCTTTCGTAAAGGTTGTGATTATTTATACATCGTATATACTTGTTTTATTTATTCAAATTGCTATAAGCAATAATTTTCATTGTTATATATATATATATATATATATATATATATATATATATGTAACTATCCTATATCTTTATGCACCCATGCGTAGGTTGCTGTACTATTAGGGATGACGTACCTTTTGTCATCTTTGCTCGGCAAACTAATTTTATTAATTAATTGGGTATAAAGTTGGTGTTTATGACTTTGAATACACACCATGCTATACATAAGGGCACAAGAATTATTATGTACAATGTCCTTAAAACTATTTACATTAATATTCTTAACTACACTTCGTGAGACCCCTTCAATCTTTTTAATCGTGTCTTTCTCGCTTACAATACAGTAGGACTTAGCCCTACTACCAACAAATTCTAAAACTAGATCTCCATTAAATTCGCCTTTGAATTTCTCTACAACTTTTTTGTTGACAAGCGGTATATTGTATTTATTATCCGCGGGGTAGTCACTCTTTTAGGATAAATATATCTTGTTTGGTATCAACACTTAAAAATTATAGAATCTTAAAACCAATATATACAATAGATTTACAAAATCTATACAAACATAAACAACTATCTTATATCTTTATGCCACCATGCTTAGGTTGATATGTTTCCGGGATGACGTAACGCTTGTTATCTTCGCTTGAAAAACTAATTTTATTAATAAGCTGCGTGTACAAATCGTGTTTTTTACTCCGGATACATACACCGGCAAGTACTCCATACCACCCAAATAAAGAATCCTTGCCCATGCGCAACCCTGCCCATGCGCAATGCCCATGCGCATCCTGTGCATGCGCACTGTCCATGCGCACCCCTCTCTGCGCGACTACTATTTCGAGGTGACGTCATAGTCTTTTATAAATAAATAGCAATGTAATACTATTCTAAAATTTTTATTCTGACATTATTCATAACAAAATTTTAAAATATTTAATGCCAACCATGAAGCCATTTAAACTTAATTTTAATACAAAGTTATACACAGAAGACTCCTTTCTTTATGTTGTTGGGAGTGGTTTTAATTTTATCTAATTCTATTCGCAGCTTAAAATTTAAATCGACACCCAAGTTCTCTATCTCCTTTTCTAACCAATAGTTTGATACATGGAGACCGTCTAGGTTTTCGAATTGCAAAATGTACCGAAGTTTGTCTCTATATATAAAATCTTCAATTCCATCGACAACCAGATCCATTCCTTCGTGTAATTCTTGCAGCTTGTGACAATCTTTTAATCGCGGCTATTCCACTATATCCTGCATACGTATCTTGTTAGCTTGATCGACTTCTTCTTGTCGGTATTGGAGGGAATCCTTATTCTCCCATTCGTTGTTGCATGTCCACCACTTCTGGGAATATATGATCGTTATAGATTGTAAGAACCTGGTTTTAAATGATCCGAAAGGTTCTTTACTAGGCAAATATACAATGTTTCACGGAACTTTTTGCATGTGGTGTACGCCAAGGTTACGAAACCCCGCATTCCTTAGTTTGTCTACGTTATCTGCCATTTTGATAAATACGTTTTAGAATAACCTTTTAAAAACTAGACGGATTTAGTACCATCCTTTTCCGCAAGGACACTTATATAACTAAAAGAGTCTTTCTTACTAACGACAAATGCATACAGCTTGTAGAACCCGGATGTATCTAAGTCAGTCCATCGGCACATAAAATAATCTTTCAATTCTTCCTCAGTTTCCCTAATAAGATGCTCTTTGTCTAACACATCTTTGTATTGTCCCGCGTATTGTCGCAGTGTTTTCCATGTAGTCCAACTTTCGCCTTTTTGCATCCTTTTCCTCTAATCCCAGCAGTCTTTTTCTCCCACTTACAGCATATGGAGTGCATAATGGGGTAATTTACTTTAGAGTAAACGGATAGAGTTTACAGTCAATATCTACGCGTTGTCGTACAACCTCTTGACCAATGTTAGTCGTATTTATCAACCCCAATTCCCAAATAATTATTGCTTTCGAATTGTAAAATATGGTGTTGCAGATTGTGTAAAATATGTACGACCTGCTCTAATGTAGCACTTGTGTAAGATTTTTTTTTATCTTGGCTGTCTTCCTCCTCTACTATCTCCAAATAATTTACAGGTAAATAGTTAAAACTAAAAGTCGAAAGCACATACTTTATTAATTTTACCTTTCCTCTGGCTTTTCGGACAACTTAATTTGCAAACCACTCAATTTCTTTGTATTGCTATTCCCCCGAACACACGTACTGTAGTAGGTTATTATACACTAAACAGCAGCTATTTTGTAGCTTGTCCGATAGCTTACTCCACATTTTGGCAAGTGGTTCCGAGTACATTGGCGCCTTTAGGAAGTACAACTTATTATCTTCCAATAAGGTTAAACAGTTTTTTTAAGGGATTATACATCCGTTCCGCACTGACATAGTTTCCAATTGTGCAATTGTATATTCTCGCCTCCAATCGCATAATACCACGTTCTTTAGCCAAAGTAGACGCGACTGTTTCCCTTAAACGTGCATCTGGACAACGTAAACATCTAGTATATGATTTCCAAGTTGTTTATTAACACCAGGACTTGTTATCTGACACACAAATTTGTTGTATATCTTAATTCTTGCATTGCTTGTTAGCCATGTTAAACAATCGATTCCTACAGTTTTATCGTTGTCAACTATAATATTGCAGTTTTCTTCGTATTTGCCCTTGTAGCAAAAGCTATGGTTTATAGTTAAATAATTACACATCTCCATCTTGCTAAATATGCCAGTAAAATCTTGGATTACATACATGTCAAAAAGATTGTAATAATCTTTTTTGAGTCCGTCTAATATATCTGGTAGTTCTTCTAATAAAGTTTCCAACTTAACATCTGCTAGTGCCACTTTGTACGGAACACATATAAGATTTTGGAATATTTTATTAATGCTTTCGAGGTCTTTCTTTTCGATGATTTATTTTACTCCCTGGCCTATCTTGTTAGTGCTTTCCAGTAGAGTATAATTGGGGCGATTGGGCCCTCATTTGCACCAGCATCCTCATTTGCACCCACATCTGGACCAAATAGTTTTCTTCGACTAACCATTTTTCATCTTTCGAGATAAAAATATCTTAAATTTTCATCTTTCGAGACAAATACCCCAAAATTAAAAGTTTTCTTCGACTAACCATTTTTCATCTTTCGAGATAAAAATATCTTAAATTTTCATCTTTCGAGACAAATGAGCATCCTCATTTCCTCCACATCTGAACCAAAAGTTTTCTTCGACTAACCATTTTTATCTTTCATCTGAACCAAATAGTTTTCTTCGTCTAGCCAATGCATCTTTCGAGATAAACCTACCTTGTTTGGTATCAATTAATATTAGATTTTCTCAGCTACCTGAATCTCTAGGAATTTTTTCGATTGCATCACCCCAAGGAGCTACCCCAATTTTAAGATTTCTTACCAGTTGCGATTTCCGACCGTCCTTAAACATTTTTTATACATGCGATACATTAAATTAGCTTAGAATTTTATGTAGAATCCGAATCTCTAAACAGATTTTTTTAAAAGTTACCTTTAAGCTCTCAAACCTCTAAATTTTACTCTTTGCTTTATAAGCAAAACTAACAAATACTTTTCTTCGTCTAGCCAATGCATCTTTCGAGATAAACCTACCTTGTTTGGTATCAATCAATATTAGAATTTTCTCAGCTACCCGAATCTTTAGGAATTTTTAGATTGCGCCATCCCCAGAGACTACCCCATTTTAAATTTCTTACCTGTAGCGACTTTTGAGTGTTCTTATAAATTTTCTTAGTCATGCGATACATCTTGTTAGTCTAAAATTTTACACAGAATTTGAATCTGCAAACAGATTTGAAATCGGACCATCCTTACAAAGTTATACTTTAAAGCTCCCAAACCACTTTAAATTGTTTTGCTCGTCTATGACATATGCTTTAACCAACTATTTCCTAGAAATCTAAAACCGCAAGGTTTTAGAAACAGTCCTTTATAAGCCATAAGTGCTTAGTATTTAAAATCATTTTTCAAACAGTAATGTGCTTTTCTCAGAATGTCGCAAAACCCATGACTTAAAATTTTTCTGGTTTTAACATAATTACATGTACAATGCTAAATTGTTGGAAAATACATAGACAAGAACAAACTAATCGCTTTACAATTATGTGACGTATAGTGAAAGTAGTATAGAGGACAAACTAATTGCTTTACAATTATGTTACGTAAAGTGAAAGTAGCCTTTCTTTTTAACCTTAATTAGCGGTAATGTAATACAATAGATGCTAGATGCTATAGAAATACGAACATGCAAGCAAAACAACTTTAATAGTTTTACTGACCTACTTAATTGTTGTCAAGGAAACACAATAAATATATTCAAATATAGTAACTACCTTATTTATTTATGCCCCATGTAGCTTGCTGTACTATTAGGACTAGGGTATGCAGACTTTAACACCTCCATCTCGCACGCTTTACACAGATGTTGGTTGTTTCGTACAAGACCCTTTAACAACTGTTGGAGTTGAACGTTTACTGCTTAATGACATACCGTGCTGTTTTCCTTGTGTTGCTGAAGCTATTCTTGTAAAAGCGATACTGCAAGACCCAGAGTTTAAGTACTTTGCTGCCGACGGATGTATAAGCAACCGTGGACGATGTTACACCACGACATTAAATGGCAGGCTTGAATATTTTTTGGAAACAATCGAAGATTGCCGAAGACACTCGAAGAGTGCACAAACGCGTCACTAAACCACAATTAATAATCGCCTTTATAGGTTTAACATTTCTACCATTACCAATGATTTTAATTTCTTATTGGAGAATCCTTATTCTCCACGCACTGTTGCGTAGCTGGATGCCCACCCTTTTGGGGATATATGCTCGTTATAGGTTGTAGCACCCGCTTTTTAACTACACTGTGAGATTTTTTTTTAAGCCCCGCGAAAACAGAATTAGCCCCACAAACACCCTTTCAACCCTTGTCTCAAACCCACAACTTTTGTTAACGCTTTGTGTTAGCGGACACCACTTTAAACAAAACAGGATAAACGCATTATAATTTGGTGGACGACAAAATAAAAACTTATCAAGAAAATGTTTTAAAAAACTAGGGTAACATCTGTGGCGATCGGAATTTCAACACCAAGATTGCGGCATCTTTGGCGAAAAACAAAAAGCCCACCGAATTTTTGCCGCAACCCTGACAGAAATCCCTGCCTTCCCAAAGTTTGAACCCTTTTCTCCGTCGTTTCACAATTTTTTTCACCACCCTCGAAAACAGATCACCGCAATTTGCGACGACCGGGCAAACCATTTCCCCAACCCAATATAAACCAACAACCAAAACTTCAGGCCAGCCCAGCCCGATCCAAGTTCAACCCGTTTCAGTGCCCAATTTAGCACCACCCAAGATGGCATTTGAAATTCACCTGAAAGACTTCTTCCAAGAAGGGCCAGAATCCACACCACAAGCAATACGGCAGGGCCACCAACAAACCAACCAAATGGGGTGAATAGGAAACCCAACCGGGATTCAACTGGGATTTACCAGCATCATTTAACGACACAAGAAAAACCATCTTAATATTTTTCAACCGACGATTACGACCGGCTCGCCGCCAGGCGGGCAGCTGGGGCCGGACCGGAAAGGAGGTTCATAATGAAGGGGTTTTACCTGATCACCAACGCCATTTTAGAAATTAAAAAAATTTTTGCAGAAATCATCGAAGACAATTAGCCGGTTCCCCGAAGACCCCGATTTCAGAAACCTTGCAATATAACATCTTAATATTTAACTCGCTCTGATAAACCCGGGTAACCCAAAGAAATTTCCAATGAAACAGTTATTCCAACCATAATGACAAATCAGCAAACACCATTTTATTTAGATTTATCGAATTTAACCAAAATTTAGGGTTAATTCAAGGACCACAAAGATTAAACCGAACAATATTTTATACAGTGGATTTTTTAAATGTTATAAACAATTCTAAAATGTGAAATGATCACTGTTGCATGGGACACTCACGCGACATTCATGAACAAAAATCGACACATTAACCGAAATTTAATGCAAGACATACAACGTTTTAGATTCAACTTCCGCACATTACACATGGAGTTGACAGCAAATCAGATTGCAATTCAGAACTTCGCGTTTTATTTAAACAAAATCTTTAGCGAAGATGCCGATTTGATGGAATTACATGATTACAGCGAACTTTTAGCACTTTTAGATCAGATCAACCATGCTTAACATTTAAAGAACTAACGGAAGGGCACTACAGATCTGTTCCAGATGTTGCAACGAAGAATGATGTCCCTCGCACATGATGTAATCAGCAACACAGCAACTAGTATTGATCAATCATTATAAGAACTCACAAGATTGTTTGAAAACAGTTTGTAAACGTTGAGCATAGCAACAGTTTCCATCCCACGCATTTACGAGCGACGTTAAATCCGAAGACCGACTGAACACACACACTTTGTTTTCATACGTTTCAATTGTTTCAACCACAGATAACTAGATGTCAATAAATGTTTTAATAAACACCCTGATTAATAATGTAAACAAATCACCCTAACACATCTGTTAAACTTCACATCGTTAGATACACCATTTCAGTGACTGAAAAATACACAACCATCGTCATGCGTTTATTTTTAAAACATAAACGTTAATATACAAATAATCATCACATTCATTTCATGATAACAGTTGTGGTGGTTAAATCTATTCTAAACCACAATTTAGTATATTCCATTTGAATATCGCCAACAGTTTATAAACCTCATCCTCGAATTCAAAATCATCCAGATCCTCGGCAGATAACTGCAGCACAGTGCTGAGCCGTATGACGACAAATTTTCTCCTTCACAAGCGTTGCCCACATTCTGCTTTTACTCAGTGAAATTCAGAAAACCTTCCAATCATTATATTGTCTGAACGACAATCAACAACAATACGCGAACAGTCCTTACTGAGTACCTATTCGGATGACACCGATTGCACGACGAGCAACCGGTATGGAATATTCATGAACAAATCATCATTTCAATGTCTAGACTTCAAAATATAACTGCCTTCAGTCTCAGATAAACGTTATTTAGGTTGTTCACTGTTTTCAAATCTTTTCCCAACATGCGTCATCGACGGTTCATACCACATAACGACTTGTATATTGTTCGTCAACATCCGCAGTAGATGGAACGCTGAACGAGTTGCTAATTTTTTGTCCAGCTGATTACCTTGTTGGCATGACGATTCGCACCGAAGGGTTTGCGGATCGATCAGCACATTCTGCCGAGATGCATCTCCTTTGCACGTATACCAGCATCCGCATAAGATGAAGACCGTTATTCGCAAAACAGTTAACGTCCGTCAGAAATTGATGAACAACCTTGAATATAAATTTGTAATTTTTATCAATTATCGTCCCAAACAGAAGTTTTTCACCCAGTAAACATTTCAAACTATACCCACCTTATATGATCCGGAAAGAAACCGAGATTTTCATCCGACACGCGGCGTTATCTCGACGTCACCAGCGTTGGAAGATAGAACGAACATTGCGTCGACCGAACGAAAAACCGAGTGATTTTACTTTGCCTTTGCAGGATATCATCGAAAACCACGAATCTTCTATTGCGATCAAACATCGTAACAAACCAGGAACCCAAGGTAAAACGTTTCAACCCGGGTTTGATCCTTCGAAAATACATAGACATTTTGAACCACCGTCGTCAGATAAGCGGGTTTAAACCATTCCCACGATTCCATTTTGGATGGAACAAAGACCAGTTTACCACCCCTTGCAAGCAAAGTTATCATTGATAGGTATTTTAACGGATAACATCCGATCCATGTTGAATTATAAACCCACGTTCTGCAACCTTTTCATATCCAAACGTTGATTAATTAAACACAGACCAGCCATCCAGGATATCCTCGCCCAAAAGTTTGGAGCACCACTGATTGCAATGCGCATCTTCGAAAAAATTCTTATTCGTCACCCCATTTTTTCCCCCCAAATTTTTTCCTACTAACCCACCCAATGGTTTATGGTCATTGACATGGAAAAAACCATACAATGCCCATGGTCATTGGTCATTGGTCATATGCCCATGGCTTGGCATTGCCACATTGGTATAGGCAATGGCAATTTGGTTATGGAAGGCATTGGAAAAATTGCATTAAAGCTTTATGGTTTTTAAAAACATTTTGAAAGAGGGAGGTTAAATAAAATGAGGTTTTTTGCTTAGTAAAAAAATTTGAAAACGTTCAATATTTAAAAATTTTAAAAGGAAGAAATTACATAATTCCAACGATGCATCCAGAGATGTTATGAAGTTAAAATACCTATACAGAATTATGATAACTTTGCTATTGCTAATGCAAAAGAGGATGGTAAACATGGTCCTTTGTTCCCATCTAACATACGAGCTATATTCGTGGGACCATCGAGTTGTGGGAAGACCAACGCTTTAATATCTCTGATCTTGCACGAGAACGGTCTTAGATTTCAAAATGTCTATGTATTTTCGAAGAGTTTGTATCAACCGAAATACGAAGTTAAGAAACGTTTTACACCATTAAAAGAAGAAATTGGTTGGAGATACCAAAGAAGATTCAATTATGGTTTTCGATGATATACCTGCAAACGAGCAAAGTAAAATCACCAGTTTTTCTGTTCGGTCGACATAAAGCAATAGATTCGTTCTATCTATGTCAAACTTACGCTAGTGCCTTAAAACATAGACTCAGAGATAACGCCAATGTAATCGCATTATGGAAACAGGATGAAACCAATCTCGGACATATCTTTTCGGATCATATAATGGTGACATGATATATCCGAAATTTAAAGAAATGTGTTTACAGTGTTGGGGTGAGTCAAAACATAATTTTATAACTGTTGTTAAAGATTTTGATTTGGATAATTCGATATAGGAAGAATTTCGACGGTTATAAATATTTGATATTATTCAAAAAGTTAGTTCCCATCCAAAGTTTCATTATGACGGACGTTAACAATTTTATTGCGAATAAACGCAGTCTTCATCTTATGCAGGATGCTTACGAAAAAGTTTATAGCGTACAAAAAGGGAGATGCTACATCTCAGCAAAATTCAAAAGGTGCACAAACAATTGATCGATCCACTGCAAAAACCGCTTCCCGTTGCAATCGATCACCGAAAAATCTCCATACCTACAACAAAGGTTAAAGTCGCATGGACGTACCTATAAAGAAAATTAAGCAACTCGTTCCAGAAGAACCGTTCCATCTTTACTATGCGGATTGTTGTAGAGACGAAGACGAAAATATATACAAGTCGGTTATGGAGTAAAGTATAACCGTCAATTGATAGCATAGTTTAGGAAAAGTATGTAGGAAATTGAAGAAAACAGTGACACAACCTAAAATAATAACGTTTATCTAGAGACTAGAGGTCTAACAAGAGTTATAATTATTTTAAAGTCCTTAGCATTTTCTTAAGAAATGTAATGATTTTGTTCATAGAATACATTCCATACCGGTTGCTTCGTGCGTGCACACAAATCGGGTGCAATCGGTACATATCCGAATAGGAGTAGCTCATATAAAAGGACTGTTCGCGTATAAGTTATTATTTGTTGATTGTACGGTTCAAAGAGACAATATAACAAATATGTATAAAGACTTTGGAGAGGTTATTCGAAGATTTCGCAATGCTCTACGAGTAAAAAGCAGAATGTGGGCAACGCTTTTCGATAGAAGGAGAAAATGTCTTATGTGTCAGTCATACGAGGAAGCAATACAGCACTGTGCTGCAGTGTTATCAATGCCCGAGGATCTGGATGATTTTATGGAAATAATCGAGGAGATGGGGTTTATAAAACTGTTGGCAGATATTCAAATGGAATATATACTAAATTGTAAGTTTTAGAATAAAAATTTAACCACCACAACTGTTATCATAAGAAATGAATTATGTGAATTTAGAAATTATTTTTGTATATATTAGCTTGTTTATGTTTTAAAATATAAAGCATACATTGGTATTGTTTAATTTTTCAAATGTCCACGTAACTGAAATGGGTATCTAACTAATTATGAAAAGAATTATAACAAAGATGTGTATTATTTTTTAAAAGGGTGTTATAAACGTTTTACAAAATTATTAATCAGAATTGTTTTATTTAAAACTATAGCATAATTTTATTGACATCTATTAATATCTGTAGTTGAAATACAACAATTTAGAAACGTATAAGAAAACAAAAGTGTGATTAATAGTGTTACAAAATTTTTTTTTTTAAACATCGCTCGTAAAATGCGTGGGATGGAAACCTGTTGTATTCTTCCATATACTCAACTTGTTTACAAATACTGTTTTCAAACAATCTTGGGTAGGTTCTTATAAATTCGTATAATATGATCCCAATATCACTATTACTGTATTTGCTTTAATTACATCATGTGGAGATTCTTGGACATCATTCCTATTATATCTTCCCATTGCAACATCTAACAGAAACAGATCTATATTAGAGTACCCTTTTCCGTTAGTTCTTTAAAGTATTAGCATGGTTGAGAACGATCTTTTTTTTTTTTTTTTTTTTTTTTTTTTTTTTTTTTTTTTTTTTTTTTTTTTTTTTTTTTTTTTTTTTTTTTTTTTTTTTTTTTTTTTTTTTTTTTTTTTTTTTTTTAAAAAAAAAAAAAAAAAAAAAAAAAAAAAAAAAAAAAAAAAAAAAAAAAAAAAAAAAAAAAAAAAAAAAAAAAAAAAAAAAAAAAAAAAAAAAAAAAAAAAAAAAAAAAAAAAACCTTTTGGTTTAATCATTTGTATGTGGATTCACTAATTGAAAATTTTAACAATTCTAGCCACTAATAAATATTTTTTGAGTTTAACTCATTATCGAGCTAAATCTAAATAAAAATGCAAAGGTGTTTTGCTGATAGGTTTTTGAATATTAATACAATATATACAGGTCTTTGTTGGAACTAATTTTAAAAGACGTGATAATTAATTTCAATTCCCCAAGAAAATTCTATACTAATTTATAGGTTACACCAGGGGTTTATCTCAAAAGACAGAGCGATACGGTTTAGAAATAGATTAAAGATGAATTATATACAGTGATTGCAAAAGGTTATTCTGCAAATCAGTAAGGGGTCATTCGATTTGAAAAAAATTCCGAGGGATTTGAGAACCTGAGGAAAACACAATAATAATTGAAATCTTACACGATGGTATATTAAAATACTGCTAAGAGTAATTTTGTTTAATAATTTAAAATGGCGTTGGTGGTTAAATACATACAGGTAAAACCCACTATAAAACAATTATAGACCTCACTTTTCCAGTCAAGACTTGCATATAACGCCAACTAATATAATAAGGAGCTGCACACGCTCGACCATCGGTATAAAAGGCGAGAGCCATGTTCCAGTGCATTAGTCGTCAAAGTATCGTCGAGTTTGATTAAAATTATAAATTAAAGATGGATTTTTCTTGTGTTAACGTTACAAGTGATTTGGAGTACCGCAATTAAATATCAACCAACTAGTTGGTAAGTCAACCATAGGTTAGGCGAATTTCCTTCAAATTATCACCACCATATATTAGAAGTTGGTTTTGATTTATATGGTGGTCTTCAACCTGCCATCCAAGTTATTTGCTGTAGTGGTATTGTGCTGATTCTACGATAACATTCTCTTACTTCGATTGGAAGAAATTGTGTACTTTTCAAGTGGAATTTCAAATTCCCTTTCTCGTGACGTGCTAAACACTCGATTAAATGGTCTGACTACTGGAAACGATGTTGTTGACATACAATTGGATCAAGATTTCAAATTGCGGCTGAGCACAGCCTTTAATAGAAGTATATGGTTGTTGAACAATTTTGAAAAAGAGAATTTATATAATATGGAGATTACGGAAAGATTTGGGAATGTTATTAAATTTGGAGAATTGATCTGTTTAAAATAAAATGAGCCCGCGAAAATTTGTTGGTGATATAAAAAAAGTATGTGGAAATACGACGGAGGAAGAAGGGGTTCAAACGTTATTAGAGGGAGAGAGCAGTGCCAGTATTTCTCTGTCAAATGATTGCAGCAATTTAAATTACTTGACAGTGTTGGAACTTATTAAATGTTTCCCCATTCAGTACTTAAAAGATGCAACTGCAAGGCAATCGGTTGCGCAAATGTTTAGAGATTTGGATATCTCAGATTCGCCAGACTCTGGTTACCACAGCGGTTTATAGATGTTATCAATACATGTATGTATTCTATTAAAAACATATTTTTGATAAAGTTTGTTTTACATATTTGTATCGTCAACATTACCATAAATTATTAATAGACGTATTAAACTATCCTGTTTTTATTTTTAAGTTTAAAGTGGTGTACCCCGCAAATAATAAACACAATTTACCGCATGTTAACAAAAAGTTGTGGGGAAATTTAAAAGAGTTCAACGGTGACTTGGTGTTAGAATTTGTAGGTAGTAAGGCTAAGTCCTACTGTATTGTGGCGAGAAGGACACGATTAAAAAGATTAAAGGGATCTCACGAAGTGTAGTTAAGTAAAACCGGGGTGCTACAACCTATAACGAGCATATATCCCCAAAAGGGGTGGGCATCCAGCTACGCAACAGTGCGTGGGAGAATAAGGATTCTCCAATAAGAAATTAAAATCATTGGTAATGGTAGAAATGTTAAACCTATAAAGGCGATTATTAATTGTGGTTTAGTGACCGCGTTTGTGCACTCTTCGAGTGTCTTCGGCAATCTTTGATTGTTTCCAAAAATATTCAAGCCTGCCATTTAATGACATCTATTAATATCTGTAGTTGAAATACAACAATTTAGAAACGTATAAGAAAACAAAAGTGTGATTAATAGTGTTACAAAATTTTCAGTCTTCGGGTTAAAATTTAAACATCGCTCGTAAAATGCGTGGGATGGAAACCTGTTGTATTCTTCCATATACTCAACTTGTTTACAAATACTGTTTTCAAACAATCTTGGGTAGGTTCTTATAAATTCGTATAATATGATCCCAATATCACTATTACTGTATTTGCTTTTAATTACATCATGTGGAGATTCTGGGACATCATTCTATTATATCTTCCCATTGCAACATCTAACAGAAACAGATCTATATTAGGAGTACCCTTTTCCGTTAGTTCTTTTAAAGTATTAGCATGGTTGAGAACGATCTGAGATACCCCTAAAAGTGCTCTAAAGTTCCTTTGGTAAATATCATATAATTCCCATCAAATGTCAACATCTTCACTAAAGAATTCTTATTTAAATAAAAACGCAAGTTCTCGAATTTGCATATCTGATTTTGCATGTCAACTTCCATAGTGCGTATAATGTGCGGAAGATTTGATATAAACTTCCTAAATACGTTGAGGGAGAAAGTATAAGTATAATTTGTCCTTACATTAACCCAATTTAAATCAAATTATAGAATGTTATTCCTATATTAATGAATTGTGGAAAGTGCTTTATTAAATTAATAGTCAGACGTCATCAACAAACAATGCAAGGCTAATGATCATACATTTCACTAAATTTATTTAGAATATACGTCTTATGTTGACTACATTTAAAATAGATTATCGAACCACTTTCTAGGTCACCGTATAGAATTAATATTATACCTTTTGGTTTAATCATTTGTATGTGGATTCACTAATTGAAAATTTTAACAATTTAGCCACTAATAAATATTTTGAGTTTAACTCATTATCGAGCTAAATCTAAATAAAAATGAAAGGTGTTTTCTGATAGGTTTTTGAATATTAATACAATATACAGGTCTTTGTTGGAAAATTTTAAAAGACGTGATAATTAATTTCAATTCCCCAAGAAAATTCTAACTAATTTATAGGTTACACCAGGGTTTATCTCAAAAGACAGAGGTGGTTTAGAAATAGATTAAAGATGAATTATATACAGTGATTGCAAAAGGTTATTCTGCAAATCAGTAAGGGGTCATTCGATTTGAAAAAATTCCGAGGATTTGAGAACCTGAGGCCAAATAATAATTGAAATTTACCGATGGTATATTAAAATACTGCTAAGAGTAATTTTGTTTAATAATTCTAAAATGGCGTTGGTGGTTAAAAATACAGGTAAAACCCACTATAAAACAATTATAGACCCTTTTCCAGTCAAGACTTGCATATAACGCCAACTTTAATGGAGCTGCCACGCTCGACCATCGGTATAAAAGGCGAGAGCCATGTTCCAGTGCATTAGTCGTCAAAGTATCGTCGAGTTTGATTAAAATTATAAATTAAAGATGGATTTTTCTTTGTTGTTACAAGTGATGTGCGAGTACCGAATTAAATATCCCAACCAACCTTTAGGGAAAAATTATCACCACCATATATTAGAAGTTGGTTTTGATTTATATTGGTCTTCAACCTGCCATCCAAGTTATTTGCTGTAGTGGTATCTCAGATTCGCCAGACTCTGGTTACCACAGCGGTTTATAGATGTTATCAATACATGTATGTATTCTATTAAAACATATTTCTTGATAAAGTTTGTTTTACATATTTGTATCGTCAACATTACCATAAATTATTAATAGACGTATTAAACTATCCTGTTTTTATTTTTAAGTTTAAAGTGGTGTACCCCGCAAATAATAAACACAATTTACCGCATGTTAACAAAAAGTTGTGGGGAAATTTAAAGACGAGTTCAACGGTGACTTGGTGTTAGAATTTGTAGGTAGTAAGGCTAAGTCCTACTGTATTGTGCGCGAGAAGGACACGATTAAAAAAGATTAAAGGGATCTCACGAAGTGTAGTTAAGTAAAACCGCGGGTGCTACAACCTATAACGAGCATATATCCCCAAAAGGGGTGGGCATCCAGCTACGCAACAGTGCGTGGAGAATAAGGATTCTCTCAATAAGAAATTAAAATCATTGGTAATGGTAGAAATGTTAAACCTATAAAGGCGATTATTAATTGTGGTTTAGTGACCGCGTTTGTGCACTCTTCGAGTGTCTTCGGCAATCTTTGATTGTTTCCAAAAAATATTCAAGCCTGCCATTTAATGTCGTGGTGTAACATCGTCCACGGTTGCTTTATACATCCGTCGGCAGCAAAGTACTTAAACTCTGGGTCTTGCAGTATCGCTTTTACAAGAATAGCTTACAGCAACACAAGGAAAAACAGCACGGTATGTCATTACAGTAAACGTTCAACTCCAACAGTTGTTAAAGGGTCTTGTACGAAACAACCAACATCTGTGTAAAGCGTGCGAGATGGAGGTGTTAAAGTCTGCATACCCTAGTCCTAATAGTACAGCAAGCTACACATGGGGCATAAATAAATAAGGTAGTTACTATATTTGAATATATTTTATTGTGTTTCCTTGTACAAACAATTAAGGTAGGTCAGTAAACACTATTAAATTGTTGTTAATTGACTTGCATTTAACGTACTTTCCTATTAGCATCTAGCATATCTATTGTATTTCTCAAATCATATACCCGCTAATTAATAAAAAAGAAAGGCTACTTTCACTTTACGTAACATAATTGTAAAGCAATTAGTTTGTCCTCTATACTACTTTCACTATACGTCACATAATTGTAAAGCGATTAGTTTGTTCTTGTCTATGTATTTTCCAACAATTTAGCATTGTACATGTAATTATGTTAAAACCAGAAAAAATTTTAAGTCATGGGTTTTTGCGACATTCTGAGAAAAGCACATTACTGTTTGAAAAAATGATTTTAAATACTAAGCACTTATGGCTTATAAAGGACTCGTTTCTAAAATCCTTGCGGTTTTAGATTTCTAGGAAATAGTTGGTTAAAGCATATGTCATAGACGAGCAAAACAATTTAAAGTGGTTTGGGAGCTTTAAAGTATAACTTTGTAAGGATGGTCCGATTTCAAATCTGTTTGCAGATTCAAATTCTGTGTAAAATTTTAGACTAACAAGATGTATCGCATGACTAAGAAAATTTATAAGAACACTCAAAAGTCGCTACAGGTAAGAAATCTTAAAATGGGGTAGCTCTCTGGGGATGGCGCAATCTAAAAATTCCTAAAGATTCGGGTAGCTGAGAAAATTCTAATATTGATTGATACCAAACAAGGTAGGTTTATCTCGAAAGATGCATTGGCTAGACGAAGAAAAGTATTTGTTAGTTTTGCTTATAAAGCAAAGAGTAAAATTTAGAGGTTTGAGAGCTTAAAGTGTAACTTTGTAAGGAGTAGTCCGATTTTAAATCTGTTTAGAGATTCGGATTCTACATAAAATTCTAAGCTAATTTAATGTATCGCATGTATAAAAAAATGTTTAAGGACGGTCGGAAATCGCAACTGGTAAGAAATCTTAAAATTGGGGTAGCTCCCTTGGGGGTGATGCAATCGAAAAAATTCCTAGAGATTCAGGTAGCTGAGAAAAATCTAATATTAATTGATACCAAACAAGGTAGGTTTATCTCGAAAGATGCATTGGCTAGACGAAGAAAACTATTTGGTTCAGATGAAAGATAAAAAAATGGTTAGTCGAAGAAAACTTTTTGGTTCAGATGTGGGAGGAAATGAGGATGCTCATTTGTCTCGAAAGATGAAAAATTTAAGATATTTTTATCTCGAAAGATGAAAAATGGTTAGTCGAAGAAAACTATTTGGTCCAGATGTGGGTGCAAATGAGGATGCTCATTTGTCTCGAAAGATGAAAAATTTAAGATATTTTTATCTCGAAAGATGAAAAATGGTTAGTCGAAGAAAACTATTTGGTCCAGATGTGGGTGCAAATGAGGATGCTGGTGCAAATGAGGGCCCAATCGCCCCAATTATACTCTACTCTTTCCAGAGAAAACGAAAGCTTAGCTTTAACACCATGCCTAGAGGAAGCAAATTGATCGAACTTTCTTCGTAGATAGACGCAATTTCAAAAGCGATCTCGAACCAAAATACAACGGTGTTCATAACGTCAAAACGTGGTGAAACATCTAGACAAATTCAAGAAATTTTTTCAAAAATAGTAAATCCACTGAAAGACAATTAAAATTAAAAACATCCGAACAACCAACAAAGCAGTAATTATAGATACTGATAACGAAACCGAGGCAAACAAACCCTAAATTGCGAAAAACAGCGCAAGAAAAAACCCTTAGTTATTATATACGACATACCAACGTACCTGAAAGATCAAGACTTGACATATTTAATTTATACTCAAAACCTTGAACACCTAATTAACAGAGAGGATTTTAATAGGGACTTTTAACTTAGTTTCAAAACAGGACCAAAAAACAAACCGACTCAACATCATGTTGCGACGGTAAGTGGCAAAGTGAGGAATATATTAATAAATCTAGGGAAACTCTATATCGAATATCGCTGTGTTACAGTGAAAGACTTTTTAGTAGTACCCAAATGCCTACGATGTCTCGATCTAAAACACGTCACGAAACATTGCACACGCACCACCGATACATGTGGACACTGTGGGGAAGCAGACTCCAAGCACAAAAGGGCAGACTGCCCCTAGCACGGACAACACTCAGTTTGCATACCATGCTTAAAACGTAACAAAAAGTGCGCTTCTGACCCTAAAGATTGCCCAACCCACAAAATGTTAATGGACAGACTCATACAAAAGAACCTACTATGGACAGTAAACATAACCAAATTATGCACAAACAACCCTCACAAATTCAAAGGAACAAAGCAAGGGCAATCACGTATCGACAACATCTTCAACAAACAATACAAGAGAACATGCACACAGACAAAATAGTAACCCACCCACAAACGGAATACGAACCTACACTCACACACAAGATTTTCACACAAACACAAGCAACAATCAGAATGCAGCATAAATACCTATTACCCTTAATGGACGACGGAAAGATCAGAATTGGCCAAATAAATGCCATGCACTGTGCAACTGTAATGAAAGAGCTTAGACAACTAGCTGAAACCTTACGATTACATGCACTTTTTAATACAGGAACCTTATCTGGTGCATGGAAAGATTCTAAGCATGCCAGTCAGGGCAAGACAAATACATACAGGTAGAAACCCACAAACGGCAGTGGTCATTTTTGATCCCACATTGACAATCACGACAATCCAACGATACAGCGGAGAACACTGCACATGTCTGGAGGTCTCAAACGGTCGGATTGGAAAGTGGATCTTGGTAACAAGCTACTTCCAGTACAGACTGGATCCCCAGCCGTACATAAACAACATACGCAACATATTACACACTTACAATAACAAACCAATAGTTATTATGGCAGACGTAAATGGAAAATCTCCGATGTGGCGCAGTTCCCTCACGGACGAACGCGGAGAACAAGTCGAAAACTTGATTAACGAACTACAATTCGAAGTAATCAACCTTCCTAATAACCCATCCACATACAACACCCATGCAGGAACAGAAACAAACATAGACGTTACACTGACGAATGGGCTGGCGTACAACTACATACAAGACTGGCAGGTATTAAAACACCAAACTGTTAGTGACCACAACCTAATCACGTTCAACATGACAACATGACAACTAGGCCAGTTGACACACCACAAAACTTTACCAATGTACAACGATACAAAATACGAAATGCAAATTGGAACAAACTGAGGGACACATTTGTACCCCCACAAGATATAAGAACAGATGAAAACGTTCACGAGTATACAAAACTACTCACCAACACAATTAGACGCACAATGGAGCAAGTGCTCCCAAAATAACGGAAAACACGACACACAAAGACAATTCAATGGACAAGACGCTTACAAAACCTAAAAAAGGAAACACAGCGAGCGAGAAAAAGCTACCAAAACCCCCTAACACCGGCCAAGAGAGCATACCACCTAACAAATTACCGACAATTAAAAGACATATACCAAAAAGAACTGACTGACATGAAAAGGAGGTCATGGGAATTATTCGTGGAAAGACTCTTAACAACTGACGCCTGGAAAATACCATATAAAATCACTCAGGGTAAAATTAAACCACCGATGACTTATTCAACTTTAATAAAACAAGACGGTACATACACAAAAGACTGGGGTGAAACTGCGACACTGCTATTACAAACACTTTTGCCTCATGACAACGTTCAAAACGACACTAACGAAAAACGACTTAGACGACAAGGAGTAATCGAGAGAAACCACGTAGATAACCGACCATGGAACAGACAAGACAACAACTTACATCCTTTCACAGAAGACAAAGTGAGATACGCACTATGCCAATCGAAGAGCAGGAAAGCACCCGGACAGGACGGAATTCTTGCGGAGATTGGCATAGCGCTACAAGATAAGTTAACACCGACGCTAACAGCACTGTACAATGAATGCATACGACAAGCTGTTTTTCTGAACATTTGGAAACAGGCGAATGTCGTGATTATCCCTAAAGGGAAAGGTAAAAACCCCAAACAACCGGGCTCTTACCGACCCATATGCCTTTTGAACACGCTAGGAAAAACGTATGAAAAACTATTATGTAAACGAATGCAGGACCCACAGACAAATCACAGGAGTACATCCAAGACAATACGGCTTTACAGAAAACAAATCAACCGAGGACGCCATAAACCAAGCAATACAAACCATCAAGCAATCACACTAAAAATACGTCCTATTAATATTAGTGGACATAGAAGGCGCATTTAACCTTTGGTGGCCTTCACTTTTTACAAGACTTACGACCATAAACTGTCCATCACAACTATACCACTCTTACAGGAGCTACTGCAGAGACAGGTATGTAACCCTACAAGTCACGGAGAGCATTACCAAACATATAAATAAAGGTTGCCCGCAGGGGTCCATATGCGGGCCCCTATTTTGGAATATTGTAATGGACGAACTCCTGGAAAAGCTGGACACCGTTGACGAAGTGTTGTCGACGATTGCATACGCCGACGACATCTTGCTAGTGGTTGAAGGCAATTCCAGAAGGGAAATCGAACGTAAAGCTAACATCGCCCTTACCCATACACAAAGTTGGTGCAAAACCAACAAAATGACCATAACACCACAAAAAACTACATACATTGTGATGAAGGAAACCCTGGCAAGGGACCCCCACCATCAAACTAGACGGTGTAAATATAAGTAGAACACAAAACACAAAATATCTGGGCTTAACATTAGACGAAAAACAGAATTACTCTGCACATATAAACACCGTCTGTGCAAGTGCAACTTCTGCAATGCAGAACATTTTAACGCTGGCCCAAAGGACTTATAAGATACCACTTAATTGCGTAAGGCTATATCTCAACAGTGTGCTCGGTGCTATGGTATCACACGCCGCGAGCGCGTGGGGACATCGCCTTAACACAATAAAATCTAGACTAAAAATTAACAGTACACAACGAAGTGTTTTACTGCGACTGACGGGGGCTTATGGGACTACCGCACATAATGCACTTCGTGTACTAGTGGGAACTATGCTCTTGGAACTAGTAGTGAAACAGCGAGCTGCAATGTACAATCTTACACACAATAACAACCAACAACTACAACGCATCTTAAACACAAACCAACTGCCCACGACAAAGACGGAAATAAAGAACTACATACTTGCAGAATGGCAGACAAGATGGGATCAAAGCACAACCTGTAGAAGGGTATACGCAATGATCCCAAATATTAAAAACCGCCTAAAAGCCAAATACCTGGTGCCCAGTCGGGGATTTATTCATTACCTAACTGGCCATGGACCCTATCCAACATACAGAGAACGCATGAACTTAGTTGACAACAACATATGCACGTGCGGAGAAATAGGAACACCGGAACATATAGTATTCGAGTGTAATGACTTACAACCGTACCTCTACGCACATAGACAAACATTATTAAACAAGACCCTACACCAGATGATTTGGAACGGAAACCTCTTTCCACACTTAAATGCACTCACACAAAAAACCACGGCACTCATCTACCAACGTTATCTTGACGGATAAAAGACATAAACAAAACTACCTGGACAGAGACATATAAGTACCACCTCTCCTTGGACCGAGGCTCTGCCTCGGAAACCGGAGACCGATCTCCTGGAATTCCAAGAGCTCTGCTCTTGACGACCAGAAGCAACAAGATCAAACCATTAACCCGACTTTGAAACGATCCAACCCCCTAATATGTAGAATTTGCATGCTTCTACATATTAGCAACCCTGTCTCTTACAAATAATAACCAACAGTAGTAGTATAAGTTAATTTTAAGTAGTAGAATAAGGAATTTCTTTTCTTTTTAACAAACGCTAAATTTTAAAAACTTACACATATCCGAGGCAAACAATACAGCAAACAAATCCTATCTTCTGAAAAAACCTAATTTTTTATTTATGTAATAGTATAAGTTCAAACATGTACAAAATTATACTAATTCAATCCAACCTTTTAGTAACCTGAGCAAACATAAACACAAATTAACATTTCAAACACTCATCACATACACACACGCACACACACACATACACACACACACACACAAACACACAAAACACCTCTTATACACTGTGCAAACACAAAACACCATTCACACACTTACATTGCCTTTTCAACATCTGGATTTCCAGCTGCCGATGGTCCAGACTGATAAGGCAACATCCGTCGAGCATTCCTCTTTGAAGATTGGGATATCCGGCTTCCGATGGTCCTGTTCCTAAAGGGGAAACGTAACACGGATACCAACATCACACACAACACACATACACACAACTCTCTCTCTCTCTCTCACACACACACACAAACACCTAAACACACGGTTCCATTGCCTTTTCAACATCTGGATTTCCGGCTGCCGATGGTCCGAACTGCGTCCATCTAGCACATGCAAACAGCATGTGTTCCGAATCATCGTCCTCACGACACATTATGCATTTATCGTCGCTATATTTGCCCATGGCATAAAGATAATTAGCAAAGCATCCGTGACCGGTCAACAGCTGTGTTAGATGGTAACTTTCTAGTTGCCGCTTGAAGCGAGCGGACGTGTTTTGCCGAGCTCCCGCTTCAGCAATAACAGTAAGTTTTTATCTAGGGTTTTTATTATTTATTGTTGTATCATTTTATTTAAAGCTTTGCTTTTTATTGTGTTTTATTTTTATAATTGTGTGCCATCAAATTTTAAATACAGGGCAGTAAAATAAAAATTTTAAAACAGAATTTAAACTAAATAAAAACTAAATAAATCGCGTTTTCTTTGTAATTTAAACCAAATCCGCGTTTTAAAATAAACCTAATAAATTTCGGGTAATAAAACAAAGGTCTACTGAACTAATATTGAAAAATAATTTCGAAATAACTTAAAAAGGCATTTTTAATAATAAATTTAAAATAAAAACCGCGTAAATCGAGTAAAAACCGGGTAAAACAACCAAAAGTGTGTGAATTTTTATAGTGCGCGTATAATAAAATAATAACCAAAAACAAAAATCTAAGCCTTTTAAATCAAATAAATATCTCAAAACTAGAAATTTTAAAACAATTTTAATATTAATTTTCCGTAATTTAAGTACACGCGTATTTAAAAGTTCCTTTAAAATCGATTTTGGTGTAATTAAGCGGTGTAACAGTTACGGGTTGTGCTAGTTACCAAGCGATTAAGTGAAAGGTCATTTACGGTTACCACATTCCGATTGCGCTCGACCTTATTTTGTTAATTACACATTTAAAAATAAAGTATTGTTATTTTTAAATTAGATATTTTAATATTTTGAAGTAATTAGTTTATTTAAATTTGATTTGGCGGTTTAAAAATTTAAAATAAGTAAATAGTGTTCTTTACGGTACATTTTAAATCGAGATATTTTCATTGCGTTAGGGAATTTATTTGATTCTAGTTGTTATTTTGACGCTTAGTGCTTGTTGTATTTTTGGTAAAATTTGATATTTAATTCGGCGGTTTGAAGTTTTAATAAATACAAGGTTGTTTACGGTTCACCTTTAAACAAAACATTTTTATTGGACCAACGTTTTGCGTTCTTCTAGCGTCGCTCTTTTAGCGTCGTAACGGTCAAGTCGTTTTTGAGCTGCGTTTTAGGTGTCATTCTTAGTCGTTAGTTTTGTCAGCATGGTGGTCCACCGCGATGAGGAGCCGCTGCCCAGGAGGAAGAGGGGAGATCGGTCGGAGTCTGCTAGGTCGGAGGCTGAGGGCGCTGTTGGGGGGAAACAGCTGAAGGTAGTGTTAAAGGATGTTATGTTAGGGATTCAGGAGGAGGTGCAGGAGGTAGAGGAGCCTGTGTCTGCGGCGGTCGTGTCGGGGGAGTCGGGGCCTCCCGTGGTGGTTGCGGCGCCAGAATTGCCCTCTACTTCGAGAGCCCAGCGCACGATGTCGACTAGCAGCAACGTTAGCGTTTATGCTACCGACCTCGATGAGCTTTAGATCTTGAAGTTCAGGGTGAGGAAGGCGCACGTTGCCATCTATGGGAAGGTGCCGACGACCTCCGCCACTATCGTCGTTGAGGACAGGAAGATGGTTCGGCACGCCGTGGATGATATCCGCGACGTTACGAACCAACTTATAGGTATGGTTAGGGCGCTTCGCGTTTGCCTAGATAGTCCTGGGAGAGCTGGTGTTGTCGGGGGAAATTCAGCGGTGGTTGCTTCTGTTTCAGGGCAGCAGTGTTCCCGGGGCCAGGAGGTGCCGATGCCGCGGAAGGTGTCGTATGCTGCAGCTGCTGCGGGTGCAACGCCTACCTTTGCAGTTAGGGTCGACGCCAGGCCAGGCCAGAAGGACGACGTGATGACGACCCTGAAGCAGAGGGTCGATCCCGCTCGAGATGGGTTTGTTGTTGTCGGAGCTCGTAGGACGCGTCGGGGCGGTGTTGTTGTGGAGTGCGCAGGTCGCGACGACGCCAAGAAGCTGCAGTTGAAGGTTGGCGGAAACTGCAAGGAACTCGTGGCGAAGACCATCGAGAAGAAACGTCCTCGGGTCGTTCTTCCGGGGGTCGAAGCGGGGATGAAGGCTGAAGAGCTCGTGCGGTTGATTGTGAGCCAGAATCCCCGCTTCGGCGATTTGAAGCTAGAAGACCACCTGAGAGAGAAGTTCAGGTTTGGTGGAAAGGGCCCTATGGATCCCTTCGCCAACGTAGTCTTCGAAGTAACCCCCACACTTCGAAGGCGTATATTATCTGATGCTATTAACCTCAGGTGGCGAAGAGTATGGGCCCGGGACCACTTCTCGATGACCCAGTGTTACCGGTGCTACGAGTACGGCCATCGATCGATGGAATGCAGGGAGAAGGTACAGTGGTGCGGTAACTGTGCCGAGGTCGGACATGAATTCAAGAATTGCCGGAAGGCAGTCCCCTGCTGTGTGGTTTGCGCCAGGGCAAACGACAGAACTGGCGGTGGCGCGAAGGTCGATACGCGCCACGACGCCAAGTCGAGTAGATGCCCCACGATGCAGCGTCTGAAGAACGCAATCACACGAAACATCGATTATGGACTGTGAAGATAAAATAAGGTCCATAAGAAGCAAGAAGATTAAATTCGCGCAACTAAATCTCGGGAAAGGTAAAGGGGCAACAAATAACTTCGTAAAGTTATTCTCCGAAAATAATATCGACATCGGGCTTATACAGGAACCGCACCTGTATAGCCACAAAATAACAGGTTTTGGGTAGGGGGTTACCGTTTTAAACGCAAACAGCGAACGACCGCGTAGCGGAATAATAATAAATAATGGGACGTGCGCCGGAATAATCCTAAACAATCTGTCGAATGAGTTCATAACCACCGCAGAAATAAAAACGGGATTGCATACGTTTTACGTGATAAGCACTCACCTTCCGCCGATCGATTCCCGGCGGGAGAATCCTCAACCAGAGGACTTAATAAATCAAATTGAAGGAATCCTTCGTAAAATCGGTAGAAATAAAAATTTAATTATCGCGGGAGACTTTAATGCTAAGTCGCCATTATGGGGCAGCCCTATCGAAGACGATAGAGGCTCCCAGGTTGCTGATCTTTTTACGGGATGGGACCTTAGTGTGATAAACACTAATGATTCACCTACGTTTGAGACGCATAGGGGCAGCAGTTTTATAGATATTACTGCAGTCTCGCACGATATGTTAGAAACGATTTGTGATTGGAAATTAAGGTCGGACGAGCAAACGCTCTCTGACCATAAATTAATAACATGGGACGTTGAAACCAAAACAAGCGCAAACGAGCAGCTAACTATATTTCCGCGTTTCTGTAATAAAAAGGCAAATTAGGAGCGGTTTCAAGAAAAATTTGGCGAAAGTATCCCTGCGCTCGGAAATGAGCTATTTAACTGCCGAGAGGCAGACGAAGTAGAAACACTCGCGAAAAAATTGAACGACGCGGTAATAGACGCGTCGTCGTATTCCATGCCGCAAAAAAAAACATTTAAAGACAGCGTACCGTGGTGGACCCGGGAACTAACCACCAAGCGGGCAGAAACGCGTAACCTAAAGCGCCGCTATCAACGCGCCTCGGGAAATATAAGAGAACAACGGAGAATAGAATATAATCAAAGTTACCGCGAATATAAAATATTAATAGAAGAAACGCGAACGAATAAATTTAAAGAATTCTGCACGCAAAACTCAGAGAAAAAACCCTGGGGAACCGCATACCGCGTAATTAGAGGAAAACAACAAAAAATCGCGCTCAGTAATATAAAGAAAACAAATGGCGAATACACGGAAGGTTTTAAAACCACAGCGGAATATTTACTAGAGAAATTTTTCCCTTCGGATAATCCCGAGGGGGATAAAGGGTCGCACGATTTAGTACGTCGGGAAGCTGCAGAGGCGCAAGGAGCAGGTGCCGATAAGGCAATCCTAGTTCACGAGGTCGTCAGGCTCTTAGGAGGATGAACCCTAAGAAGGCACCGGGGCATGATGGAATCACTTCAGACGCAGCTCTGCAGGCGTGCCTGTTAGCCCCGTGTGTCTTTGTTGGATTGTTTAATCTTTGTTTAGAAAGGGGCGTTTTTCCGCGTTGCTGGAAAATCCAGAATGTGAAATTTATACCCAAACCTAAAAAGACGGATACGTCAGATCCGGGCAGCTATCGTCCAATTAGCTTGCTACCGGTGCTGGGGAAAGTTTGAGATCGCGTTATGACTACGCGTGTTGAGCACCTAGTGCGAGACAACGGCGGTTTTAATAACCGACAGTTTGGTTTCGTGGAGGGCAAGTCGACTATCGACGCGTTAGAGTTCGTTGTCGGGGAAATTAAGCAGGCAAGAGATGCTAAAGAGTACTGTGTCGTTGTTGCGTTGGACATTTCAGGAGCATTTGATGCTGCCTGGTGGCCATCAATCGTTTGCGAGTTAGATCGTAGGGGTTGTCCGCGAAACATGATGTCTTTGGTCAAGAGCTATTTCTCGGGGCGATTGGCACAGGTTGAAATTCCGGGTGAAGTTCTGTCGCGTGAGGTGGAAAGGGGATGCCCGCAAGGGTCATGTTCTGGTCCCACATTTTGGAAGTTGTTGTATGAGAGCATCTTTAGGGTCAAGTTGCCCGCAGGATGCTCAATCGTTGGGTTTGCAGATGACACACTTTTAATTGTAAGATCGAGATTGTTAATGGATATGTGCACAAAACCGAACGAGGCGCTTAATAAATTACACGAATGGTCGCAGGCGGTAAAATTAAAATTTAACACGGCGAAGTCAGAGATGCTTTATTTTGGCACGAAATCAGGACAGAGACCTCCTAGGTTAGAGTTAGGAGGGGAGAAAATCCCGTTTAAAGATTGTATTACCTACCTCGGCCTCAAGATCGACAATAAATTAAATTGGAAAGCGCACGTACAATACGTAAAAAGTAAGGGCGGCGAAATATCAAATAAAGTGATGGCGGCGGCTAAAATAAAGTGGGGTTTCAGGGGCGAATCGCTGAGGACGGTTTATGCCAGAGCAATGGAGCCGGCAATACTGTACGCAGCTTCTGTATGGGCAGAAGGTTGTAAAGTCCGGGAGATGCGTCAATTGACGAGCGTACAACGCATAACCGCGGTAAAAGCGGCGAGGGCGTACAGGACTACCTCCACGGAGGCTGTCCTGGTGATCAGTAGGACTCTCCCTATCGAATATGTCGTTAGGGAGATTAGAGATAGACGATTAATAAATATAGGAAAAGGGCACGAAATTATCGAAGATCTTAATCTTGGTAATAGGGAAATTGCAAGAAAGATCGTTGTATCTGAGTTAGGGCACCCGGCTGATATTAGAGGAATCGAATTTGTCGAAGGTGATGAGAACGCGATGGGTATCAGAATTTATACGGACGGTTCACGTATGGACGATGGGCAAGCAGGTGCGGCGTTTGTCGTGTATAAGCAGGAAAGGGAGGTGTTTCGGTTTCAAACCAAACTCGCGAACTGGTGCACTATCTTCCAGTGCGAATTGGTAGCCATACGAGAGGCTATCGATTACGTAATAAATCACACGGGAAGAGACGAGTATTATATAATCAGCGACAGTAAATCAGCGCTGACGGCATTAACTAACATGAACACCTCGACAGATCTCCAAACGGACGTCTGGAGGATAGCGCGTACGGCGCTCGAGTTTCGACGTGTAAAGTTCTGTTGGGTCAGGTCGCACAATGGCAACGTAGGGAATGATAGGGCTGACGAATTAGCTAAAGAGGCCGCGTCGGGCGACTTTCGGATGTCACATTCGTCGATACCGAGGTCTTTAATTAAAAAAAAGCTGCGCGAAAAATCAATTCGACAATGAGAAGAGAGGCGGAACAACGCTGCCACGGGCAGGTTGATCCACAAATTCATACCGAGCATAGAAGCTAGAGGTAAAATCGAGGTAAAACTCGATCACAAAATGGTGCAGTTGATACCAGTGCACGGCGCCCTGAAGGCGAACTTACAAAGGTTCGGTCTAACCAATAGCGACCGCTGCGAATGCGGTGAAGGCGCGGAAAGCGCAGAGCACGTGCTCTTCGACTGCCCGCTTGGGGCGGGAAATCGAGGGTTGGCTGATAGCAAACTAGCTATCCTAGGTCTGGCATGGCCAAAGAGCCTAGAGGAAGTCGGGGAAGTAGTTAACCAGAAAGCGTTCTAGACAGCCTTAAAAGAATTCGCGGGAAGGGTCGCGCGATTAGACAATGACAACCGCGTGTAAAATTCGGTGGGGTTGGTGGGAGGATTGGAAAAAATTTAAATTGACTTGGCGTGAGTAAGGATACGAGTATAAATATAACCGAAACCTGATATAAAAAAAAATATGATAATTATACCCAAATGTCCAATATGCACGAGAAACCCCCCACACCATTAATACAATCACTACCTATCTTCATAATTATGTGCGGAAAATCGGGAATAAATAATACCAAGTAAACGGTAACAAATAAATCAGAAACCCTCATTAAATTAAATCAATAAAATAAACAAAGATAATAGAATAGAGTGAAACCGCGCATCCCCCCCAGGACTTGAAAGTGAACTGATAGTGATTGTGACCCCCCCCCCCTAGAACATTTAGTGCATACTCACCAGGACTTTAGCAGTGCACCCCATCTTCCCCTTCGAAGCAAGTTACAGTTAGATGTAGGCAGACGACCTGATCTTCGGATGCTGGAGAATTTTATTATCGAGGTAGGACTTAAATTGTGGCGGCTGTACTTGCACAAACATTGATTTACATTAATTAGTAGTTTTGAAATAATTTAACAAGCACGTTTTGTGCGTAATGGCGCTAGCCGTCATAATGCTTGTGCGAGTGCACCTGATAAATAGGGTGATGCTTTTGCTATTTTGTGCACTGCTATATGCTTAACGCTTATTAAACATTTATTTACATATTTATATAATTATATTTATTTATATTTTATATTTACACTTTATATTTATTTATTTACTAGCAGGTATTGTAGTATTATGTGGCTTATTTGTTGTGTTTATCGTTCTGTCACCATTTTGGTTGCAGTATATATTTGGGAAGGAAGAGTATAATTGCGAAGATTGTAATCATAATATAAATCAGTTAGGGAATGATAGGGAAAGCTAGGGATGTATTTATATTAGTTAGCTAGATTTGGATAGTTTTAAGACGACCCTTCAGGTCGCACTGGTAAGCAGAGCCGGCGTCTGCTATCCGGTATTAAGGATCCCCCCCTCTCATTTTTGCTTGTGTCTTGTTGATCGGGTACACTCGAAAGTCGGCGCTAGGGATACCATTATTTACAACCCTGTTTTTAGTTTTTGTTTTTAGTTTTTGTTTCATTTTGTTAGATTCTTAGGTTTGTTAGATTGCTAGAGTTTGTTAGGTTTGTTAGATTTTTAGGTTTGTTAGATTTTTATTTAGGGGATCAACTATGAAGTTAGAATAAATTAGAAGCACGATAATTTTTCGCGTTTAAACCCAATGTAGTACCTCCGGGTGGAGCATTGGGGACGTGGCCGCAAGTATAGCGGCCTTTATTCAAATTATAATGTTATTGGGTGGTACTTTCTAGTTACCGCTTGAAGCGAGCGGACGTGTTTTTCAGTGCTCCCGCTTCTGCAGTAAACAAGTAAGTTCTTTGCTATTTATTATTGTTTTATTATAGTTTAAGCTTTGCTTTTTATTGTATTTTATTTTTTATTATTGTGTACCGTTAATTTTAATATATAGGGCATTAAATAAAATCAAAATAATAATTTAATCCGTTAAATACTAAATAAAAACCGCGTTTTAACTTAAATTTTAACTAAAAATTCGCGTTTAAAAATAAACTAAATCAAACTTCGGGTTACTAAATCAAAAACCAATAACCAAACACCCCAAAATAATTTCAAAATAATTTAAAAAGTCGTTTTAAATAAACTTATTGAAAATCTGGTAAATAGGGTTAAAAAACCGCGTAAAACAAGCAAATAAATTCGGGAAAATTATATATCGTGCGTGCAATAAAATAACAATTTAAAAACCAAAATCTAGGCCCTTTTAAATCAAACAAATAGCTAAAAACCGTAAATTTTAAAATAATTTGAATATAAATATTCCATTTTAAAGAACACGTGTACTTTAAGATTCCTTAAAATCAATGTTTGGGTCTAATTAGTGGTGTAACATTTCAAGGTCCAGTAAACATCGAGTAAACAAGCGGTAAGTGCTTCCGGTACCGCATTCCAATAACCCCTGTTTTAATTAGTTTGTTTCTAAATCTAAAGTCCGGTATCTTATAAATTTGTTTTTGAGGTAATTAGCTAGTTTGAATTTTAAATAAATAAATACAGTTTTGTTATAGTAGATTTTTAATTGCGTATATTTATTGGGCTTGATATCTTATTTTGTCCTCCTTGTCATTTTGACGTTAGTGTTTATTATTATTTCTGATAAATTTGAAATTTCATTTGGTGGTTTTTAAAAATTTGAATAAATAAATAAGTACAGAGAAGTTTAAGGGTCATTTGAAATTACAGTTTTTTTATTGGTGCAGAGTTTTTGTTCTGTACTTGTTGTTGCTTTGCCGTTTAGCTATACATTCTAGCTTTGAGTTTATTTAGCGTCGTCAGGGCATTTTGACCTGGGATTTGTTTGTCTTTGTAGTTATGTTATCTGATTTTTTAGCATGGTTGTCCATCGTGATGAGGAGCTGTTGCCGAAGAAGAAGAGGGTTGGTCGGTCGCAGTCGGTCAGGGGTGAGCAGTCGGAGGCTGGGTCGGTTGAGAAGGTCGGAGAGAAGGAGCTCGCGGTTGCGGTAGAGAATTTGGTGTCGCAGTCCGACGGGGAGGTAGTCGCGTCGCAGAGGCAGCCTGGGTCTGCGGTGGGTGGAGTCGGAGGGTTCGGCGCCCCTTGTGTGTAGAACCGAGCCTGAGTCGCCCGCAACGTCGGAGAGAACAGCGTCGTGGGTCGACTGGTAGCTACGTAAGCGTTGCTGCTAGCGACCTAGACGAGCTGGGTCTTTTGATGTTCCGTGCGAGGAGGGCGCACGGTTTTATACATAAGCGGGTTCCTGCTACTTCGGCGACCATCACCGTAGACGACAGGAGGGTGATTCGCAACGCCGCGGACGAGTTACGAGACGTTGCGAATCCGCTATTAGGGATGATTAGGGGTCTCAGGATGGTGCGTGGCAAGGTAAAGGAGGCTGTGGCGGAGGTAGCAGTGGCAGCGGCGCGCACTAAGCAGGTCGTGGTAGGGCAGGGGACCGAGAGGTGTGATGTCCTATGCTGGAGCAGTGGTTAGAAAGGCAGCGTCGACGATTGCAGATTGTGTCGGCGCTAACCCAGGAGTGAAGGACGACGTCATGGTTACGTTGAAGAGGAAGATTGACCTGGCCAAAGATGGTTTCGTTGTTGTCGGAGCACGTCGGACGCGTAGGGGTGGCGTTGTTGTCGAGTGTGCTGGTAAGGAGGATGCCAGGCGTTTGCAGTCGACGGTAGGTGGGGCTTGTCAGGGTCTTACAGCTAGCACCATCGAGAAGAGGAGGCCGCGCATCGTGCTCCCTGGGGTAGAGCGGGAGATGAAGCAAAAAAAGCTCCTGCAGAGGTTGATTGCTCAGAACCCCCGCTTCAGGGGTATTAGGTTCGAGGAGGAGGTAAAGGAGAAGTTCCAATTCGGTGGCAGGGGACCCAGAGATCCGTTGGCGAGCGTCGTTTTTGAGATTTCGCCGGCGGCTAGGAGGTGTTTTCTGTCGGAGGCAGTTTGTTTGGGTTGGCGTAGGGTTTGCGCTCGGGATCATTTCTCAATGATCTAGTGCTTTCGTTGCTACGAGTTTGGCCACAGGTCCACAGAGTGTAAGGAGCGGGTGCAGTTTTGCGGTAACTGCGCCAAAGTGGGGCATGAGTTCAAAAGCTGTAGGCGGGTAGTTTCTTGTTGTGTTGTCTGTGTGAGGTCGAACGATAGGGTTGGTAGCGTCAGCCAGTGCCCCACGGTGCAGCGGTTAAAGGCAGTCATCACCAGGAACATCGATTATGGATCCTAGGCCATTAGATGATGTTTTGAGGAGCTCGAAAATTAAATGCGCGCTGATTAATTTAGGCAAGGGCAAAGGGGCCACCAATAATTTCGTCAAAATAATAAAAGAAAATGAAACCGACATTGGGTTCATACAGGAACCGCACCTGTATGGCCACAAAATAACAGGTTTTGGGAGGGGGGTTACCGTCTTAAACGCAAATAACGAACGACCGCGCAGCGGAATAATAATAAATAATGGGACGTGCGCCGGGATAATATTAAACAATTTGTCCAACGAGTTTATAACCACCGCGGAAATAAAAACAGGGACAAACACGTTCTACGTGATAAGCGCGTACCTTCCACCAGTCGACTCCCGTCGGGAAAATCCTTAAACCGAGGACTTAATAAATCACATCGAAGGCATTTTTCGCCAAATTGGAAGAAATAAGAAACTAATAATCGGGGGAGACTTTAATGCTAAGTCACGGTTATGGGGTAGCCCTATAGAAGACGATAGGGGTTTGCAGGTTGCTGATCTTTTAACGGAATGGGATCTTAGAGTGATAAACACTAATGATTCACTTACGTTTGAGTGGCAGAGAGGCAACAGTTTTATTGATATTACTGCAGCCTCGCACGAGATGTTAGAAATCATTTCTGATTGGAAATTAAGGTCGGACGAGGAAACGCTCTCTGACCATAAATTAATAACATGGGACATTGAAACCAAAACAAACGCAAACGAGCAGCTAACTATATTTCCGCGGATCTGTAATAAAAAAGCAAATTAGGAGCGGTTTAAACAAAAATTTGGCAAAAGTATGCCAGCGCTCGAAAACGAGATATTTAACTGCCGAGAGGCAGACGAAATAGAAACACTCGCAAAAAATTTAAACGACGCATTGGTAGACGCATCGTCGTACTCCATGCCGCGAAAGAAAACATTTAAAGACAGCGTACCCTGGTGGACCCGGGAACTAACCACCAAGCGGGCAGAAACGCGTAACCTAAGGCGCCGCTATCAACGCGCCTCGGGAAATATAAGAGAATAACGGAGAATAGAATACAATCAAAGTTACCATGAATATAAGATATTAATAGAAGAAACGCGAACAAATAAATTCAAAGAATTCTGCACGCGAAACTCACAAAAAGAACCTTGGGTAACCGCATACCGCGTAATAAGGGGTAAAGAACAGAACATCGCGCTCGGTAACATAAGAAAGACAAATGGCGAATATACGGAAGGTTTTAAAACCACCGCGGAATATTTATTAGAGAAATCCTTTCCTTCGGATAATCCCGAGAAGGATGAGGGGTCGCACTATTTTGTACGTCGGGAAGCTACAGAAGCGCAAGGAACAGTTGCCAATAAGGCAATCCTACTTCACGAGGTCGTCAAGGCTCTTAGGAGAATGAACCCTAAGAAGGCACCGGAGCACAACGGAATCACTTCAGACGCAGGTCTGGAGGCGTGTCTGTTAGCCCGTGCGTCTTTGTCGGGTTGTTTAATCTTTGTCTAGAGAGGGGCGTCTTTCCGCGTTGCTGGAAAGTCCAGAACGTAAAATTCATACCTAAACCTAAAAAGGCGGATGCGTCAGACCCGGGCAGCTATCGTTCAATTAGCTTGCTGCCGGTGCTGGGGAAAGCTTTAGATCGCGTTATGACTACCCGAGTTGAGCACTTAGTGCGTGACAGCGGCGGTTTTAATAACCGACAGTTTGGTTTTATGGAGGGAAAGTCGACTATCAACGCATTCGAGTTCGTTGTCGGGGAAATAGAGCAGCCGAGAGATGCTAAAGAGTACTGTGTCCTTGTGGTGGCCATTGCTTGTTTGCGAGTTAGAAAATAGGGGTTGCCCGCGAAACTTGATGTCTTTGGTAAAAAGTTATTTCTCGGGGCGATTGGCACAGGTTGAAATTCCGGGTGAAGTTTTGTCGCACGAGGTGGAAAGGGGATGTTTGCAGGGGTCATGCTCTGGTCCCACATTTTGGAAGTTGTTGTATAAGAGCATCTTTAGGGTCAAGTTGCCCACAGGATGCTCAATCGTTGGGTTTGCGGATGATACGCTTTTAATTGTCAGATCGCGATTGTTAATGGATATGCGTACAAAACCGAACGAGGCGCTTAATAAACTACACGAATGGTCGCAGGCGGTAAAATTAAGATTTAACACGACGAAGTCAGAGGCGCTTTATTTCGGAAAGAAACCGGGACAGCGACCTACTAGACTAGAGCTAGGAGGGGAGAAAATAACGTATAAGGAAGCAATTACGTACCTCGGGGTAAAGATTGACAATAAGTTAAATTGGAAAGCTCACGTGCAGTACGTTAAAAGCAAAGGCAGCGAAATATCAGACAAAATGATGGCGCCGGCGAAAATAAACTGGGGTTTCAGGGGTAAATCGCTGAGGACGGTCTATGCCGGAGCGATAGGGCCGGCAATGTTGTACGCAGCATCTGTATGGGCGGAAAGTTGCAAAGTTCGGGAAATGCGTTAATTGACGAGCGTTCAACGCATTACTGCGGTGAAGGCGGCGAGGGCGTATAGGACCACCTCCACGGAGGCGGTGTTGGTTATCAGTAGGACTCTTCCTATCAAATATGTCGTTAGGGAGTTTTGATATAGAAGGTTAGTAGATACAGGGAAGGGACTTGAAATTATCGAAGATATTCATCTTGGCAATAGGGAGGTAGAGAAAAAGATTGTCGTATCAGAGTTAGGGCACCCGGCCGATATTAGAGGAATCGAGTTTGTCGAAGGCGATAGGGACGCGACGGGTATCAGAATTTATACAGACGGTTCACGTATGGATGACGGGCAAGCAGGCGCGGCGTTTGTTGTGTTTAAGCAGGAAAGGGAGGTGTTTCGGTATCAAACGAAACTCACAAACTGGAGCACTATCTTCCAGTGCGAATTCTTAGTCATACCAGAGGCAATCGATAACGTCATAAACCACACGGGCAGAGATGAATATTATATAATCAGCGACAGCAAATCAGCGCTGACGGCTTTGACAAACATGAACACCTTAACAAACCTCCAGGCGGACGTATGGAGGATAGCGCATACGGCGCTCGAGTTTCGACGTTTAAAGTTCTGTTGGGTTAGGTCGCACGATGGTAACGTAGGGAACGATAGGGCTGATGAATTGGCTAAAGAGGCCGCGACGGGCGACTTTCGGATATCACATTCGTCGATACCGAGGTCTCTAATTAAAAGAAAGCTGCGCGAAAAGTCAATCAGACAATGGGAAGAGAGGTGGAACAACGCTGCCACGGGCAGGTTGACCCACAAATTCATATCGAGCTTAGAAGCTAGAGGTAATATCGAGGTAGAACTTGATCATAAAATGGTGCAACTGATAACAGGGCACGGTGCCCTAAAAGCGTATTTACAAAGATTCGGTTTAACCGACAACGACCGCTGCGAATGCGGTGAGGGCGCTGAAAGCGCAGAGCACGTGCTTTTCGACTGCCCACTTGAGGCGGCAAATCGAGGGTTAGCTGATAGCAAATTAGCTATCCTAGGTCTAGCATGGCCAAAGAGCCTAGAGGAAGTTGGGGAAGTAGCTAACCAGAAGGCGTTCTGGGCAGCCTTTAAAGAGTTCACGGGAAGGGTCGCAAGATTAGACAGCGATAACCGCGCGTAAATCGATAGGGGGGCAGGATTGGGAATTTTCTATTTTGACCTGGCGTTAAATGATATGAGTTTGGTAACCAAAACCTGTATTTAAATAATTAAAAAACAGGGAAAAAATATAAAAACAAACTGAAAAAGAAATTAAAAAAAAATAAAACAAAACTAAAAAAAAACAAAAAAATTATCATAATATTTATAAAAGTCCATGTGCACGACAACCCCCGCACCACTAATACAATCACTATGACCACTATCTAACCTTATACGCGCGGAAATCGGGAATAAATAAAAACTTAAAACTTAATCCGGGCAAATAAATAAATAAGAACATATAAATCAAAAAACGTCATTAAATTAAATCAATGAAATAAACAAACGAATAAAATAATTAATAAAATAGAGTGAACCGCGCATCCCTCCAGGACTTAAAAGTGAAGTGATAGTGATTGTGATCCCCCAGGACGATTAGTGCATACCCACCGGAACTTTCGCAGTGTATATCCATTTCCCCCTAGCAGTAAGTTTAAATGTATCCAGACGGCCAGATCTTTGGATGCTGGAGAAATATATTAACGAGGTAAGAACAAAATTGTGGCGGTTGTGCTCGCATAAGCATTGATTTATGATAATTAGTAGATTTGAAATAATTTAACGAGCACGTTTTGTGCGTAACGTCGCTAGCCGGTATAATGCTTATGCGAGTTCACCTGATAATTTGGGTTATGTTTTTTGCAATTTATGCACTGCTCAACGCTTAATGCTTATGGATGTTTATTTATATATTTACATAAATATTTATATTTATTTTTATATTTATATTTTTGCCTGCTTTTATTGTTTGTGGTTTGATATTATTTGTTTGACGTTCTGCGCCATTTTTGGTGCCAGCTTATATATAGGAAAGAAGATTGTCTGAGAAGATTGTAATTACAATATAAATCAGTTAGGGAATGATAGGGAAAGCTAGGGACGGACTTATGCTAACAAATTACTTAGACCAGGGAAACAAATGTGTAAATTTATAGGCCAAGTAAAATAGCTGGATTCACTATTAATATTTGGCGTATTCTTAGAAAATTTGAATCCATTTTAAATTAGCTAGCTAGATTTGGATAGTTTTAATTCGACCCTTCAGGTCGCACCGGTAAGCAGAGCTGGCGGCTGCTATCCGTCATTACGGATCCGTCCCCATTGATTTTGTTTGTGTCTTGTTGATCGGGCACACTCCAAATCAACGCTAGGGATACCATCAATCAAACCCTATTTTAAGTTTTTGTTTCAATTGTTAGATTTTTATTTAGGATGTGTTAATTTTGAAGTTAGAATAATTAGGAGCACGTTTATATTTTCGCGTTTGAACCCAGTGTAGTACCTTCGGGTGGAGCATTGGGGACGTGACCGCAAGCATAGCGGCCCCTTAATTAAATTATAATGTTATTGAGTGGTTACTTTCTGTGGGGAAGCCAGGTCTGCTTAAATTTCAGGTAGCAGACTACTGAAACGTTGGAACAAATAAATAAATAAATAAATAAATAGATAGCTGTTAAATGCACCACAAATTTCTTTTTAGGAAAAACATCCATTCCCGTCATATCGCTTACATTCTCTTGTTTAGGAAAAGTTTTGTTATCCGTCCTAGGTCGGATTTAATCCGACCTAGGGCGGACTGGTCAGGGGTGCGCATTGACATATATCCGGATATATGTCGGATATATATGTAGAATGCTAGGTTAGAGTGAAATTATCTCATAGGGTAAAATTGCTTCATAGGGAGAAATTGCCCCCGACCTAGGTCGGATTTATTCCGAATGTTGGACATATGTCGGACATATGACGGACATGGCTGACATATGTTGGACACTGTTAAACATATGTCGAATATATGTAGGATGTATACTGGACATATGTCGGATGTATGTCGGATATAATTTGGATGTATGTCGGTTGTATGTCATACGCATGCGAGATGAGAGAGAAGGACAAAGTAGGGTGGAGGAGAGGGTTGATGTTAGTTTATGTTGTTTGGAGTTAGGTTAGTCGGTGTTGCCTGGAGTTAGGTTAGGTTAGATAAACCTGTCAGGAGTTAGGATAGCTAGTTTTGTCTGGAGTTAGGTTAGGTTAGTTGGTCTTAGTTGGACTGTTAGATACAAGGAAAAAATTTTCCTTCTATCTAACCTAAGTCCACATAAGTCTAACTAAGCTAACCTAACTCTAGACAACACTAGCTATCCTAACCCCTAACAAGTCCAACTAACCTAACCTAACACCAGACAACACCGACTAGCCTAATTCCAAACAACGTAAATTAACATAAACCCTCTCTTCCACCCTACTTTGTCCTTCTCTCTCCTCTCGCATCCATATAACATACATCCGACATACATCCAAACTATATCCGACATACATCCGACATATGTCCAGTATACATCCTACATATATCCCACATATATCCGACATATGTTCAACATATATCCAACATATATCCAACATGAATCCAACATATGTCAGCCATGTCCGCCATATGTCCGACATATGTCCAACATTCGGAATAAATCCGACCTAGGTCAGGGGCAATTTCACCCTATGGAACAATTTCAGTCTAACCTAACATCCTACATATATCCGACATAAATCCGGATATATGTCGATGCGCACCCCTGCCCAGTCCGACCTACGTCAAATTAAATCCGACCTAGGACGGATAACAAAACTGTTTCTAAACAAGGTAATGTAAGAGATATGACGGAAAAGGATGTTTATCCTAAAAAGAAATTTGTGGTGCATTTATTTAACAGCTATCTATGAAGAAAGTTTGACCGAATTGTTTCCGCTAGGCATGGTGTTAAAGCTAAACTTCCATTTTCTCTTGAAGGCACCAACAAAATGGGCCAGGGAGTAAAAGAAATCATCGAAAAAGAAGACCTCGAAAGCTTTAATAAAAAATTCCAAAATCCTATATGTGTGCCGTAAAAAGTGGCACTAGCAGATGTTAAGTTGGAAACTTTATTGGAAGAACTACCAGATATATAAGATGGACTCAAAAAAGATTATTACTATCTTTTTGATATGGATGTAATCCAAGATTTTGCTTGCATATTTAGCTAGATGAAGATGTGTAATTATTTAACTACAAACCATAACTTTTGGTATAAGTGCGAATACGAAGAAAACTGCAATATTATAGTTGACAACGATGAAACTGTGAGGATCGATTGTTTAACATGGCTAACAAGCAATGCAAGAATTAAGACATACAACAAATTTGTGTGTCAGATAACAAGTCCTGGTGTTAATAAACAACTTGCCAATCATATACTAGATTTTTTACGTTGTCTAGATGCACGTTTAAGGGAAACAGTCGCGTCTACTTTGGCTAAAGAACGTGGTATTATGCGATTGGAGGCGAGAATATACAATTGTACAATTGGAAACTATGTCAGTGCGGAACGGATGTATAATCCCTTAAAAAAACTGTTTAACCTTATTGGAAGATAATAAGTTATATTTCCTAAAGGCGCCAATGTACTCGGTACCACTTGACAAAATGTGGTGTAAGCTATCGGATAAGCTGTGAAATAGCTGCTGTTTAGTGTATAATAACCTACTTCAGTACGTGTATTGGAGGAATACAAAGAAATTGACTGGCTTGAAAATTAAGTTGTTCGAAAAACCAGAGGAAAGGGAAAAATTGATAAAGTATATGCTTTCAGTTTTTAGTTTTAACTATTTACCTGTAAACTATTTGGAGATAGTAGAGGAGGAAGACGGCCAAGTTAAAATAAAAATTTTACACAAGTGCTACATTAAAGCAGGTAGTACATATTTTACACAATTTGTAACACCATATTCTACAATTCCAAAAGCAATAATTATTTCGGAGTTGGGGTTGATAAATACGCCTAACTTTGGTCCAGAGGTTGTACGACAATGCGTAGATATTGGTAGTAAACTCTATCCATCTACGCTAAAGGAAATTACCCCATTATACACGGCATACGCTGTAAGTGGGAGAAAAAGATAGATGAAATTAGAGGAAATAGATGCAAAAAGGCCAAAGTTGGACTACATAGAAAACACCGCGACAATACGCAAACAATACGAAGTTGTGTAAGACAAAGAACATGTTATAAGAAAAAATGAGGAAGAATTAAGAGATTATGTTATGTGTCGATGAACTAACTTAGATAAATCCGGGTTCTACAAGCTTTATGCATTTGTGGTTAGTAAGAAAGACTCTTTTAGTTATGTAGGCTTCCTCACGGAAAATCCGTATACTTTTTAAAAGGTTATTCTAAAACGTTTTTTTCAAAATAGCTGATAACATAGACGAACTAAGAAATGCGGGTGTCGTAACCTTGGCGTACACCACATGCAAAACTTTTCGCTAAACATTGTATATTTGCTTAGTAAAAAACCTTTCGAATCATTTAAAACCGAGGTTCTTACAACCTATAACGATCATATATTCCTAGAAGTGGTGGACATGCAACTACGCAACAGTGAGTGGCGGAATAACGATTTCCTTTAATACCGACAAGAAGAAGTCGATCAAGCTAACAAGATACGTATGCAGGATATTGTGGGATAGCCGCGATTAAAAGATTGTCACAAGCTGCAAGAATTACACGAAGGAATGGATCTGGTTGTCGGAGGAATCGAAGAGACACACTTCGGTACATTTTGCAATTCGAAAACCTAGACGCTTTCTATGTATCAAACTATTGGTTAGTAAAAGAGATAGAGAACTTGGGTGTCGACTTAAATTTTAAGCTGCGAATAAAATTAGATAAAATTAAAAGCACTCCCAACAACATAAGAAAGGACTTTTTTCTGTGTATAACTTTGTATTAAAATTAAATTTAAAATGGCTTCATGGTTGGCATTAAATATTTTAAAATTTTGTAATGAATAATGTAAGAATAAAAATTTTAGAATAGTATTACATTGCTCTTTATTTATAAAAGGCTATGACATCGCGACGAAATAGCAATCGCACTGTGCGCATTGACAGGGGCGCGCATGGGCAGTGCGCATGGGCAGAAGTGCGCATGGCCAGTGATGTGTATGGGCGTATACGAGGAAAGCGGAAGTTAACAGTCACCAAGCTTCTAATTTCTTATTTGGGTGGTATGGAGTCTGGTTAAATATTTGATAATTTGCTTGTTCTTTAATGGTAGGTCAAATTGTGTGGCAATACTAAATTTCTTTTTTGTCGTGCCTGAATCACTGCTATACTTGTCCAGAAGTTAATTATCCATAACCTTAAATTGCTAGTTGTCACCCAGAAGTGTTTCAAAAAAGTCTTTAAAAGAGCTTAACTTACTTTCAATTAGTCTAAATCAAATTTCTGCAATTCCTTTTTACATGGATTTCACAATATTCAACTTGGTTTGTTCATCCCAACTGCCTTGTATTAATGTTCTTACGTTATTTAAAAATAGCTTAGGATTGAGTTTATTATCAACATAAAATTTGGAATATTGTTCCAACGAAACACTAGTTGTACTTCATTGCATAGGTTTCCCAATATGAATATTTTTAATCTTAATCTTCCAAATTTTCAACTTTATTTTCGAAATTCCTTAAGTCAGTTTTGAGATTTCCCAAATCATTTCCCTTTATTTCGTGTACTTTTTGATCTAACTTTTTAAGTATTCCACTAGTATCTTCTTCACGTGCATACTGATTTTCTTTAATTTGAACAATTTCCTCTTTAACGTCATCCACATTCTTTAAAATCTGTACTACTATTTCTCCAATTTCAAATTTCAATTCCTCAAGCTAGTTTTTCACCAAATTCTTCAAATTTCTTTTCATTTTTGTCATTTTCTAATTTCAAACTTTTCTTCCATTTGGCCGAATTCTCTCCAGATTCCGCTGATAACTTCTGAATATTTTTATAAAATTTGTCACCCATTTTTTCATACTTCTAGCATTCATTCTTTTCACTCATTTCTTGGAAATTTCATTTATTTTTTTCACTCATTTCTTTCAAGCTTTTTTCATTCTTTTCACTAATCTCCTTTTGTTCCTGCATACTCTAATTTAAATTTAATAAAAAAGCCATCATTTTAGATTCCCGACTCTGTCCCATACTTTGTTCTTTTTAGGCCTCTGGATTACTTTTTTCTGTTACTGCACATAAACGCTTTTCTGAGAACCAATTTCTACTCCTTCAGCTCTCAAGGCTTCACGAATTTCTTTCATTCTATCAATCATACTGGAAATCAACTGAGAAAAACTTCACAAACTTCTTCGAGACAGGGAACTCTACTTTTCAGACGATTTAATCGGGCTTCTAAGTTAGGGCGTCACAAATATTGCTCCCCCGCCTATAATTTGTGAAGAACAAAAATGCCGTGACTTGGCTATAGACCAGTTGTATTAATGAGGATGCAATACAAAATATAAAATCACTATATTACTCTGTCTTTTTTCTTATCTGGCTAGTTCAGCGGAAAATATTTTAGAAATTTTTTTTAAAGAAATGAATCACAAAAACTTCACGAAACATCTATGAACAGTTTTCTAAGGATTCAAAAGCAGCTTTCCTTTATACACATTATCTAAAGGTTCTCTTACATTCAATATAAATAACGTTTATAAAACAACTTACAGCTTAAGCTTAGGCTGAAATATTTATCTAATGATTACCTACTTATCAAAATAATCCTCACCTAATACTTGTTAACAATTACAGAACTCAAACATCTCCTATGTGAAGTGCAAAAATTCTTTTCAAAGTTTCAAGATTATTTATCGATCTTTTTATTACCCCGTTTGTCAGTGTAATTGACCAATAACGCTGGACGCATAATTTAGTAAAAGTCAAAGTGCTTCGATCTCTGATATCAAAAATTACTGAAAATTATTCCCTTGGCAGATAGTTTTAATAAAATTAAAATCTTATTTTAGCTTGATTTACTATTAGGTTACAAAAAATATCATTTCCCTTGTAATAAACGGCATTGAACTCTTTCTGATTTCACTTGAAATCTTCATTTCCAATTAGTCCTAACGCAGAAATATCAGCTTGCAAGATACATTTATTATTAATAGATTCAAATTAGCAGTTGCTCTTGTACCAAGAATATTTATGTCGAAATCGTTTAATTTTCGTAGTACTCTTCAAAATATTTATGCTACATTATTATGAACGCCGATAAAAAAGATTACAAAGTACTCGAAACGTATAAGTTGCATGTCGTATAATAAATTAAGGAATTGATGTTTACTCGAAACTTATATGTTGCTTGGGGTTATGAAAAATGAATTCTTGAGTGATCTTCTTTTTAACTACTTGTGTCTTATATACTAAAATTCTAAATACATTGTTATTTCCATTTTATTATTGATCATGTCTCCGAGAATTAGTCACAGATGATGTAAAAATTACAACGATTTCGCGTTTTAATGAGCTAATTAAGTACGGTCTGTATAATTTATAGCTATTGTAAAACGTCTTTCATTTTTTTTTGATACATTAAAGCATAGCAATTGTTATGTTTTTTTAGAGCTATCAAACGCGTTATTTATTTTATTTTATTGCTTCTTCCGATAGTAAAGTTTCTTCAAATTGGAGCGTTTATTCATTGATACAAAATAATTAGCTTTCTTAAAAGCTTTTACAACATTTCTAGTAAAATGACATCGAATTTTAACTTTTTAAAAATTCTGGAATTAATTCGAAACCAACCTCCTTGAAAGAAGGATACGTTTTATTTAAAACTCATAAAATGGTATTTTTATCAAAAACGTATATTTGATTTTTGTTTTAAATGATATATTGACCTACAAAAAATATGCTTTGGTTTAACGAGAATGCAATGGAACTTGTTATTACAAAGTATAGAACGGTTATTTTCACAGCTGACATGAATGGCTTTGGTATTTACATTTTATATTCGTTTCTCCATCCCTTCATTCTAAAATAAATGCAATAAAATTTATTTTATGGTAAATGAATTGTGTTCTAGTAAATATTTACACACGGATTTCAAAATGAATATCCAAGTATTCTTTAAGATAAGACTTTCTTAATTTAAATGGTATGTGCTTTTTACATAAGAACCTAATTTTTTGTGCTAATGGAATGCGCCTATGTTTATACAGGGTAAAAAATAAATATAGCAAAATTTTACTTTACCCCGTTTTCCTTCTCTTTGGGAAGGTTTTTAAAATAGAATTAGTGTTTAGTGATCTCTCGTGACCTCATTATCACATCAATATATATATATATATATATATATATATATATATATATATATTAAGATATAAATTTTCTTGACCATATATAAATAGTAATGAATGTTCCTGGAAAATGGTCAGGTATAAGTAAAACAACTCAATTTGTTTTCATTGGTTTTTCATATATTTTCATGCTTTACGCGTTTCGGTTCCAAATAACCATTTTCAAAATAGCAGCTAAAAATTACATTGTTATAAATACTATAAAATTATACACTATAAACATATACTTGCACTTCCTTGCTAGATACTAATATTGCTATATCATTTACAAATCTAAACATATCAATCTTTTGTCCCTGTCTAATAATTCCAAATGTCTTCCTGCATTTGACTTACTCCTTTCTTAATATTTATTTCTCTACGTTCCTGCTCTAATTCTATTATCCCTGTTTGCTATTTGTATAAGCTATGTACTATCCGTCTATCCCAAAAACTCATTCCAACCTTTTTGAGTACTTCGAACATTTTTTCCATATATACACGCTTTCCGCCTTTTCGATTGTGTTCTCCATTATCACCCTCAAAGCTGAAATAGCCTTCCGCGTTCCCCTATTTCACTTAAATCCAAATTGAGTTTCTCCTAGTATTTCTTCAGCTTGTTTTTCCATTTGTCTTTGTACAATTCTAGTTAATACTTTGAATCGTTTGCTTTCAAACTAGAAGAGAATGAAATCTTAATTTCATTTGATGTCAGTTCATTATTCCTTAGTGTTCCAATACCACGTACTTTAACATATTTAAAGGATGTTCTTATAGATAGTGATATTGATGATGATATAGTTGAGGACTATATCAAACTTGTTTCGCATTGCATGTCCCAGAACTGTTTTCAATTCAACAACAAGTTGTACGAACAAGATGAAAGAACTACAATGAGAAATAGCCAATCACGTTTCATAGCAAATTTATTTATGTCTTGCATTGAGAGTTAAAAAAAACTCCAAATACTTCCCAAGAATATGGTTAAGGTACGTTGATGGTATTTTTGCAATTTTTGACACTTCTAAATCAAACGTTGAAGATTTTTTTAAAGAATTGAATTCAAAATTTCAAAGCATAGAATTTACGCATGAACTACAAAATAATGGATAAATACTCTTTTTAGATACATTAGTAATTAGAAAAGGTAATAAATTGGAATTTGACATTTATAGAAAAGAAGCCAATGTAAATCGCTTTATTTTGTCTTCCTCCAATCATAGCATACAACATAAGTTGGCTTTATTTAACTTGTTAATTAATAGATTATTGAATTTCTCTTTAAATAAATACAGTTTTAATAAGGAATTTGCTCTTATTAAACAAATAGCGAATTACAATGGTTTCTCTTCTGATATTATAAATAATATTTTTAGAAAGTGTAAAAATAGAATTAACATCCGTAAATCAACGACTTTACAATGGACCACCTCTAACGATAATGTTAAATATGCTAAATTTCCGTTTTACAAAACCACAAATGGTCTTGATAAAATATTCAAACAGATTAATTTCAAAATTGCTTTCAGTAATACTAATAAAATTAAAGATATGCTAGGTAATCCAAAAGTCTAGGTGGAAGAATAGCAAAAGTCGCGGATTTATGAAATTAGTTTTTCAGGGCCAGGGTGGTTTCAAAAATACATTGGTCAGAACAAGAGGAATATAACAACAAGATTTAAATAGCACATTGCTCACTTCAAATATGGTAAATACGAAAGGTCTCAGGTCGCCAAACATATTATTGAAACCAGCCACCCCGTTAAACTAGAAAATGTTAAATTGTTAAAAGCGGTACCAACGTTTTTCTTCTTAAATGCCTATAAATTAATTAAAATTGTTAAACATAAAGGACCCCTCTTAAACACTGATAAAGGGTCCATAGAGCCATCTGCCTTGTTTTCCCTATTGGTCAACAATCAATGAGAAAGCAAGATTAATTTGGTTCCGCTTCAGCAGATTTAGAATTAGTATAAATTAAGTAGATTTTAGTTATAACGTCACAATTCACTTGTTTCTTGTGGAGAACACCAGCCTGCGGGTGAAGAGAATATCCTCGATAGTGTTTAAAGCAACATTTTAGTTAATTGTATGCTGGGAAGGTTTACTTAGGCCTAATTGGTGAGGAGAATATCCTCTGAAGTGTTCCGGAACAACAGCTAATTATTATTTAATTGCAAATTCCTACTGATAATGACCACATATACGTATCTAGTATTTTAAATATTTTTTGTGGTTTTTATTCATTTTTATTTAAGCATACAAAGACTAAAATCTTGCGAGTTCATAAAATCACTTTTAGAAATTTTTTAATATCCTATATTTTGTATTCATTTAACTACATATTAGTAAAAACACATTATTGAAAAAGGCAAATTAATATAAATTTGTATATAGACTACATTTTACAGGTAATGACGAGAATTCTTTCTACAGAATAATTAACGAAAAAGATGTTCAAAATGAAATAAGGAAATGTTCCAGCAGCAAAATCAACCCAGAAGTCAGAGCACCGCTATTATTAAATCAGTATAATACGTTACTGGAAGCATTTTTGAAAAATTAATAATCAGTTCTGCTGTGGCCGATATTTTTAATTTGTCAAATGGCAAATTGTTTAATAACTGTTTACTCGATAAAGCTTGCCCATTAACTAAAAGCACGATAGTATATATATTTAGGTTGGTAAGTCAATTTGGCTCAATAAAAAATTTGAGCCACTAGGTCAATTTTGGTCAGTAAGTGATTGGGCCACATTCTAAACTGAATTTCTCGGGCATGAATCACCTTCTAAGCGACAAATTTTATCCCCGGCTTGAATCATAGCATATCTACAAAAACCAGTAATCAGGTAGTTGTAATCTGTTACATAGCGTCTTGCTTATATTACTTTTCTCAATAATTGTTGACCATACGCATGATAACAGCCATTAACAAATATCTGTTTGTGCTAAGTTGGTTTCGTTCATTCCTCTACTTTACAATATTTCCCTCTCTTTTTTAAACAATTAAATATCCCGGCACCACCATTGTCGTTTATTGTAAATTATATTATGTCAAGTTAGACTATTCGCTATACTCAGCTCTCATGAATACAACAAATTCATGATTTATATTCAACCTGAAAAGATAATTATCCAAATAATTTATAAGTCGCTTTTTGAACTGTATTACTTTAACTTCGTTCCAGTGAACATACTTTCCTTTACGAAGTTTTATATAATTAAAGCAAGCAAATACACGAGTACTTCGTCATAATACATACTGGCTTGTCTGTGAATTTGTTTGTTTTGTTTTAGATTTTACGTATTTACACACGATTTTTATGGATTTTACGTAATCAATACCACGGATTTTTAAAAGTCAGTGACCTCCCTCAACACGATGAAGTGTGGTTCATCGTGAATTAGCAAACCATAGATAAGTTTTTGAATATCTCACATTTATTTATACACATGTATTTCTAAAGTTTTGAAGACCACCACTAGTAAATTTAGTTATTAATCTATTAACGGCAATTAATAATTTATAGAAATACTTATTGTAAGGCTAGGTATAGTGGATCAAACACCATCTTCTATATTTAACACTATACAACTTTGAAATGATTTTCTTGTCGTGCAAACTTAATTACAGTTCAGACATTTAACGTTATGTGATTGACAATTTTTTCCCTTTTAAACAAATATTGTATATTTATTATATTGTACACGTGTGATTTTGGTATTTCATAGATTATCTCAGAGGAGGCAATACTACAGAGTTTCTTGTTAGTAGTTATTTATAATTTTTTGTTCATCTAGTAGAAACAGTATCTTACTTACAAAATATTCCACTTCCTTTTAAATAGTGTCTAAGGCTGCAACTTTACAAGCTCATTATTTTAATAGTGGCTAAGTTAATTTTAATGTTGGTTATATTCGTGGTACACTGCTCGTGTTTTGTAGTAATTTGCTCACATATGTATTTCAAACCGCGCACTTATTTTAAGCCTGTCTTGTATTATTGCTACTTCTACATATTTGATCCTAAAAAACGTACAGTTAGAATTGCTTAAATAAAGAAATCAACAAAAGATAATTTTTTTATTTCTGCGGATTGAATTGTTTTTCCGAGTTTTTTAAATTCTCCACTTCTAATCTGCAATTGTTGCTAATTACGGCACCATAGTATTGTCCTGCGATGGTTGACCGCAACAAGCTTTTACAATTAAACGAAGTTTCAGTATTAATAAGATTTCTAAAATTATATTCAAATATCGACACGACATGGTCAGATTTAATCATTTTTTGTTAAAAGTATTAAAAATACGACTTAAATATACATGATCTTTAGTGGTCAGGGTTATGACAATATTGCAAACATGAAAAGAAAGCAAAGCGGTTTGAAAACGACAATTTTTGAGTTACATTCTAAAGCATTTCCTGTGCATGCTGAATCACAATTTAAACCGTGTATAAACGGTGGAGTAAGATGTGGCGTTTTGAGTACATTGTATTTTTGCTTGTACAAAAACTTTACAACTTGTTTGTGTTTTAACCAATAGGTAGTTTATGTTAAAAAAGTTCGTAAATATTTTACGTTAAATCCTTTGTCCAATATGCATTAGTCAAGTAAGATCAATGTACAACTACGTTTCGATATCATTTTGTGGAAGTGTACAATGCTTTATTTGAAGGACACATCCAAAGCTGGCGATCTCCTGCTAGTATGAGCAGAACACTTAGCAAAATTTCAATATGTTGGTATTCCAAGACGAACCCTAACCTACAAAAGGTGTTTCTTCACGAAGTACTGCAAAGAAATTAATCATTTGTTTCTTCGGTTATACTGAACACTTTGCAACCATTCCTTTAGAAGATTGAAGAACAGTTAACGTTGGGTGGTACACAACTACTTCCTTCCCAGATATCTTCGACGAAATCTGAAAAAGTAACCAAAAACGCCACATGATTCTTATACATCGCACATCAAACACTTAATTATTTGAAAGAGGAAAACTTCGAATTAGTATTTCATTACCGGTGTTTACCAGATTTATCGTTTAACTTCTTTGTAATTTCACATGTCAAACATAAAATGCACGAACATAGGTTTTCATCATCTCGAGAAGCTGTTATAGCTTTCAAAAACCATGCTTTTGAGATATCATGTTTAGAGCGGAAAATATGCTTCGAAAATGGGTTCGAACGCATGCACAGATGTATAAACTTTAATGGCGAATATCTTCAAAAGCAGCACGACAGTGTGTTCCAAACGAATGTTTTTTCCTGGTTTTTGTAAAAACTTAGAAAGGTAACCCTAATATCATCCTGAAAAAAGTCACTCAACTTTTACCTAAAATACACTATCTTTAAAATTATTATACATTACAGTACATCACTTTGAAATGGTAGAATTGACGCAATGCTTTTGAATATTTACTTTTCTGTAACCTCTTAATTTAACTTTTGAACTGCAATTATTACTATAGTTTATTCGCGTTAATTTTAGGATGACGTCAAAACTGGATAAAATGCTACGTTGCCAATGTTGTATGTATTGTTTTAATTCTATCGATAAAAGTTGTATTAAGTGTGACATACTCAAGGAACGCAGACAGCGGTATGTCTGACAACAATGACAAATTCCATAAATCAAAATAAAATGTTTTGACAGTATGTTCACATACAAAATGGTAATAATTTATTATCTTCTTCTTGATAACGTAGTTATACTATATCTTGCATCACACAATTTAGGATAATATAACAAGGAGTTTGACACACAAATATATTGTAGTATTACTAAAAAGTGAGGTTCGTAAAATTTACAGTACTTGATAAAGTATTTGAGGTCATGAACTGTTGAAGGTTTTAGTAAACTAAATATTTATGGGTGAGTTTATTAACTTTAACAGGTATGTAAATACGTTTATTATAAAGTATACAAGGTTTAAATTTTAGTCGAACTAATGCTTGGATACAATTTTCAAATTTGTAACAAAGCCTTAAGCACGAAGAGATTAAGTTAATCAATTCAAAGAAGAGGGCAAAGAAAAGAGACACCATGTAAAAATGAATCATTTGTGTGAATTGTTTAAAAATAATTAATTGCTCGTATATTTGTAATAATCAGGTGTAGCTTTTTTTATTATTAGCTTATTTAAATTGAAATGTGAATAGGTCATTTAAATAATAAACTAGTTAAGAGTTATTTTATTTCATAATGCACTAGCCACACATAGCATTCATAACGTATTTAAATAATTACGAATAATTTCTCATTTCCTTTCACCCTCTTCTCATGCTTTATTCTCTTCATTATGTGGATCATCTACCACTTCTTCATCGTCGTAGTAGACTTTGTTATCGTCTAAGAAATCTTTATGCCTGATACACAAATTATGTAAAACACAGCAAGATATCATAAACTTTGTCATTTTATCAATTGCATGCATATGCAAATGCAATAGCTGATGGCAACGTTCTTTTAATATAGCGAAGGAATTTTCAATTAAAACCCTGATAGCAGATAATCTACAAAACAATCAAATTTGACTAAATTTAAAATTATGCTTATTAACTTACCTTTCATTAAAATAAATTGGCTAGTTGTAAGATTACCATAATTTTTGTACGGAGTTATTAGATTTATCCTTGTGTGATATGCGGCATCTCCTATGTGGTATTGATTATCACAGAACTTTCCAAGTTTTTCACTAAAATCTGACCATTTGAACACTCTAGAATCATGAACAATTCCAGGTACACCTGTGAAAACATCAATAAATTGACTGTTAATATCACATACTGCTTGCAATACAATCGAGGGCAAGTCATGGCGTTTTGTGTATGTACTTTTGATCTTATGTATGTTAATGTAAGATCCATCGCGACAACCAAATCTGTAAAGCAATACTATATACAAAAATAATCTCTGATTATTACTTTACCTTGGCAAATTCAGTAGCAAAAAAATGCTTGCCAACTGCAGTCGGAGGCAATTTAATAATAGCTGGTGCTATTGAAAGTATAAAATTCATAACCTTTTCAATACTACGAAATAAAGTGCTAACACCCATTTCAAAGCGTTGTGCCACTTCGCTAAGAACAACTTTGTTACCTGCAAACCTATTGCAACATAATTTTAATTTACGATATTAAACTCACAACGTGATTACCACAAAAATGCTAACTGTGTTTCCGGTGACACGGGTTCACGTCCTCCATGGTAGCTTTGGATGCCCAAATAGAAACTTGAATCATTAAATTCGCCAACCAACACATCAAAGGTTTGTCTTTGCATTCGAAAGTGCTTCTTAAACTATATCCGTTTAATTATATTTCGAATACAATTTTTTAAAGTTATTTGTATACCTCTTTGTTGTCAAAATTATGAACATCTTTTACAAAATTGTTAATTTTTAGAATCTTTCATTTTTGTTTTTCCAAGAAAAACATATCTTCATCACCGTTACTTTCAGATGAGCTTAATAGTTCTAATGCTACTAAATCACGGTCCATCATAATATTTACTTTGTTTTGATTAGAAATCACAACAGGGCCAACTATCTACATAACCTATAAAAAAATACCATATTGCACTGAAAGCTGCACGAGGTAGTGCAAGAAAAAGTGCACTCAGTGCAACTTGAAGTGCTCCGAGTTTGTCAATGAAACAGTGTAACTAGTTTGTTGCCACATGTAAACTGTCATTGGATTATGGGAACTGCACTTGATGCACACTGGTTTTCTGTTTGGAATTCGCTATAATATTTAATGCTGATGCAACTCGCTAAAACAAATAACTTTTAATGAAAGTGTTTAGTTTCCTTAACCTCATTAAATTTGAAATTATTCGAATGGAATCAAATACATAAATACAGAAATTACTTACGCCTGTTACAGAAGTGAATGGTAGAATTGGCCCATTATAATCAATTTCCTTCTTAAAATAGTCTATTCGTGAAGTTACCATTTCTTGAGCTCGCGTATCCGACGGTTTAGGCATTGTGGATACTTAACATATATGTTATATGTATTCACAAATCAAATAATATGTTTTAGTTTTGAAAAGAATTGTTTTATAAAATATCCAAGATAAAGATAAAAACCAAAATAAACAAGAACCAGCAGGACAACAAAATAACAAGATGTCGAATGACAAATGCTTGGATTTGCAAGAGAAATTGGTGGCAACAGCGTACAGAACTACCAACCTTTATTGTCTTAAATGACAATATTCTTCAAGCGTAATTCTAGGTATTCATTTGCATTTAGTTACCCATACTGTATAACTACATTTGACGTCATCCAAAAGTTATTTTGAATGGACTATAACACAAAATGTCTTAATCTATATCGTTTGCCGAAAGTAACTACCCATTCCACTGCTAAGTAGTAGCATTTTGAATTAGAGGTTGATTAAAAGCGGTCTGAAATATTTCCTTTTGTGGTTAATTACTTATTTCGCGTAAGCCTTTTAATTAAATAATTTGACAACAATCTTCTGCATTTATTGTAAAATACTATTTGGGATGTTAATACATTAAGTACAAATTTCATTTCATTCATCGCCAACTTTATTCATACGGTTGATTAGCCTTGTGGCAACAAGATGCAAACTAAGTAAATTGAAGTTTGCGAATTCGTGAATCGTTTGTAAAAAATTCTATTAAATCGAAGAGAAGGTATAACGCACTATAAAAGGAGATAAGGCAGGAAATGTTTGAAATAGCTAGCGAGACCTAATCAATAACTAGAGGTAAATAAAGAAATACTACAAGAAAAGAACTCCGTTGTCATGCAATTTATAAACCAACGGAATTATTTCCTCAATTCCGTACTTGTTCCTTTGTGTTTCCGAGCACAAAACAGTTTGAAAGGATCCGTAGAAATTCTGATTTGTAGAAATTGCAATTTGTTCTACAATCTTGTTAAAAGTCGTTCCAAATAAGTATCAGTCACAACCACCATAATAATCTCTTGAATAAATGAGAAGCTACATCTTCAGTCCTTCGTATAATTATATTGTTTTGATTTATAATGCGTTACACTTCGGCTATAAAACAATGTATTTATTACATACGTAGAAATTACTTAAAACTAAGTGATAATTTTGTTGTCACGGCGGTACAAGGCCTTGTATAGTAATGTTACCTCCATTCCATTCGACAGTTAGGATTTACGGCCTACTATTAATTTTACAGTTTTTAGATCATCAATACAGCTAATTACTTCAAACTTAATATTAAAGGGTAAATATTTGTACTGTTCTGCTCCCTGTGAAAGCAAGTACAATTTGAGAAATTTTTGTGTTAAACACACAGTAAAAGCTACTGTAATTAAACATTTCAGGTAGTAACCATTGAGCTTGGAATTTTCACGGTTGTGCTTTGATCGTTTGATTTATTGTTATAATTTGTACAAATAGCTACTTACGTTTCAAAACGTTGAAATACCCGCTTGCAAGACATTATTCACTAAAAATAGAAAACCACAAGCTACTTAATCCTTTATTTAAGCACTATATTTCATTTTTCAATGCTCCACTATAGGGTACTACATTGGCTAAACAGTTTTTTTTTACCTAAAAAATTTTGAATCTTGCCGAACCCTTGCTGTTCCAAGCAAGGTAGGGGTCTTTAACGTGCGCGACAACACTCACATCCAGACCCCCATTTTACCTCTCATCCGAATGAGGGCGAACTTTTGTGAAAATAGGCTGCTGCTGCGTGACTCGGAAGCATCGATAATGCCATGCAGCTGTACTTCCCGTTAGTTATTGGACAGAATACAACGACGAATCTTCAGCTTAGGCAATTCTGATAATTGATCAAGGTAATCTTTCTATTTGGCAAGGGCTTTGTCAGGAGTACCATCATCTCAATCAACTGCCAAAATTCATGGGTATTGAACTAGATGTTTTTCAAGAAACGCAAACGAAGCTAACAAGCTCAAGGAATCAAAGACCCGAGCAATTTCTAAAATTATGTTTTTTTTCGTGCACAGGATTTACCACAAAAGAGTTCGTCTAATGAATGATGCCATTAAAGGCCCAATATTTTTGTGAAAGATTATTTGAATCTTTAAGATAGAATACATGTTGGTACCTTAATAATTCTGGTATTACTTCAATTGCACGGCACACGTTGCTATCCCATTCGCGTAATGCAAACCCGCCTAACAGGCATAGTTTGTCTAATTCCAAAACCAATGGTTGAATTTTTTCGATAGGTTGAGACCCAGTCACCAGGTCGTCTGCAAAGGTGCCGAACTCCAATGCCTTAGACGCTAAAGGAAAATTTTGTATCAAGACCGTATTTAGAAAAAAATATCTGAAATAGAATTAGACCTCCAAATTATTTTCTGCTGTGAAAATCAAATTCTACGATTTGGAATATGTTACTAAACAAGCAAATCTGGATTTTCAATTTTAATGCGAATAAGAAACGTTTTCAATTAATTGCTAGACACATCAACCGGTTACAAACAAATAAAACACTCTCTAACTGAGGGCGACGCTTGAATCTGAACTATTAAATTTGATATGAATGCAAAATTTGTTTAGCTCCGATACTGTGTTGGTAATAATTTAGTGTGACATTGATTATTTTCAATATAAGTACAACAATAACAACACACCAATCACGGTATTCCTTTTCTGGGTAAACAAACCTATCACCTCTTTCTGGGGCAATATGCAGGGTATAACTCTAGACTACTACACTATTTCTACTCTCAGCACAATTCACATTCTTTATCTACATCTCTCTGTCTCTACACGCTCCCTTTGCCTCTGCAACATTTGGACATAGCTTTTAGCATGCTTTTTTATTCCTCAGACTTCTCACCTGTCGTTTATTCAGTACCTCATCAACTAGACTCAACCATATTTTACGCGGTCTGCTCCTTGTAGCTCTACCAGTCATCTTACTTGAATATATACGCTTGGTAAGTCTATACTCATACATTCTTTCCTCATATCCAAACCATCTAAGCGTGCTTTGCTCCCTCAACTCTTTAAGGGTCACTTGGACCCTACACTCTGCTCTAACTTATTTGTTCGTCATTTTGTTTCTCAATGTTTTCCGCACACCCTTCTTAGGAACCTCATTCCTGCTCCATTTATACCACTAACATGCTTTTGATACTAGACCCACGTTTCGCTTTCATACAGAACAGTTGGCAAAAATACACTGCTGTAAATGACCAGCTTTGCATTTATACTCAATACTTCATTTCTATTCACTACCTACATACTCCCAGACACTTTTCTTACAGCATTAGCTCTTCCTTCTATTTCACCATCCAGTTTTCTATTACCCAAAGCCTTCTACCAAAGTAGACAGAGTCATTCACTTTCTCTATCGTGTTATTGTCCATTCTAAATACAAAGTTATCAATTCCGTCATATCTGTCAAAAATTATTATTTTCGCCTTATTTGCATTCACTTTCAATTGCATATTTTTACACACCTTCGACAGCCTGTCAGGCATTTGTTGCAAATCTTGTTACCATTCAGCCAACAATACTACGTTATCCGTATACAACAGTACACTGCCATTTGTTTCACCAATTTTCACTCCTTTCTTTCCTTTGAAAGTCTGCTTAATACATTTATCCATAAACACATTGAACACCCATTGAGACATCACGCAGCCCTGTCTTACACCTTCCACAATATCAAAGTATCGCCCCATGTTACTATTCATACGAACACATGCTTTATTGCCTTAGTGCATAGCTCCGTAAATTTTATCAAGCACTTGTTTACACGGTATTCACGTAGCGCCTTCCATAATTAACTTCTGTTCTCAGAGTCATACGTCTTTTCCAGATCTACAAATGCTGCATACATTTTCTTTCTGGCATGCATAGATTTTTCGACAATTTCTTGCATTGCAAACATCTGATCCACATATCCTCTTCCAGGCATAAAACCACCTCGAACGTCCTATATCTTGCTCTGCGTTCTCTAGCGAACTCTCTCGATCACAATTTTTCTATACACTTTACTGGGCACATTCAACAAACTTATCATCATCATTAGGTCTTCAGTCCTAGAACTGGTTAGACGCGTACCATCATTGTTCCCTTTTCTGAACTAACCTACAGATTTCCCTGAAATATGCACAGTTTGCATCTATAACTGTCTGATCTAGGTCTACATCTACCTCTTTTTTCCTATCTCTGCTTGTAATATATCACATACTATTCCCCAAAAATGCCTTAGAACGTATTCCGCCCTACTATTTCTCTTTTTCCCCAGATATCCTTGTTCCCCTACTATTTCTGTAACTTATTTGTTATTATCTTTGTCTGTCCATGCTATCGTCCTCATACATCAGAAGCACAGCATTTCAAAAGGCTGCTACCGTTTTTCTGTCTGCGTTTCAGACTGCCCGTATTTCCTAGGCATACTGTGCTGTGCTCCACACATATGCTTTCAGCAATTTTATTCTTATTCTATGTTTGTTGTCTTTCCTCATAGGCGCTGTTCTTTCTTGTTAGATGCAGTTCATCACTTTCTATTGTTTTACAGTTACATGCCCTATTTCTCCGACCTTCAATGGTTGTGAAGGGAGGTAAGCAGCCTGTGGCTGCCAAGTTCCCCCAACACTTAACCATTTGGCGATTTAATATATTTTCCAATTTATCTTTTCGCACAGTCAACATTAGTTGCAGGTATTTCGCAACCAACAACTAGTTGTTTATACTAATCATTAGATTTATCTGCGCTTATTTTTTCGTCATTAGGTTTTCCGTCTCAAAACTGGTTGGACACTCACCTGCACTTATTTATATTCTGAGCTAGCCTACATAGTTCCCTAAAATTCTCACACAGCATGTGTATTCAGCTCGTTCCCTTTCTATTGTTTTCTAATTTTATACCCTATTTTACCGAGATTCAGTGAAGGAGGTTAAGCAACCTGTGGCTACCAAGATCCCCCAACACTTAGACATTTGTCGATATAATGGTTTTCCAGTAAATCCTTTCACACACTTAACATTATTCGAGAATATTGCCCAACCAATTCTTGTAGTTACTTATAATAATCATCATGTTTAAGCACAGTTATCTTTTCGTCATTAGTTTATCCATCTTGGGATTGGTTGGATGCGTACCTCCATTGATTTCTATTCTGGGCTAGCCTACACATCTCCCTGAAACCTCTACAGCCTACATCTTTTACTATCTGTCTGCAGTAGTCTAATCTAGGTCTGCCTCTTCTTCTCTTTTTTCCTATCTCTGCTTCTAATATATTCCGCACTATTCCCTCATGCCGTAGTATGTGGCCTATCATCCTATCTCTCCTATTTTTACCGTTTTCCACATATTTCTTTCTTCCCCTACCATTTTAGTACCTCTTCGTTCTTAACTTTGTCTGTCCATGATATCTTCATCATACGCCTGTAGCACCACATTTCAAAGGCTTCTACCTTTTCTTGTCCGCTTCTCCTATTGTCCAGGCTTCACAGCCGTACAGTGCTGTGCTCCACACATATGTTTTAAGCAATCTTTTCCTTGTTTCTATGTTTGTGGTCTTTGAGCACAGTAGTTGCTTTTCTTGTTAAATGTAGCACGACCTTGTGCTAATCTTTGTTTTATATCTTTTGTGCTTTTCCCATCTTGCGTTATTTGGCTTCCTAGGTAGCAGAAATCCTTAACCTCTTGTAAGTTCGTGTTAGATACTTGTATTCTTGTTTTGATTTATTTTCCCCACCTTTGCAAACTAGAACTTTAGTTTTAGCTTTGTTAATTTTCATACCGTATCTCTCTGTCAGAACCGTTTCCATTTCATTAAGAGCAGCTTCTAACTCTTCCTTGCTAGACGCTAATACCGCTATATCATCTGCAAATCTAAGCATATCAATTTTTTGACCCTGCATAGTAATTCCAAATGTCTTCCTGCATTTGACAGTATTCATTGCCTCTTCTATGTACAAGTTAAAGATCAATGGGGATAGGGCACATCCCTGTCTCACCCCTTTCCTAATGTTTACTTCTCGACGTTCCTGCTCTAATTCTATTACTGCTGTTTGCTCTTTGTATAAGCTATGTACGATTCGTCTATCCCTATAACTCATTCCAATCTTTTGAGTATTTCAAACATTTTTTCCAATTTACATTGTCGAATGCTTTTCCAGATCTACAAACCCTATATACATGCTTTCCCTTTTCTATTGTTTTCTCCATTATCACTCTCAGAGCTAAAATAGCCTCCCGCGTTCCCCTGTTTCGCCTAAACCCAAATTGGTCTTCTCCTAGTATTTCTTCAGCTCGTTTTCCATTCGTCTTTGCACAATTCTAGTTAATATTTTTGACACGTGTGCTGTCAAACTTATTGTTCGAAAATTTTCACATCTATCCGCGCCTTTCTTTTTGGTATGGTTACTATGATGCTACGTTTGAAATTTTGGGTATCTCGCCTGTCTCATACATATAGCTTACAAGTTGGAAGAGACGTTCTGTTACTGCTTGTCCAGCGGCCTTTAGAGTTTCTGCTTGCACCTTATCTGTACCCGGCGCCTTACCATTTTCAGACTCTTTAATGCTAATTCAAACTCGTCTCGAAGTATAGGATATCCCAAGTCATCATTTTCAATGTCTGATTCCTGTTCTAATGCAGTTAGTTCCTCTCCTGCATATAAATTCTCTATATATTCTTGCCATCTACTCACTTTCTCTACGTTTTCTATAATGACGTTTCCTTGTGCGTCCCTTATATTTTTACTATACGGTTTTATATCCCTAAAATTCATTCTAATTAATTTGTATGCTTCGTCTGGCTTTCCTATTTCCATCTTAGTTTGTACCTCTTTGCACTTTTCATCAATCCATTGTTCTTTAGCTTTCCTGCATTTTCGAATAATTTCCCATTTTATGGCTTTGTATCTTTGTTTTCCTGTTTCGTCTGATTTATTTTTGTATTTTCGTCTTTCTTCTATTAAATTCACGATATCCTTTGTTATCCATGGTTTCTTATTTTCTTTTGTGTATACCCCAGAATATCTCTGGCCGCCATGTCTAGGCTGGATTTAATGTTATTCCATTCTATTTCTACTTCCTTAGTTTCAGATATTTTCCCGATATCATTCAGCAATTCATTTGACTTTTTCGAATCTTAATTGAATATCTTTATCTTTTAGTTTCTCTAAGTCCAAGTGCCTTTTTCCGTTCCTTTTTTCAGATTTTTAAATTTAAGTGCGGCCTTCATAATTACGATGTTGTGGTCAGTATCTATATCTGCTTCTGGGTAGCTTCTACAGTCTTTTACTTGATTCCTAAACCGTTGTCTAACAAGAATGTAATCTATTTGATATCTTCCTATATCTCCTGGCATCTTCCACGTATATCGTCTTCTAGCATGATGTTGAAATAATGTGTTTGTGATGATTAAATTGTTCTTGTCGCAAAATTCTACCAGCCTATTTCCCCTGTCGTTTCTCGTGCCTAAACCAAATAATCCTACTACCGCTCCTTCCCTACCCTCACCTACCACGGCATTAAAATCCCCCGTAATTATTAAATTTTCATGTCCTTTTACGTATCTTAATATGTCTTCGATATCTTTGTAGATGGCTTCTACCTCTTCGTCACTGTAGCTAGAGGTGGGCATGTAAACTTGTATTATTACTGTGTTTACCGATTTAGATTCTAATCTAACCATGAGTACTCTTTCGTTCTTTTGTAAGTAATTTTCTACACAGTATCCTATCTTTTCCGCATAACTATCCCCACACCCAAATTTCCTTCCTCTGCTCCTGTATGAATTACCCTGAAGTCTCCACTCCAAAATCCCCCGCCTCTGGCCACCGAACTTCGCTGATCCCTACTATGTCTAGTGATAACCTATTCATTTCGATTTTAGGTTCTCTAGCTTACCTACTTGCTTCATACTTCTAACATTCCACGCTCCGACTCGCAGAATGTTCCCTACTCTTATTTTAACTTTCCGATCGCATCCTCCGAAGTAGTCCTCCCGGAGATCCGAATGGGGACTATTTTAACTCCGGAATCTTTTACCCCAGAGAATGCCATCATGTTTGTATCAATTTAAGTACGCTGTGTACTTGGGAGATTAATGTGGTGGTTTCCCGTTGCCTTCCACATCGCGGTAGTGTGTCTTAGACTGCCATACCGACCCCTATGGTCTCTGCCAATCTAAGTACCGAAAGAGCCGCTGCCCTCTTTCGGGGACCTGTCTTAGTCTGGTTCCTCACTAACGACCCTACTACTTTGGTTGGACCTGTAGTTTGGCTCTTTAGCTCATTAGAACACGCAAGCCATTTCACCTGTTCTAGTAATTTAGAACTTCGGCAAGGTGCAGGTCCATTCGAAATGGCAACAAACTTATAGGACGATAATTTTTGCATTCAAACTTGCAGTCTTTATCTATGCGCAAAGGGATAATGATCGCACTTTTCCAACCTTCAGAAACCTTTACTTGTTCTATACACAACGCTATCAGCTTGCACAAACATTCAGTCAGTATCCTGGACAGATATTTAAGCATTCCACTTGGTATTCCATCCACACCTTCCGCTTTGCCATTCTTCACGGTTCCCACCGCCTTCCATGCTTCATCTACACTGTATTTGAACTCTGTACTATCTACGTTTTCGACGAGTACATTAGTGCTTTATTCATTATCCACACAGTCATCTGTATCCTTCTTACCACCACCATACAGCGTCTTAAAATACTCTTTCAACAGTTTCTCACACTAGTTTCGTCCGGAACATTTCCATCTCTACTGTTAACAACGCCATTCACACGCTTATATACACCTTTTCTTGTCTTCCGTACCCATTTCCAACACAAGTTTTTATTCTCTTCAAGATGACTCTGCATTTTTTCACCCCCCCCTCTATCATTTGCTCTTTGCTTACCCTCAGTACTTCTTTCGCATATCGCCTTTTCGCCTTATGTACATCCTGAAGTTGCCCTCCTAACTCAATATCCTTTTTTGCAATTATTCTTTTATACGACACTTTCTTTTCTCGACAACATTTTTGACCTCATCGCTCTACCATGCATTTTTATTACATGTATCAACCATTCTTGTTCCACATACTTCCAAAGCACATTTCATCACACTGCTCTTCAAACAATTCTATGCTTTCTTCACATTTTCAGACTTCAGAGCATTCTTCTATTCCTGTCTGCAGTCATACAACTCCTCTCTAACATAGTAGCATACTTATTTTTGAGTCGACTCCTCCAATAAACGTTCTACCTTCTCTCTTGATTGTCTCACATTATGCTTTCTTCTCCACACTTACTTTCGGCTAAGATCAATTCTGGACAAAACAAGAAAATGATCGGTCCCACACCCAGATCCTCTGATTACTTTCTTGTTTTTTACCAGTTCCCTTAAACTTTTATCAAATACAACAAAATCAATTATACTTCTCGCATTTCCCCTTTGCTATGTGTACTTGTGTATGTAGTATGCTTACACCCCTACATGTGATTTTATGAATTTTTGGTATACCGTAATAGTGGGGTGGTTTACTGTAATGTGGGACCAGTTTGCTTCTTTCTTTGTTTTCGTACTTATTTTTAAATTTATATAGTTTTGTATATTTTATTTTCAATTGATTTTGTTGGGTCCGTTTCTAAACTAGTGTAATTCTCAGTGTTTAAGAGTTCGTTGACTTTAGCGTTGTAATTGTTTTTATTCATTACTACTGTTGCATTGTCTTTGTCAGCAGGTAGAATTATAATTTAGTTATCGTGTTTTAGATTGTAAATTGCTTTTATTTCGTTACTACTTACAATTGGTTTTATTTTGTGATTCTTTTTTATTTCGGTTTTGCATCGTACTCTAAATTCCTTTGCTTGATCTTCTTCCAGTTGGTTCGCTGTTTTCTCAATACGGCTGATTATTTCAAATATTGGTATTAATTTGGGTGTTACTGCAAAGTTCAGGCCTTTTGATAGAATTAGTTTTTTTGTGTCGTTAATAGTTCTGTTTGATAAATTTATGACGATGTTTAGCATGGTGTTGCCGTTTATAAAGTTTTAGTTTGCGTGTTACTTTTCTTTATAAATAGATTATTAAATTTCTTTATGTGAATTTCTTTTGTTTGGAAATTTCCGATTCGTAGTAGGTTTTGCACAAACGAGAATTTTATCAAAATCGTCTTTTGTTACATTTATTCGTATGAAACTTATAATGCACTCAATATATTGTTTTAACTTATAAATAATGTGTCGGTGGTTCTGTAATATTACTCTCATCATACCATAACTTGATCTTTCAAGGCAGTGGCGTAACTACGATTTTTGGGCCCCCCCGCAAAAATTTTAAAGTGGGCTCTCTTTAAAATGTATTACTTTTACTGGCTTATATTTAGCCATATTTTTAAATTATAGTACATGTAGAGAAGGAAGCAGTATAGAATTAAATACATATACTATATTAATCAAGTGCTTTATTAATTATAAAACCAAATTACATAAATTCAAACTTATAAGTTAATTAATATTAAATCTACATATTTATACGCCGCACAAAATTATTTACACCTAAAATTTGATACAGTAAAAAACCTATGAGCTAGCAGACATTCCAAATCAAATTCAAAATTTTGTTTTTCTTGCATGTTTTGCTGCAAACGCGTTTATTGTATCCTCTATATTCATATTTTTGGCAGTGTCATGTTCTACTGCTAAGAGGATAAATCGTCTAATCTATCTTGTGAAGTGCGGTTCCTAAGATAATTTTTAATAATTTTTAATTTTGAGAAAGATCTCTCCGCACTTGCAACGCTAACGGGTAAAGTTAGGTATAACATTAAGGCTGTTATGGTGTTTGGAAAACTGCTAGAACCTGTAGATTTGGAAAGTACTAGATATTCTAAAATTGTAAGATACCGTTAACATTTTTAATTCATCACAAATAAGTCTATTATTTTTGAGTGTAGTAAGTTCTATACCTATAGCATCATTTAAATCTTTGTAGTAAAATTTTTGCAATTGTTTTGCCTTAGATAAAATATCGTCTGCAGTTAAATTCAAAAATACATTAGGTTCTAAGAAATTAAACTTTTCGTTTACATGAAAAAGCGATTTAAAACGATTCGACAGCTGTGAAATTATAATATCCATTACGCGATAAAATACATTTATTTTAAATTTAAATTCTTCATCATTAAATCGATAATCATTGGATAATTCATCGTAATGCTTTTTATTTTTGGTTGCCTTTTTTATAAATTCCGGTTTAATATTCCATTGCCCTGCAACTTTCGCTGCTTCCTCCTTGATGTTGGAATAGTTATTTCTTGTTTCCTTGAAAAATTTTAAAGTTTTTGAAATAAGAGAGTTATCTGATTAATATTCGCCTTTTCACTCTGAGCAGTTTGTGAGAGCTTGTTAAGCTCTTCTAGAATTTGACTTAAAAACACTTAAAAAATAAAATTAAAATTATCCATGCTAGTTAATATTTGCTTTGCGTCATTTCGTTCATCTGTTTTTTTGATATCATAATAATTTTATTAAGAGACATTACTATATCTTTATACCGAATTCTTATGGCAGCTAAAGATTTTACTCGATCCGCCCAACGTGTCGGATTTAAGCGTTTCAATTGTGTGAAATTTTCTTTAAAACAGAAAGCCAATTCCATCTTACTATACTATTAGCAAAAATGTATATATGTTTTCTAAAAGTAGAAAAACGATTCTATTTCTTTTATACCTTTAACGGCATCATTTATGACTAGATTTAAGTTATGGGCACTACAGTGCATATATAAGGCTGCAGGCTCTATGTTTAAAATTCTCTTTGCACGCCAGAATACGTACCGCTCATAACGTTAGCTCCATCGTAGCCCTGCCCTCTACATTTATTTATATCTAATTGCATGTTGGTTAAATTGCTTAATATAGTATTACATAGTCCTTCAGCAGATTGGGACTCTACTTTTGTAAAACCCACAAAAGTTTCACAAATATCTATTTTGGTTACCTCTCCCAAGCTGTCTTTTTAAAATCAATATATCTTACAATTTTACTTAATTGATCAATCTTAGTTATATCCTGTGTAGTGTCTATTATGATTGAGAAAAAGGAGCGGATCTAATTTTATTTAATAAAATATTTTTAAGTGTGCGCTTAAAGTATTAATAATATCGTTTTGAATTTTGGGAAAGATATTTAATTGAACCTTTGGGTCGTTCAAGCACTTTTTGTAATATAGGATCATAGTTACTAATTAAATGAACTAAACTTAAGAAATTACCGTTGTAACTGTCTTTTGAATCAGAAAAACTTTCTCTATGTCCTCGAAATGACAGCATGCGCTGGGATAGTGTTAAAGTAACATTGAAAAGTCTGTGTAAAACATTTTTCCAAAATTCAGTTTCTTGTTTTAATAGTAGAGTATCTTTCTTATCTATGGTATAATTTTTTTCCACATATCGTAAATAAAACAACAAGTTAAATGAGATTGAGCAAGCAAATGCTCTTTAATTTTTTGATAAACCCTGCCAATCATTAATTCCGGTCGTCCAACTTGACCTTACTGAAGCAAACAGCCAACATGGTTGACAATAAACACAATTTTTAATTTAGAATAACACAACCACCCATTTGAATTGTGTGGTAAGTTTAACGTATTGCTTTTATTTTCGCTTGCAGTTATTAAGTAATAATAGTGAACTGAAAAACTTCTATTTTTATTATCTTTAGGAAACGCACCATCTGGTCTACACAATCCGTAATTAATTATTTCTTTTCTTAAATTGTCATGTTGTAAAACATTGATTTTTAAAAATGTGCAAAATCGGTTGGATATTCTTTCGTCAGATCCATAGATAGTTCATTAAGTGAAAAGTACTACTCACATTTACCTCTGTAATTGTAGTGGTATCTAGTTCCAAATTTCTATCGCGGCCGTCATTATGTGATGTACTTGCGCCCTGGGTGAGAGTTTTAAAATTGTTGACGACTGCTGTTCGTCTGTAGCGGAACTAGTAGATGCTACTGTCGAAAGCCCAATTTCTTTCATAGATTGTTCTTGTTTTTCGGACTCTTTAGAAGTAAAAAAGGAACTTATTTTTGGAATCTTGCTCTTTGATTCTTCCAATAGTTTCCTTTTCGTTTTTTGCAGCGCCGCTTGTAGTGCTCATTGTATATTATTTCCTGCAATTTTGAATGAAATTAATTATAATGTAATTAGATAAGTAATAATTATTTAAAAGCCTTTTGAAATTACAAATAACACATACATACTTTGCTTTAAATGCTTTAATTAACAAAATATAAATGATTTTTATTGAATGCTTAAAGATTTATTTATATGTATTTCTCAGCGCGACTTCAACTATGATCAAATCAACAGTAGTTTAATAAAAATAGATATAAATACTTACGTTTAAATATGAAAGACCTCCTGTAATACGAACACAACACTATTGAGTAAAACGTACTGGAATGCTTTTTACTTCCTTTCCGTTATATATAATGCAGCTAATGCAAATACGTTGCAACCAGCTGACTAGAAACCACAAAATGAATTTCTTTCTAGTATTATATTTCTAGAAAGCGAAGGTTACTAAGCTACCTGCCATCCTGTGAATCTGTACTGTACAGACAATAGCCCTTTTATTCCTATTTAAAATCCCACAAACCAAACTAACCCTACTATACGTCGTTTAATAATGCTTTACCACTTTATACAACTTATCACTTAAGAATAATATAGACATCTTTGTTATTAAAGTTTACAGTCTCTTTCATCTGTTTATTAACCCTTACAAAATAGGACAGAACGGATAGAAAGAAGAAAGGATGCAGGCTGCAGGTGGTGTTCAGTATTTATCTTAATTATTATTTCTTGTATTTCAGCAGTTCCTAGTAGTAACATCAAGAAAACGTTCGTTAACCTGCGGTTTCTGAATTATCTGCAATATTTTCTTGACCGTTTCTTACCTGCCAAATACGTTGAAGATGAATAAGTTGAGTTTATTATCGTTTGGGCCTTCTTGCACTTGGGGCCCCCCCGCATAGCGGGGGCTGGCAGGGGTGTAGTTACGCCACTGTTTCAAGGATCCTTGATAGTTTATTGCTTGTCTGACCAAACTGATTCTGAATTCTTTTAGTATTATTTCGTTGTTTCTGCATTTTATTAAGAACGCGAGAGAATTTTTGGAGTGCGATAGCTTTAGGTTTAGATTGTCTAGGTGTCAAAAACAAATACAAATTTCAAGCCCATACCTGAATTGTAAATACTCCCTGCATGTTTGTTTTGTATTTTTCTTAATCTTCTTTGGGAATTAAACCACTCAGAGTTGTTAAAATCGTATTTATTTACGTTTTGATCCATGATCTAGGATAGTTGTCGAAATAATAAAAATTTGAAGTTTCACATTTATGACATAATTGAAGGTGACTTTGATTTATTAATATTTGATTTGAATACATTAGGTGAAAATTTTAAAATTTAGAAGAATAAGTGTCTTCAATTTGTGTTGCGCCCTGGAGCGACTTTGGGGTAGCTTATACACTTAACGTGAAATCCGTTGATTAATTTTTATATAGTTAAATTTCATATAAATACAATAACTTGAAGATTGGAAAACATTTTTTAACATCTTTCTATTTATACGGTTGAGGTGATGGTTCTTTCAGAAGTGTGCGATTACGTTACCGTAAGGCTTAAGCAGCCGCTTTTTATATTTATCTTGAAGAGGAAAACTACTCTTTTTCCACGATATTTAGTAAAATAAAAACTCGCATTTCTTATTGTATTCACGATCATATAAATTTCTATTAACTTTGTAACAGAACACTTAGTAAGATTTTATAGGATGCCTGAATAAGTAATCATTTCAATTTGAAAGGTAATCGATACTTGTTAATGAAAACTCGCATGATCGTGAATACAATAAGGAATACGAGATTTAATTAGGAAATGTACGATGTAGAAACGGTATGTAACAAATCCCCTCTAGCAAAACTAAACAATTAGTGTTGGCATCAATTACGAATGATTCCGCTATTGATAGTAGTCGGAAATTACTCACAAAATACAAGAGTACGTTCCTGGTGACTAAGCTACATTTAACGACCGATACAAAGTAGAGGATATCGGTGGTAACTCAAAACGTACACATACTATTTCAGCAGCAGATAATATTAAAAAGTGTCATATTTTTCAAGAGTAAAATTAAGTGTTTGATAAATTTACGTAGTAATGTAATTTCGTCATATAAGCACCTGAAACGAGTGGACAGTAAGTTTAGAAGCTCATTATAAACGCTGACAAAGTACACGGCCTTTGATTCATTACGTGACTATACAAATACTTACATAATGATCAACAGATTATTATACGTGACAAGGTGTAACGCGCGCTCTCTCTCTCTCTCTCTCTCTCTCTCTCTCTCTCTCTCTCTCTCTCTCTCTCTCTCTCTCTCTCTCTCTCTCTCTCTAAGGGCACGTTCAATTTATAACCCGTTCTTTGTAAAAGTTCGCGTACGTTTATTCGCTTTTAAATTGTATAAATTATGGGAGGGTTCTAAGTATAAGTTCATCAATTATTAAGAGAGGCTTCTGTATTTTTTTAAATTGATCACGTTTTGCGGACCAATCTTACTACCATCTTCAGTCAGCAACAAGTACGAATTTGGATTCACTTGTGAGTGAATAGTGTAGGGTCCTTCAAAAAGACGAAAAAACTTACGAATCTTGGCGTTTTCTGCTGAAGAGAGCGGATGGGTTTTTACTAATACTAAATCACCCTGCTTAAAAACTACAGGTTTGTAAGTCTTATTTGCCTTCTGTTTGCAAAGTTCAGTCCTAGATAACATTCTACTATGAGCTAGTTGCCAACACTCCGCCTGAGACTTTAAAATAGAATCTTCCACGATGGGATATCAATTATTTGTCGTATATTATTTTCTGCTCTTTACCTAAATTGCAAAAGCATGAGAGTAAACCCCGTAGATGAATGGATACAGTGATTAAGACAGTGTTCGACCTCAGCCAAAACGTGTGCCCATTTGCTATGTTTATCAAAACAAAACGCCCTAATAATCCGACCTATTTCGCGATTTGCCTTCTCCACTAAATTTCCCTGTGGAAAATACACGGAGGTATGTTTACACTTCACCATTTTTTTTTAAGAGTTGCTAACCATAACTTGGACTTAAACTGGGTCCCAGTGTCTGTCAATACAGCTTTTGGAACTTGGACATCGGTAAAGTAATTCTTTACTTGCCGATTAACAATACTGCGAGAAGTTGCTCGCTTTAAGGCATACAATTTTACGTACTGTAAAAACGCGTCCACGATTTCCAATATAACCGTAGGACCTCCTCGGCTAGACGGCAAAGGCCCGATCAAATCGCAAGAAACTAAATCACCTGGTTTTAAACATATTACTGAATTACACGTTCCCACCGTAGTAGAGGAACTTTTTGTTTTCTGACACAGATCGCAAGAATATACATACTGGCGATAATTTTTGTACACCTTCGGCCAGTAGAAATCTACTGGCATGTGAGCAAATGTTTTTTCGGCATCAAAATGCCCTATATCAACAGTTTAATATGTAATTTCGGGATACACAAGCGATATCCGGACTGACCCCTCTCTTCGGGCCGGCGGAATAATAATCCTTCGTGGAGTATATACTACTTATCAATTCGTATCGAACTTACTAGTTCATCCTTCCCTTCTAAATAATCAATTTTTTCGCTAATACACTTTTCATTTCGTTGATCTTGTGTGATTATTTTTAAACTACTCTTAAGTTTTTGATATTCTTCGCTCAATTTTATCATAATTATTCTCACCTTTTCACAATCGTGTGGTTTCGCCTTCTCGATCCCTTTAAAGGGAACGCGACAATATGTCAGCGACAACATTTTCTTTACCCTGAGTATATTGGATATAGAAATTAAATTCCTGTAAATAAATAGCCCATCGAGCTAATCGTGAGGTTTTTAACGGACAGCTCATAATAAATGACAAAGCCTTATGATTGGCCTTTTGCCCAAGTACCAAGGTGCGCCACTGTTGCAATGCAAATATCACTGCCAAGGCTTCCTTCTCCGTGACGGTATAGTTTATCTCCGCCTCTTTCAAGGTCCGACTTGCAAATGCGATCACCATGCGGTCACCGTCGTTATTTAATTGAAATAACTCCGCTCCTAACCCACAATTAGAGCTATCGCTCTGTATAAAAAAACGTTTGGTCAAAATTCGGATGATGAACCATCGAAACTTCTAAATATCCCTGCTTTATAGATTCAAAAGTTCCTTCTTCAACGACAGACCGCCCCACACACAGCCATTCTTTAAAAGTCTCAACAAAGGTATTGTTTTTTCTGCAAAGCACTCTACAAAACGTCGGTCATAATTCACTAACCCTAAAAATGCTTGCAGTTCTTTACGATTTCTAGGTTTTGGCATTTTGGTAATAGTCTCCACCCATGCAGGGTCCATGCGGATTCCCACAGAGAAAACAATGTACCCTAAATAATTTACTTCCCCTCCTGCAAACACGCATTTTCGCAATTTCAATGTTGAATTAGCTTCCTTGAAAGTAGAAAAAAGTTTCGCTAAATGCCCTAAATGTTCATTAGTACTCTGAGAAAACACCAGCAAATCGTCGACAAACACCAGAACAAATGATTCGAACTCTGGACTTAAAATTTCGTTCAACGCTCTAATAAAACTGGCTACTAACGTAGCCAGCCCGAAAGGCAGTACTTTAAAAACATACGTTGTATTTTTGTAAAGAGATCCAGTGTACTTCTGGTCCGCTACCGCAATCAGTATTTGCCAGTATGAACTGGTCATATCCAATAAGGTAAAATACATACCCTGCGTACATTTCAATAACATCTCCTCTGGTTTTGGAGAAATCACGTGATCCAAAACCATCTTACTGTTTAGATGACGAGCATCTAGACGTATTCGCACCGCACCATCTTCTTTTTAACCATTACCAGCGGAGAAGCATATTCCGTTTGTTGTTCTCCAATAATTTCCCATTTCAACATTTTGTCAATTTGACGTTACGATCTTTTAAAGAATCGCGTACCGTCATGCAACTCTATTTTATGTTCATATTTGGTAGTGAGTCCTGGCGTTTCAGAAAAAACTTCCTTGTGCTCACAAATCAACTCTTTTAATTTACCTTTTGCTTCCGAATCAAATATTTCTGCCAATTCAGCCACTCGGCTGATGTCCTCCTCAGAATAACAGTGCTTTTCCTTGGTATCTAACAAATTTATTGATAACCCAGGTTCCCCAAATCTCTGTAATTAAAATCTCTCATTTTTTAACCACCCATTCTCAAAATGAATACACATCGCCTAAAAAAAACTAACTGTAACACCATTTTTTATTAACCAATTGCACCCAAGTATGATCTCTTTATTCAAATTTGGATTAACCAAACTTGGAGTGTCGAATACATTTTCTCCAATTTGAATGGGTAATAATATCTGTTTCCTAATTCGATATTGTTTTGCACCTACGGCGACCGAGACGATAGTGTTTGACACCGCAGTAATATCGTAAGGTCTACGCTATTTTCCCTAATTATTGCTAAGAGTTTGCCCGAAATAGCCGTAAGTTGACTACCGGAATCGATTAGTGCTTTTACTTTGTAGCCACAAATTTTTAATTTTAACAGGGGCGCTACCATCTGATTAGCGTCCTCCCCTTCTTTCTCGTCGCTCAATAATCCATCACTACAAAATTCAATTTTGGTTAAACTTCTAATTTCACGAGAAACAATTTCATTATTTTCCTCTATGCGTTCGCGATCATTTTCAACCCCCGCCGTTTATTTGAACGTTCGTGATACCTTCTATTATCACGACGCCCATTATTATAATCCTCACTGGGTCCCGGCTTAACGACAAAAATTTTGTCATATTTGCGCAAATAGCTTTCTATTTCTCCAATCTCTTTCAACCTGTTTATTAAAATTCCCCTTTGCACCGTTTCATTTAAATGACCTACCAGCCGGTGAATCAATTTCCATTCCGGAATTTTTTCCGGTAAATACGACGCTTTTTTATACAATTCCACTATATAATCAGATGCTCTCCCATCTTTATGTTTACCATACCTGATCTCATAATATAGCTCCTTTTCATCGTCTTCGCCCCAATATTTATTTTTGAAATATTCCTGAAATTTCTCGAAATTGTCAAAAGAATCCTCCATACTCTCAGCCCAATCTAAAACTGAAGTTCGCAAACATGTCATGGCCATTTGAACTTTTTTATTTTCTGGCACCCCCGCTGCATCTAACAACCTATTTAATTTTCTTAAAAATGCCAATGGATGCAATTTACATCCTGGATAAAAATTTAAATTCGGACCATTAAGATCTTTCCAAATAGTAGATAATTTTTTTCATAAATTTGTACTGGCGATCTATCCAAAATATCTGCCTTATTCTTCACTTGATTAATATTTACATTGGTAGCTAATTGATCCGCCAACGTAGAAATACTAGTTTGCATATCAAGCATTCCTGTCGCTAACTTTAAAAAAAAACTACTCAAATTTTACTTTATTTACATCGTCCTGACTAACCATTTCCTTATCGTTAGCAGGTTCACTGCCTACAACTTTGCTTTTTGTTCTATTCAATTCAATTGTTTACAATACAACCATGCTCCAATTAAAACATAATTAATTCCTATCTCTTATAAACAGCTGCTTTTACGCTACCTTTAGTAATTATGTATAAATTCAATTTTAAGCCACCTTAGCTTCATACACCATAAGACAACAGTCCAACGACTTATCGTTATCTAACTAAACACCTGGTGGATAAAAACCTCTACCCAAATAACAGACGACAGCTTTATCTTACTCTAAGTTGGGCGACAATGTAACACGCTCTCTCTCCTCTCTATCTCTCTCTCTCTCTCTCTCTCCCTCTCTCCCTCTCTCTCTCTTTCAGAGCACGTTCAATTTAAAACTCGTTCCTTGCAAAAGTTTGCGTACGTTTATTCACATTTAAATTGTACAAATTATGGGTGGGTTCTAAGTATAAGCTTATCAATTATTAAGAGAGGCTCCTGTACACCAAGTAACCTCCTAGGATAGTAAACGTAACACCTAATAAACTTATTCTAAACTAAATTGTTTTTACAGACACAGCATAAATACCCGACTCTCCTCTTCAAGGCGTTTCTATCTTCGGGCCCAGTGCATGAGTTCCATCCTGTAGCAGAAATAGCAGGAATTTGCCTAGGTTTCACTCACTATTGGGCACCCACGCATAAGCGGCTTTTACTACCATAATACTGCTGATGCACTATAACACAATTCTCTTGCTTAATACCAGATGATTGATTAATCGCTCATTTTTGCAAGCTTACTCCAATAACATATTAATTCACAGACCATCTACTCTAACAGTTCTCGCGCTCGGTCCATTTAGGTATCGGTTAGACACGTGTATCCCTTGCTGTCTGCCCTCATACTGCTTAACCTGCCCTATGCGTAACACATCCGGTGAGATCCTGCTCTATCTGCTACAATGATGCACGTACAGATGGAGTTCTGTGTGTGATTTGTGCCATATATATTGCTGTGATCCTTGTTACTACAGTGAAATCTCATCTGATATTCGATTTCTTACCTAAATATCGCGTCTTGAATCCTTCCGCCTCGGCTGCTCACCTAGTTAAAACTTTCATCCTCATTCATAAAAAAAAACATATTCCTACCACAAACATCAACGTTAACTCTATTTACACCAATATTCACAATACATAAAATTTCAAAATTAAATTTCAGCATAAGTTTCAGCATCATTAAATTTCAAGTTCATATTTGTCATATTGTCGGAGGCTTTCACGGCCGGAGTCATTATAATTATTTATGGTTCCGGGTTGGGACCGCGTCATTTTGTAAATTAAGATCGACGTTTCGCCCACTTTTGTAAGGGGCTTCATCAGGACAATAAAATATTTTTTTTTTATAAATTATATAAAAAGAAGAATGATAATATTAAATGGACAAGTTACAGTGTAAAGAGAAGAGTTACTCCTGAACTAGCAGACTCGTTACTTCGCCACAAGACACCTTTTAGCTATGAATGGACTAGTGAGTCTGCTAGTTCAGGAGTAACTCTTCTCTTTACACTGTAACTTGTCTATTTAATATTATCATTCTTCTCTTTATATAATTTATATAAAAAAAAATAATTATTTTATTGTCCTGATGAAGCCCCTTACAAAAGTGGGCGAAACGTCGATCTTAATTTACAAAATGACACGGTTCCAACCCGGAACCATAAATAATTATAATTTCATATTTGTCCTCATTTTAATTTGCATCCGGAATTAGAGTCCTTGTAAGATGCATACTAATTAAGTTAACAATATTTGCAGACCTGAGTCTGAATAAAAGGGAGCATCTCTTACCCCTTTACGTTAATTTAACAGGTTAGTCTAATTGAGCTCAAAGACAGACCCAAATTTTTATCATAATCAAAAACATAAACCTGATAAATACTCCTTTCTACTTATACAAGAAAATTTTACCTTAAAATTCAAAATTTGTTGTTTATACAAATTTACTACTGTCCATCTTTATCAAACAAATTATAAAGATATTCAACACACACCAAAACATCAAAGATCGAACAACAATGCATAAGTTACATGAAGGTTACTGCACTCGTGGCTCCAATGTACATCGTCCTTACTAATCCCACCATTCTAGCTGGTTTATGTTTACGTCTTTGGATTTCTGACCGCCTTTAAAATTTTTCTACACCACCATTCGTCTAAAAAGGTTTCAGGGCTTCTCAGGACTTTATCTATGTATATCTAAATCTTGTTTGGTGGATCCAATCACGTTTACGAATAACATTTGATTACTAACACCCCCGAAAAATAGCACTGAAATTCATAATTCTTTCACGCTATACCCAAAACTGCATACTTCTATTTATTTATTTATCGTTATTAATTTGAATAAATGGTACAGTAATACCCGCAAATATGACTAGACTTTATTACCTTTATTTTATCTTCCCTAAGTGCACTAATGCATAATAACTATTATAGTAGCACGTAATCACCATCTATTATTCTGCTGGACGTATCGAATAAAATCAAAAAAGTTAAGAGCAAAACTGTTTGAAGTATCGCATAAAATCAAAAAATAAAAGAGAGCTCAACTCCTATCAGCACGGGTTTATATAATGGCTCGCTTGCAAGTCGAATTTGTCCCGCGACGGACGATTTTAAGAAATTCGCATTCTATTTTCCTTTCCGATGGCTTGGCACAATGATTCTACTGAAATTTGCACTTGTCTCGCAACACGTCCGAGAACAACTAATTAATTTTACATAGAAAATGTTATGGTTCCATCTCTCCTGTTTGCATCTTATTTCAACCTTAACCGCCAATCTAGTCTGTTCATTCTATCTACAACCTGTGCTCTTGTTTTACACATTTCCCCTTGTTTAACTACCAATGCATGCCCTCTCGCTTGTCTTTATACTACAAACTAGCTTTCTTACTTGCACTCATATAACTTGGAGCTTATCGACTATCATATACATCGTTATCTTTGCAGGTGTTCCTTGTTCTAATACGCTGAAGGCTTTTATGTGCCTTCCCACGTCTTTTATAATTTCTCGATAGTTTTAGTACTTGGAATGATTAAATTAAATACAAATTGAACATTTTAACTCTGCTTCTTTTTATAGAAAGCGTCCCGTGAATAATCTAAATCCCTTATTTTTAACGAAACGAATAAATTTTTATGCTCCACGGTTTTAATAGTGCGTATTAACTAATTAAATTCTTACTTCCTTCTACACGTTGATTATGATTATATACAAACCCTACATTCTAATTAAATGATTTAAATCTACACAGTAGGCCTTTAATTAAGCATACTATTTTCCACTGCTGTGATATACATGGTGTTTAACATTATCTAAACAATATAAACCCTATGTTTAGAAGTAAATGACGAATTTATCCAATATGCCTTTAAATAAAGCGTATTAGTACCTAAAGCTTTCTTATACACGGTGATTAAAATTATTTGCTGTCGTTAATTAATTTTCTACCCTGGTTTAAATTTGAGTAATATATATATATATATATATATATATATATATATATTGAAATTAATAAGATGAAATAATAACTTAGACTTTTTAAGTAAAGCACAAATGATCATTTCAAATCGAGCTAGTAATTAAAAGAAGGAAAATATAAGGCCTTGGACAGAATTTGAACCTGCATCTCAGTTTTGCCGAAACTGTGTGTTTACCAATTACGCTACCGAGGCCGATGACTATAATTGAGAAATTTACAAATCTAAATCGTGTACAGTACCATATATAAACCTAACTTTCAATTACGTTTAGCATTTTTGTCAATCATATCTGAAATTGTCAAGTTTTTGACTTATGTCAGATATAGACAGGACGCAACGCTCAAAATCACGGCTATAAGCCAAATATTAATATATAAATATTATAAATATTTTTTTACACAAGGTAAGTAGATAAATACTAACTTACTTTGTGTAAAAAAAATACTTATAATATTAATATATATATATATATATATATATATATATATATATTGCTATGATACTCTCACAATTATTCGTGCGCCATCGTTTGGGCGGCCATATAAATTATGCTATGAATTAACTGGAACTATCGTGGACCGACCTTGTGTCGACCAATAACAAAACGTAATATGATAACGCCGCACTCGGTATCAATGGCGTTTCCGACTTAACTCCACCTCTCTGTGTTTATCTCAATCAAGTTACACTCCCACAAATTTTATTATTCTGCTTCGACTTATTTTATTTTGAATTATAAAATGAAGTTAATTCAATTCTATATAATGAAAACAAATATTATGTACAGGTTTTGAAAATTAATAAAATACACTTTTCAATCAATCAATATTATAAGTCTTATTTATCTGAAAAATGTATATGTTTTGCCATCAATCTAAAGTCACCAAAAACTATTCTTTTGTTTTCAAAGAAGCCTGGAACATTCAAAACCCCTTTATTATTTTACGTACTTTTAACGTATGCAAAAGTTTGTTGCTGATTCTGTTACACTATTTTATATTAATTAATCAATTCAATATTCAAACTCAAAATAAAAAAATATGTCTTAAAACTAAAAAGATCTAACCTGGTGTGTGTGCTTCTTTATTTCCTTCTCGCAAACAAAATTATCAACGCATCCATTATCAACTAGCATCAATTAGAATTCTCCATGCATTGTTATACCATCCATCGTATTCGAAATTATTTTCCACCAATTCGGAATTATTATTTACCCATTTGAAATATTATCTATTCACACGCTTGAATTATTACATTTAAATTATTGTCATCACCCTCTGGATTATTATTGTCAGACTTAGAGCTTATTCTCACCAAACTTAGAACATTGTCATTATCCGCCTCAGACTTAGAATTATTATTATCACCTTTAGATTTATTGTCGTCTAACTTAGATTTATTGTCGTCCAACTTAGAATTATTCTACACCAGCCTCGAATTATTGTCGTCAAACTTAGAGCTTTATTATTATTATATTTTAGTTAAAATAAATTCCCCAAATTCTACTTACGTTCATTGGCAATATAAGTTTTCATATTTGTAGCACTATCTGTCATTAAACACTTTTACTTTCAAACTATTATTACGTACGCGAGTTAAGGTTCAGGCCTTTGGAGCGGTGTTTTTAAAAACAATTCCAAAAAACTCTTGACACATTTATTGGTTCTTAAACAGAAATTACAATGGAATTTTAAAAAACTGTCAAAAAATAATAACTTTAATCAAAAATAATATTAATTGTACTAAGGCGAGTAGTCTAGGTAGACAACAATGCAAAAGCTGTAATACTCAGACTGACTCAATTGAGTAACTTGAACAACGAAGTATGGAGTTCGAATACTGACTGCCGGGCCTTGAGCTCCCGGGCTTTTTACAATAACCTGCCCCTCACACGGCTGTAGGAACTTGCAGATCTCATGTTTGCTTTTCTCTTAATTGTACACTTTATTACATTGTAACAATCTTATTTCTAAGTAATTGCGGTATGTTAACCGCCTGTGACCTGTCACCTGCAGTATCACTGCTCTCTCGGATGCAAAGTTGCATGTCCGTTCTCATGAACTGTTAATAACCTCTCTGGGTTAGCCTTGTATTACATTGTTGCAATGAACTTATACTTTATTTAACAATTTCTAATAATTCCTATTAGATTCAATATATTTAATATATAGATATTTGGGGAATACATAACTCCTCCCAGCGTAAATGAAAAATTAAGGTTTTACTTAATTTTTAAACACATAAAATTCATTATTCAATTTTATTTAAAATTCATTGTTTCTAAGGATATACTTATCGTTTCTTTATTTCTCTTTGTTTTCTTAAATCTAGAACTGTTTCCTTTATTCTTATATCTAAGGTACATTTTGTAAAATACATATATAATTACTAAAATTATTAAAATGATTAACACAATTGTCCAAACGCTTATATTATCATAATGTAACTTTGGCGTTTTGAGTTCACTTAAATGTTCTTTGTAACTTTCACTAATTTCATGGCGTGGTTGAGGTCGTCTAAGTCTAGATGCTCTAGCTTCATGGGTTTCTTTACTATTTCTTTGTCTTCTTGTTGTTCTATCTTGAACTGTAGTTCCGGTAGGTTTGCAAGTTTCTTTGTTGCTATGGGATCTTGATAAACTCTGATTACTTCGTCTTTCAATTTCACATAACAGTCTTCTTTGAGTGTGATTAGTTTGCTTCCGATTAATGCTTGGTTATTTTTATCTAGATTGCAGTGGATGGTTGCTACTACTTCTGTTGGGAAAATGGCTATCCATTTGTTTTCTGTAACCTTTTGAATTCTCATGTTGCTTATTTACACTTGTTTGGCTTCACAGTTTTTGTAATGATTTGAGAATTTTAATAGTTGTACTTCATAAGGGCTGTTTTCTTGAATAGTTGTTGTCATCGATTGGCATAAGTATTGGTTTGGTGTTACTTCAGTACATTTTTCGTTTCTATAACCATATCTCAGTTCATTTAGTGATAGGAATTTGGTTTTGGGTATGATTACTTGGTATGTGCTAGTAACTTTCGTTGGAAAAGCAAATAAATGATAATAATTATAATTGTTACTTTCTACTATCGGGATTTCTATTAAAAATATTAATTCGTTATTCTTAATGTAGCATTTTACTATAGCTATCTTTTCAAATATTAGAATGTTTGATTCTGTTACATAAAAGGTAATTTACTGTTAATCATAAGTGATCTAATTCTTATTAATTCTTTTAAGAAATCGGTTGGTTCAATAATACTAGAGTGTAGGGTATTTAGTTTTGCAAATGTTAATTGGGTTTTGCATACTGCCTAATTTATTGGTAGTATACCGAGGTTGTTTTTTTATATTTTATTTTATTATTTCGTTGTCCGTTCTACTTGGTCGGAGGTTAACGGTAAGGGAGGTGATTGTCCATATGAAAATACAGGGTGTCTTAGGTTTTTCAAATGAATGTACTTTGTTATTTTGCCGTTGTCTACTACTGCTATATTTTTATCTGATATTCTCTTAATTTTAAATGGTCCTAAATTTCTAGGTGCTATTTTATGTCGCTTGCTTTGAAAGTTTTCCTCATACACGGTTTGTCGTATTGAAAATTTATTTGCGTTGGTATTTTTATTTCGGGTTGTAGTGATACGTTCCTTGTCGTTCTCTAATTTGTCTTTTACCTTGTCCTAAGTTATTTTTAGTTTTTCTTTGTGATATTTCGCATATTGTTGATATACTTCTTTGTTGTAGTGTATGTCAATGGGATTTCGTGAATTTGAATGTCCTAAGGTTAATTCTAAGGGTGTAAAATTTGTCGATGAGTGAATTGTATTATTATAGGCGATTAGTGCGTATGACATTAGATTGGTTATATGTTCCTTTTATAATTGATTCTTAATAATCGAATTTGTTCTAACAGGGTTAAATGTAGTTGTTCAATTATTCTCTTTGATTCAGGGTGGTTTTCCGTTATGTAATGAATTTTTATTTTGTGAAGTTTTAAAGTGTTTTGTATGGTCTCATTTTGAAATCGCTACCATTGTCTAGAGTTATTGGTTCGGGTGTTCCATAAAATGAAAAATACTGTAAAAATCCTTGAGTCACGTCGATGCTATTTTTGGATGTGATTGGTATTGCTTGACTTATTTTTGTGAATGCGTCTACAATTGTTAAATAGTTTTGCGCTTCTGCTACTAGAGTATCGGCATGTAGTTTTTGATATGGTTTATCGGATGTTTTGGTTAACAGTAAGGGTATCTTTGGGGGTTTCTTATCGTATTTCGCTTTGTCACATAGTTCACATTGGTTAATGAAATCTGTGGTCAATTACTTCATGTCTTTAAAATAATAACGTCTTACAAGTTGGTTTATTGTTTCGTTAATTCCACGATGGTTTGTTTTTTCTTCGTGTTAATTCCTAATTACATCGTTTATTGCATCAGGGTCGTCTAATGCTGCTAATTTTCTTGTACATCTGATAAGTTCAGGACCAGAGTTATTGAATAATTTAACGTATAATTCTGAAAATCTTTGGTATAAATGTTCGGTGTTGAAATAGAAATAAAATCGTTTTTTCTCGGGGTGTATTCTTTTAGAATTTTAATTATTTGTTCCTCATTGTCATCTTTAGTTATTTGAATTTGGTATATCTTTTTGTTATCTACTTTTGTATATTTTACGGGATTGGGGTTATTTAAAACTTCCGTAATTATAAACTGGTTGGGTTTCATATTGATTGCTTCGTTTAAAATTTTAATCGCGTTTTTAGGTTCTTCGTTTTGTGTCAAATGTATCGTGTCGATCTCGTCTGGATATTCCCTTATTTCTGCTTCGTCTACGTTTCCTATAATGGATTCCGTTTATAATGCATTGAGTTGGATTCTACTTAAAGCGTCTGCGTTGTTATTAATTCCTTTTTTATATATAATTTCGTAATCGTACTCTTCGAGTCTGATTCGCCATCGTTGTAATTTTGAATTCGGTTCTTTAAGTTTGCATAGCCATACTAATGATCTATGATCGGTGTATATGTAAAACTTTCTTCCGTATAGGTAAGGTCTAAAATATTTTGTTGCCCAAATTATGGCTAATAATTCTTTTTCTATGGTGATATAGTTCTGTTCGGTTTCATTTAGGGTTCTGGATGCGTAGCTGATGAGTTTATCGCTACCTACTTTTCCTTGGCTCAATACTGCGCCTAATGCTACGTTTGATGCGTCTGTCGTCAGTATAAAGGGTTTTGAAAAGTCTGTTTATTCTAATACAGGGTGATTCGTTAATATGTTTTTAATTTTGTCTACGGCTGTAATGAATTCCGGGGTGTGTTCAATTTTGTTCCCCTTTTTTAAACAATTTGTCAGGGGCTTGGTTATCTGAGCGTAACCTTTAATGAATTTGCGGTAGTAACCACTAAGTCCTAGAAATCCTTTAATTTCTTTGGTTGTCTTTGGTAAGAGGTAATTTAGAACTGCATTTGTTTTGTCGGGATTTGGCATTACTCCTTGGGGTGTTATTGTATGTCCTAAAAATGATACTTCTTTTTGTAAAAATTCACTTTTGTCTAATTGTACTTTGAAATGTGCTTGTCTTAGTCTTTCAAATACTTCTTTCAATCTTTCTATGTGTTTTACCAATGATGTGGAATAAACTAAGATGTCATCTAGGTACACAAGGCATTTTTCATTGTGTATTCCTCGTATATTGTCCATGACTCTCTGAAAAGTAGCGGGTGCGTTCTATAATCCAAATGGCATTCGTTTGTATTGGTAATGTCTTCTAGGTGTGCTGAAGGCTGTTTTCGATATGTTTTTTTCTTCCATCTCTACCTGATGTTATCCTCATGCTAGGTCTAATGTTGAAAAATATTGGCATTTGCCTAATTTGTCTAAAATTTCGGTTATATTTGGTAGTGGATATTTGTCATCTACCGTTTTTTCATTTAACTTTCTATAGTCTATTACCATTCTGTACCTTCTCTTTCCGGTTGCGTCTAACTTCTTAGGTACTATTAACAGGGGCTGCTCTATGGTGAGTTGGAGTGCTGAATTATGTCTTGTTCTAATAAGTCTGCTACTTTTCTGTCAGCTTCTTCTTGGTTTGCATGAGGTAGTCTATATGCTTTTGTAAAGATTGGCTTATTATCTGTTAGCTCGATATTATGTTTTATTGTGTTGGTGAATGTTAGTGGTATTCCTTCGCAGTGGAATATGTCGCGGTATTCAAAACATAGGTTTTTAATTGCTCTTTGCCCTTCTTGATTGATGTCGGTGTTAAAGCGGATGTTAGTTAAATTTTCTCTTAACATTTTGTCATGTTCTATTGGGTTGTAATCGTTTTCTAAATTTTCGTCTATTTCCATTTCGTTAAAATTTAATTCTTCTATGTTAATTGGGTCTGTCAATGATAATTCTACGGGATAGTCGTTTGAATTTAATATCGTTGTGGTTGCATAATTATTTTTTATTTGTACTAAAGCGGTTGGGGTTTCTACTCCTTGTTGAAATGTCATATGATTTATTATTCCTACTTTTTTGTTAGAATTTACTGGGATTTTTATTTTTCTTTCCGTTCGGGGTTCTATTGTATATTTTTGTTAGATTTGTGTGTTTTGAAATTTAATGGGGATTTTTCCGTACTTCGTCCTTAATAAACGGTTTTTAATGTCAATGTTGGCTCCTAATCTTCTAAGAAGGTCCATTGCGGTTAAGCCGTCATACTTCATTTTAACAACAAATGTTCTCGGTAAGGGTATATTAGCTACGAATTGGGGTAGTGTTGTTTGATGGGCTGTTTTTATTTTAAATGGTTCTCTTTCTACATAATCTAAATAATGTTTTTGTACGGTTCTGGGGCTAATTAATGTTTTTGATGATCCGGTGTCGATTAATAGTTTGAATTCGGCATGGGGTATTTCTATGTATGGTAGTACTAAATGATTTATGTTATTTAAGTTTATTAAGTTTGGTCGGTTATGAATTGGTCCATTTGAAAATTTGAGTTCGAGTTTTCTTCGTCGTACTCCTCGTAAGTATCGTATTGTTCATCGCGTTCATAAGTTTCTGCATGGTTTGATTAATTGTTCGTACTTGCCTCAATGTAATTATTCTGGTCAGTGTCAAAATTTTCTACTTCTTGGTAAAATAGTTCTTCCGATGTAAAATTGCGTTTCTGATGAGGGTTTGGTCGGATGTGTGTTATCTTGGTATTTTGTCTGGTGTTACCAGATGAGGTATCTATTGGTGTTGGTTTATAATAATTATTAGGGTTGTTATTATTCATTGGTGTATTTCTGCTGGGGTTCGCGTTGAATGCTGGTCTTTGTTGGTTTAGGTTTTGATTAAATTTTGGTTGGAATGCGGGTTTCGTAAAAGTTGGGTTAAATGTTGGTTTTGAAAAATGTTTATATTGATTGTTAAAATTGTTGAAACTTGGATTATTGATTCTCGGTTGATTTGTTTGTGTGTTGAAGGGTGTGAATTTTTGTTGAGGGATTGTTTGTCTTGTGGCTTGTATAGTTTTTATTGGTGAGTAACTTTTATTCGCTTTGCGGTTGTATAGTCTGTTGCGGTAATACATTACATTTTCTTCTTCCATTACTAGGTTCGTGGCTTCTTCTAGATCTTGGGGACGTTGGAATCTGATCTTATCCGATAGTCGTTCTGGTAAAGCGTTTATGTGTGTGTCCAGTGCCATTTCGTCATACATTTTTGTTTTTAAATGTCGAACGTTTTGATCGGGCTCTTCGATTTTTAGTTTTGTTAGGATTAAACCTCTCACGTCTTAGCATTTCATTCCGATCTAATAGGGGGATTGGTTAGGTTTCATTCTAAGGTTTATTAGGTCTCGTACCAGACATTTTATGTTACGTTGGTCTCCAAAATATGCGATTAGTATTTGTTTAAATTTTTGCCATTCCTGTAGATCGTCTGTACTGGCAATTAGAGTTAGTGCCCTTCCGGTTAGTTTACTTATTAGCAAGCGTATAAGCAATGAATTCCTTTCGTTCTCCGGGTTTGTAGAAGGTTTTCAGGAACATTTCGGATGTTCCAATAAAGTTCACAAGATGGGCTTGAGTACCGTCAAAAGTCTGGATTGTTTTTAAATAGAGCTTCATATCAGCTCTACTCATTTTGGTTAAGGGTTGCTTTCGCTTTTGGGTAATTTCAAAATTTTTTTTTTTTGAATTGAGTTTTTATTTTGCTATGTGTATCGTTATTTTTGCTTGGGATTTATTAATTTTCCGTTTAGGTTAAGTAATTTTAAATTTTGTAAAAATTGATCACAATGTCGTTATTTGTGTCGTTATTTTGGGTTTGGATTTGTTAATTTTCAGTTTAGACTGCGTCGGGTTATTTTTAGAATTGTAGTTGTTGTTATTTGTACTTAGTTACACGGTGTGGTAATGAATTTTTGAGATTTATACTCGATAATGTTGGTTTAATTATTGTAGCCTTAAATTTGCCTGCTTCTATTTCGCGGCTTTAATTTGTTATGAGTTTTACTTAAGTTTCTGTTTTCTAAAAGAATAGTTTCCCGCGGTATTTACTTCGCTTTGTGTTATTTCAGCTCTATTAATTTGTAGTTATATCCTTTTCCGTGGGTTTTATTTAAGTTGCATAAACCTATAGTTCGTATGTCTTGTCTTCTTGTATTCTAAATTTAACTTGCAGGTTAATTACTTGTTACAGTTTATTTTGGTAATTTTAATCACAAAGTTATGTCTCTTGAAGATGTAGTTTAGTTTCTTGGCAATTGTGTACGTGCTGAGTAGCATACACTCATACTTGTTAAAGTAGTTAACACTTACTCACAGGTGTTAATTTCAGTTTATGGGACTTAAATAATTTGCTTCTTTACTCGGTAATTGCTTTGCATAAATATTGCGTCTAATTATTTTTAGATATCTCCGTATTCAATTATAATGCACGTTTGTAATTGAATCTCCCGTAAGGTAGGTTTTAGGTTGCAATTATGAGCGTTGTTATTATAGCTTTTATGATAAATGTTTAGCTTTACTCGGTGTTTATACTGGAATAATTACCTTTTCGTAATGCAATTTATTTATATATTGCTGTGGTAAATAGTTTTTATTAAATGCTGGGTGTAATTTCATATTTCGTGCAGGATTAATTACTTGTAGATCTTATTGCAAAAATGCGTTGCGTTATACTATACAAAGGTTCTAAAAGTTATTGTTTTAAATAGCAATTTCTTTGAGGTAATAAATGATGTTGCGTTCGCGGGCTTATGGCTTATCTTAAATGAGGATTGCACGCTGGTTGTAAGTTACACTGGTTTTAGTTACTGCAGATTGTTTGGTTGTAGTTAATAATGCATAATAGAGGTCAATGGTTTAAATAATCTTTCCGTAATTGCTTGTTTGAGGAATTACCTTTTGCTTTAGAATTAATTTGCGTTCTGTCTTTTTAGTTTACCGGATTAACCGTGTGTTTTGTATCGCGCTAGTTGATTTTTCGTCTTTCGGTATTAATGGGTGTGCGTCAGTTATTTTTGGTTTATTTTCTGGTTTGTTCTAATAATTGTAATAAGAGTCTCTTAAACATCAAGTCTCTTTTGCTTTTAAAAGAAAATCTTTTTTACTTTTATAGAAAATCTCTTTAAACGTTCAAGTCTCATAAAATTTACTTAATATAAAATCTTGTTTTGAAAATAATTTCTTTGTAAACTACTTTCAAAAAAAATATTGGCATAAAATAACATTCATAAAATAATATTAAATGGTAATCAAATAATAAAATAATAAAACTAGCATATATCAATTATAGTGTGTGAAATCAATTGGATTAAGTGGAATGAACTTACATTAATTTTTTCATCTGTTTCTTTTGTGGGCTCGATAGTTGCTGTATTTTGTTCACGTTGGTTTGTTGTTGGATTCGGTCGATTTGTGTACTTCCTCCAACCTGGTTTGGGTTTTGTCAAAATTGCGAATTGAAATTCTTGGTCACCAATCTTCTGATTTTTGGATATTTTATTGCACTTTTGACATTCGTTACGACTGCGCCAGTTAAGGTTCGGGCCTTTGGAGCGGTGTTTTAAAAACAATTCCAAAAAACTCTTAACACATTTATTGGTTCTTAAACAGAAATTACAATGGAATTTAGAAAAACTGTCAAAAAATAATAACTTTAATCAAAAATAATATTAATTGTACTAAGGCGAGTAGTCTAGGTAGACAACAATGCAAAAGCTGTAATACTCAGACTGACTCAATTGAGTAGCTTAAACAACAAAATATGGAGTTCGAATACTGACTGCCGGGCCTTGAGCTCCCGGGCTTTTTATAATAACCTGTCCCTCACACGGATGTGGGAACTTGAAGATCTCATGTCTGCTTTTCTCTTAATTGTACACTTTATTACATTGTAACAATCTTATTTCTAAGTAATTGCGGTATGTTAACCGCCTGTGACCTGCCACCTGCAATATCACTGTCCTCTCGGATGCAAAGTTGTATGTCCGTTCTCCTGAACTGTTAATAACCTCTCCTGGTTAGCCTTGTATTACATTGTTGCAATGAACTCATACTTTATTTAACAATTTCTAATAATTCCTATTAGATTCAATATACTCAATATATGTAGATAATTGGGGGATACATAACTCGCGTTACTTTTTGATTCATAGTGACGCAGCTTGGTCTTGTTGAGTTGAAAACTGACCTCCGTTATTATTCTCGCTGTTAATATATAAGTAGGTCCCCCTCTGTCTGTGGGTATGGCTTACTAATTTTAACCAATCAAGTCTTTCCATTTCCTACACTTAAAGTAGTTTTCTGATGTAACATTCTAGGCCTTTCGAGTAATTGTTGTTTGCTTACAGATGCTTTGTTATCAGACATGCGATGTTTTGAGAAATATAATCGCTTTTCTATATTATACACAAATACCTGATGCAATTCGACTTTCAATTTTCATATATGCTTAGTTATTTACGCATTTTTAATTACCTTTACTATTAAAATTGTTGATTGTTTATACGCACTTACACTACGCTTCTTTAAGTTTTATTTCTGATCTCCGTATTATCATAACTAATTAGAATTTTTTTTGAATGCGTGTTTAATTATATGAACTATGCTTACTTCTAAATACGCGTGCTTCTACAAAAAATATAGTTATTTGCCTTACTTAAAATTACTAAAACTCTATATACCGGGTGTTAAATATCTGTTATTTACCTAATGTATGAATTACTTATTTCTATGCTAACTATGCGTCCTATTGTAACTATTTGCGTCGCTTAAAACTACTTATACTCTATATACAGGGTGTTTAATGCTTACTATTTACAAACTATCCCAATTACTCAATTCTTTACTAAATAAATGCATTTTTCTGCTTCCTATTATAATTTCTGATTACTACATGACCATTGCTATAAAACACCCTTAAACAACCCCTTATCACAGCATTATATATATATATTATATATATATATATATATATAAATATTATAAGTAGTTTTTTTTTACACACGGTAAGTTGATAAATACTAACGTAATGTAATTCATAAGATGAAATAATAACTTAGACTTTTTAAGTAAAGCCCAAATGATCATTCCAAATCGAGCTAGTTATTGAAAGAAGGAAAAATATAAGGTCTTGGACAGGATTTGAACCTGCATCTCAGTTTTGCCGGAACTGTGCGTTTACTAATTACGCTACCGAGACCGATGGCTATAATTGGGAAATTTACAAATCTAAATCGTGCACATTACTATATATAAACCTAACTTTCAATTACGTTTAGCATTTGAAAGTTAAGTTTATATATAGTAATGTACACTATTTAGATTTGTAAATTTCCCAATTATAGCCATCGGTCTCGGTAGCGTAATTGGTAAACGCACAGTTCCGGCAAAACTGAGATGCAGATTCAAATCATGTCCAAAACTTTATATTTTTCCTTCTTTCAATTACTAGCTCGATTTGAAATGATCATTTGGGCTTTACTTAAAAAGTCTAAGTTATTATTTCATCTTATGAATCGTTTTATATATATATATATATATATATATATATATATATATATATATTACTCATATTTAGACCAGGGTAGAAAATTAAATAATCAAATCAAATAATTTTAATTACCGTGTATAAGGAATTTCATTAAATAATACGCTTTATTAAAACCTTGAAGCATAAATAAACTCGGTCGTTTCAGTAAAATAAGAAATTTAAATTATCTATAAGACGCTTTACATCAAAAGAAGCAGTATTGAAAAGCGCAGTGGATAATTTAATTATTCCTAAACAAATGGAAATTACCTGCAAAGTTTATATTAATTAACCCTATTTTAAGTAACCGGTAGTAAAACAAAGTGTACATATAATAATTAATATTTAAGTTGTATTCGCTAAAAATGAAAAGGATGGAAATCAATTTTAATTGGAGTTAATTAAACCGTTAATAACATATAATAAGCATAAAAGCTTGTGAAAACCCAATAATAGTCAAATCGTAGGAAGGTTATTTAAAATGTTACGTTTGAACACCCCTGCGTGTTTTTAAAAGGCAATTTCAAGTTAATTTGTTTGGATAAACATGTTGATTCTAAGGATATTGAAACGATCAGATGCTTTAGCAGGAAATACAGAACACCTGCGTATTTTTAAAAAAGCTCATTCTGCGTAAATTTGGCAAATAATTAATGTTTCAAAGAATCTTGGAGAAACCGGGACTTAGTATTCACGAGAATGTGCGATACGGGTTTATTAAACCCAGATAACAGTCCGCGTGGACTAAAATATAATCGATAATAAAGAATATAAATTTGCACCAATACGAACAGGTTAGAAAAGGAAAGAGAAAATGCGTCAAGCAAAGACACATATTGTAAAGGGCGGGATTTAAGCAACGTCAAGGGGTTGCGATTGGTTAAAATAGGATGCATATATCAGAGGTAGAACAACAATTTCTGTATAAAAGTAATTAGTTTTTCTCGGACAACTTTGCGGGCCGTGTTGAAATTTTCTGAGATCTCAATGGGTGAGTACTAAATTCATAAAATCGACGTGCAGGCTACAGACTGGGAACGTAGAATGAGGAATTCGTTGAATTACCCGTTTTAGGGAACAAAGCGACGTGTCGGCTATTCGCTATATATACAGGCGGGAATATGTGTTTTCTCTCTTAGACTCTTAGACTTTCGACGATTCGATGCGTTAAAAGCTCGTGCATCCGCGACTTGATATTAAACAGTGCATTTTAGTTTGATTAAATAATTTAAAGTGTGCTAGTATATTTTAGTGACTCAAAATAGTTGGTTATTTTACGTGCTAACATGAATGTACTTCAGTGCACTTAGATACAAGGTAATAAAAGTTTATTATCACGGTACCAATTAGTAAAATTTACAACGACAAATGTATACCCAAAAGTAGGCAGTTTTGGCGTATATTGGTAATATTGGTAAAAGGAAGTATGAATTTCTTTGCTATTTTGCGGGGTGTTAATGACTAAATGGTTCGTAAATGTGTCTGCATCCACTGAACCAGAGGCAGATATACACAGATGAGTTCCGGAAAAGCCTAGAAACAACTTTAAATTAATGGTGATGGAGAACATTTTAAAGCGTTGACAACTTGAAGCTGTAAATAGAATCCGGTTGGAATGGTGTGATTTACAAAAGGGACGATTACACTGAAGCTACGAGGACAATAACCTTCAGGTAAATTGTACTATTTTGTTTGACATTTTTGTGTGTATTGAATGACTTTATAATTGATTTACTTCAAATGGACATTAGTGGAATTTTTCTAACCATAAAATTTAATTTTAAGATGAAATTTGCTTGTTTAAGTAAAAGGGTATTTTGTTTTGATGTTCGGGAATAGGATGAAACTTTGGGTAGGTCTTTGAGCTCAATTAGACAAACCTGGTTAATTAACGTAAAGGGTGGTAGATGCTCCTTTATACTCAGACTCCGGTCTGCTTATCTTGTTATATTAATTAGTAGGCATCCAACAAGGACTTTAATTTTGGATGCACAGTAAAATGATAATAAAATTAATCCGGAAATTCTTTTAAAACTGAATTTTATGTTCAAATTTAATTTGAAAATTTAATGTATTCTGAATATTGATGTAAATAGAGTTAACGTTGATGTTTGTGGTAGGAATGTGTTGTTTAATTTTATGATTGAGAATGGAAGTTATCTAGAAGAGCAGCCGAGGCGATTAACAGAAGGAATCAACGGACCAGGTGATTTAAAAGGTTTCACAGCAATATATATATATATATATATATATATATATATATATGCATATATATATTTATATAAGTACCGCTCTACAAAGGTCAAATGATTTTGTCAACATAGAAATCAACGGATCTCTGCTTTCTTACTTTGAGAACAGATCAACGGATCTCTAACTACAATAGATCAACGAAACTTAACCGTGAAAAGGTCAGCGGATTTTGTCAAAATAGAGTTTAAAAGAACTCTAGCGATATTCAATTGATATTTAAGACCCAATGTTAATATTCTATTTCACTCATATTTAGAAGAAGTCTATATGGCAGTATGCAAGGACACTTCTATTTATATATTGCTATTGTTACTTTTGAATGCTAGGTAGACGTGACTTCTATTTTTAGAATAGTGTATAAAAACGTGATGTCATGGCTTGACGGAACGGAGAGCAGTATGAATTAAGGTTTAGCGAGGAATGCCCGAGCGATTGGTATTTTTGGAGCATTATTATTATCCTTTGTAATTAGAGCATAGTTATTATTCAGAAGGTGTTATTAGCATTACATTTATTAATCTTACATGCATCTTTGTAATTAACTATTTTTTTTTTTAATAAGATTAACTATTATAGCTTAGTAAATTTCTGTGACGACATGTTTTGTTCACGACAAATGCATCTCATTTATGATTTCTATCGATGCTGCATTTACATCCTCTTAAACTTTATTAACAGCTCATTAAATCAGAGAAAGCTATTTTTCGTTCTCAAAAAGCGTATTCTAGTACAATCTTTGCAATTTCTAAACCGACTTTCGTTACAAACGACTACCTACACCAACAACAAATGGTATTGTTGTATTATTCTAACTCGAGAAAAGAGTTTTCTTCTTAGTTTGGCATATTTTGCAACGTTGCCGCCTTCATTTAGGACATTTGTTATTACTTGTATAGGTTATGTTAAATTAGTTGTCGTCTTTGTTTGTTGTTATTAACCTCTTGCGTACGTTTTTCTTCCGCATTTTGTGTTATTTTTGCTTGCTTTTAAAATTGTTCTATTCAGAACAGACTAGAGTTATTTTTGTTTGAGCGAATAAACCATGTCCGGTTTACATTTAGGAAGTAGAGGGAAGCCACCTTGTAACAAGTTTATTTCGCAGTTACTAAATCCAATCATAAAAAGCAAAGTCATAAAGCGCTTTTATTCAAATTATTAGTAAAGTACAAGCAACGAGTTTAATAATACGCTAAGGTCGTATCTACATATTGTTTTCTATGTATAAAACGTTTCGCAGGCGCGTGTTGCTTGAAGGCTTCTGCTGGGGGTTACGTCGTCGCTCGTGCGAGGTGATAAGAGAGTCGGTCCTGCAAGCTTGTTAAACAATGATGTACAATTGGAGGCAGGCCGCGAACTTGCGGTTACATTTCGACGATTAGAGATCCATCTTTAAATAGCGCGCGTATTCCACCACCATAAAACCAACTATAGTAACCACAATTCCAACTACTGATGGAGAACGACTTTGTATTGCGTTTCGTAAGAAGCGGCTTTGGTAATTTAGTAATTGAATAATTGGTAGAAGAGCATATTACCACAAACCTGATGGAAGTTTGGCGATTATGTTTGATTTTGCAACACGTGTTAACATCCAATTAATACAGTTCTGGTTCGTAGATAGCTTTAAGAATTTTGTTCGTGTTCTAAATGAGAAACACGCTAGTTTTGTTTAGTGCATAAAAGCACGAATAATATAAATTTTAGATTGTTTGTTGGACTGAATTTTCAGTGTTAAAATTATAATTCAGCATTTATAATGATTTGAGAAACCATACACGTGGTTCATTTTGTTCTGTTAGTAACAACGACAGATGTCTTGTTACGTCACTTGTTTGCTTGCAGTTTAATGCTGACACCTGTGTTCAAATAACATATGCTTTGTATAATGCTTGCATAAGTTGAACTTATAAGAATATTTTTACAATCTTTCTTTATGAGAACTAAAACTGAAACAATTAATTAAGATTAAGAAAAAGTGATTTAATATGCTTTATTTTGTAACCTCTCGACAGATCTGCCAGAGTCGGCTTTTCTTTGTAACATGTAAACACTAACTTTTAAAATGTTTGCTGAGAAATTATTTTGATGAAACTTTATTTAAAATATTTGACCTCGATTAATTATTTATGAAACCTTGTAGTATTGAATTTTGTTTTAAAAGAGAATCTTTTGAGTAAATTAGTAGTTCAAAATTAAAGTTTTTTATTTTGATCAAAGATGGTCAAAACTAACTACAAGAAACTAACATCCATATGAGTAGAATTTTAATGACAACTTATATAGGAGTTATTTATTTTGATGTTTCTTTAGGTATATTTGTGGCACACAAATGGTGTTCCACCCTTCTATTAAATTAATTATTACCATTTCTTTCAGGAGCAGCGTCTTATTCAGTTAAGACGGGTCCCTGTCATCGAAGGCGATATTTTTTCTTTGGGTTTCCACGTCCGCCCCTAGAAATATACTACGCAATTACCCTAATTAAGTCAGGACATGGTGGCGCCCTATTTGTTTTAGATTAGATTCAGTATACAATCAGAATTCGACTTACCCCCCCATTTCTCATGGCTCTACCCGAGGAATAGACCCCTAGTTATGTCGGAAGACTTCGTTACACTTGCTCATAACGTGAGACCAGTTGTATGTAGGAAAGATTCGCTTGACTGGCTTTCTATAAACGTAGGGCAGGTGCTTCAAAAAACATTATTCGTTTCACTGGCACCCAGTGCAGGGCTGGTGTAATAATGTTCAATAAGAAATTTGTAGCACTGGCGCCGGCAACGTTTGGGGCTTCGAATTTGTTATTCAAAGATTAGTTTGCTTCGAATTTGTTTGTTCAAAAATTATTTTACGTCGAATTTGTTTATTCAAAAATTATTTTGCTTCGAATTAGTTTATTCAAAAATTATTTGGCTTCGAATTTGTTATTCAAAAATTATTTTGCTTCGAATAAGTTTATTCAAAAATTATTTTGCTTCGAATTTGTTTATTCAAAATTTATTTCACTTCGAATTTGTCTGTCCAAAGATTGTTTTCCTTCGAAATTTGTTTGTTCGGAAATTGCTTCGCTTCGGAATTTGTTAGCTCAAGGTCTAGTTGACATTAAGATTTGGTTGTTTGAAAGTTTGGTTGAAACGTTAACCCCCATACAGTCAATTAATTAACTTAGTCAAATTTATTGTTAACTTTCATTCTGTTTTGACCCAATATAATATTTTTGATATCGTTTTGGTAAAGTTTATTTTGCAAATACACTTTTTGACTTTTACCTTTAGTTGCCCGAATTTGTTTTGATAATTTTTGTAAGGTTCAAGTGAGTGAGAAACCAGTTTTGGAGAAAAATTTTAGGAAGACTGTCAGCTAATGAAGCTGATAAGCCTGTTGTTTGATTTGCTTGAGTTTATAAAGAACATCTTTGTCGAAATTTGATGATAAGGCTAGAGATTCTATTTTGAAGGTACATTGGAGTGAGCTGTCGTTGTGTCGTTTGAAAATTGCTCTTTGTGCATAAGCACGTTTTTGATTTTGTTAGCAGATTTTTGTTTTGATCAGCATTGCAACGCAATTTAGTCTAGGCGGAACTTGTCGTCGTGGTTGGTCGCTCAGCAGTATGTTAGTCCAGACGAGACTCAGGAAGAGTTGGTCGCTCGGCATTGCGTAAGTCTAGACGAGACTCGAGGTGAGTTAGGCGCTCTAGAATTTTTGCACCATATTTTGTTTTGATTTGATGCTAATTTTGGTATTGTTAGTCTAGGTGAGACTCGTAGAGAGTTTGTCACTCTATCATATTTAGGCGTTGTGAAGCATAGTAGTTGTTTCGACAGTTCAATTGGTAGAAGGATGAGAGTGTACCTGTACACTGATTTTTTTGTTAGCTACCGTCGTGATTAGTTTTTTTTATTGATGACTCATAAGCAAGTAAATGGCATTTAGTTGTTGGGGACTGGTTTTCCAAGTGTTCGGTTTTACAGCCTTTGCGAAGTGCCACAGCACATTTGATTGGGAACTTTTTAGAAGAAAAGGTATTTCTTGTCTACGGGGTACCACAATTCGTTATTTGTGATATTGGTCCACAGTTGATTGGACGTGTTTTTAAGGCTTTGTGTGCAAGGTACGAAATCCAAAAGATTTGGTACAATGCTGTGTATGCTCCTCAAGGCAATTTTGTGGTGAGAATTGTTAAGACAGTTGGTACTGCTATCCGTTCGTACGTAGTGGAAAAGCGTATAGAGATAATTTTGTACCTGGTGAGGATGTTGATGTTGTTTCGGGTGGTGGACCTTCCTATGTTTTAGATCGTCGACCTTTGTTTGATATCTTTGGAAATGTCCGTGAAGATCTGCATGTGGCATATCAGCGTGCGAGTAAACGCTACAACCTTAGAAGAAGAGACGTTTCTTTTCAAGTCGGAGAAAGAGTTTGGAGAACTAATAAGGTGCTTTCAAGCGCCGGTGATAAATTCTCCGCTAAGTTAGCTCCCAAGTTTATTTTGAGTAGAGTTTGGAAAAAACTCTCTAATTTAGTTTACGAGCTAGAAAATGAAGATGGGACAAAAGCCGGAAGATGGCATGTCAAGGATTTAAAGCCCATCGGAGCATCATGTCCAAATGAAAATGATGACCCTGACTATTAGTTCCAGTCTAGTCATCTCTTTGATGTTTACTAAATGCAGACTGCCGTTTGGTATCTAGTATTTTGAAATTTTGTTTGATAATTGAAGCAAGTGGTTAGAGATTTTGGTGGTAGTTTTGAGATGTGCATTATTGTGCATAAGGATTGCTTTGGTCGCGCGTTATTTAAAGATGTGGTTAGAAGATGTCTTTGACAGATGTCTTCAGGATGTAGAAGTATGTGGGCTATTCAAGTCCTGATTTCTACACATTTAGGTCGAGAGAATATTAATTTATTCTTTCCCTTATCTCTGACCTGTCAGAAATTTGGTTTGTCAAGGTCAAAGGTTTGAGTGGTGAACCCCACCATTTGTTCCATCACTAATGAGATGTGTTGTTTGAAGGTTAGTGATAGGATAGTCAGTAGGGTGTAGGATGTTACAGCCCTGGCTGGTTCAATTTCGATTTTGAATTTTGTAAGTAACCTTTTGGTAAGGTTGCCTTTGTTTTGATTATCACTTTGTAATGATGGTGTTATGGATTTGGACCTATCGGTGGTGTCCTCCTTTTGATTGTCACTGGATAGTGATAATATTTTGAAGAGTTGTGCTATTTTTGAGGTAGTAGCACTCAAATTTTTTTGTATAGAGAACTGCTTGAGCTCCAGGAAGTGGAGTCTTTATTTGTGGAAATTAGGATAATTTCTAATATGTTTGGTATAGTTAGTAAATACTAGCCTCAGTAGGAGCAAGAACCTCTAGTTAAAGGTTTACCTTGAGTCTAGCTTTGGATTAATTTTTTTTGTCCCGTGGAGTGTTTGACTTTTTACTTTGACCCCTCCCAATTTTGACCTACACCGATTGCGACTCCCCTATTTTGTCTCCCTATGGACGTTAGGTACACGTAGTTACCGACACACTCCAATTTGTAAATATTTGCCTCCCTCGTTTTGATAAATTCATAAGATTTTGTTTTGATGATTAGGAATGTAGGAAAGGCTAGTATGAATAAGTATAAAAAAAATTTTTCTTGTATTTACATTTAAAGTTTTACTTAGTTGAAAAATTTTTTTCTTTTTTTGGAAAGGGGTAGTGTAACAAGTTTATTTCGCAGTTACTAAATCCAATCATAAAAAGCAAAGTCATAAAGCGCTTTTATTCAAATTATTAGTAAAGTACAAGCAACGAGTTTAATAATACGCCAAGGTCGTATCTACATATTGTTTTCTATGTATAAAACGTTTCGCAGGCGCGTGTTGCTTGAAGGCCTCTGCTGGGGGTTACGTCGTCGCTCGTGCGAGGTGATAAGGGAGTCGGTCCTGCAAGCTTGTTAAACAATGATGTACAATTGGAGGCAGGCCGCGAACTTGCGGTTACATTTCGACGATTAGAGATCCATCTTTAAATAGCGCGCGTATTCCACCACCATAAAACCAACTATAGTAACCACAATTCCAACTACTGATGGAGAACGACTTTGTATTGCGTTTCGTAAGAAGCGGCTTTGGTAATTTAGTAATTGAATAATTGGTAGAAGAGCATATTACCACAAACCTGATGGAAGTTTGGCGATTATGTTTGATTTTGCAACACGTGTTAACATCCAATTAATACAGTTCTGTTTCGTAGATAGCTTTAAGAATTTTGTTCGTGTTCTAAATGAGAAACACGCTAGTTTTGTTTAGTGCATAAAAGCACGAATAATATAAATTTTAGATTGTTTGTTGGACTGAATTTTTCAGTGTTAAAATTATAATTCAGCATTTATAATGATTTGAGAAACCATACACGTGGTTCATTTTGTTCTGTTAGTAACAACGACAGATGTCTTGTTACGTCACTTGTTTGCTTGCAGTTTAATGCTGACACCTATGTTCAAATAACATATGCTTTGTATAATGCTTGCATAAGTTGAACTTATAAGAATATTTTTACAATCTTTCTTTATGAGAACTAAAACTGAAACAATTAATTAAGATTAAGAAAAAGTGATTTAATATGCTTTATTTTTGTAACCCTCTCGACAGATCTGCCAGAGTCGGCTTTTCTTTGTAACATGTAAACGCTAACTTTTAAAATGTTTGCTGAGAAATTATTTTGATGAAACTTTATTTAAAATATTTGACCTCATTTAATTATTTATAAAACCTTGTAGTATTGAATTTTGTTTTAAAAGAGAATCTTTTGAGTAAATTAGTAGTTCAAAATTAAAGTTTTTTATTTTGATCAAAGATGGTCAAAACTAACTACAAGAAACTAACATCCATATGTGTAGAATTTTAATGACAACTTATATTGGAGTTATTTATTTTGATGTTTCTTTAGGTATATTTGTGGCACACAAATAGTGTTCCACCCTTCTATTAAATTAATTATTACCATTTCTTTCAGGAGCAGCGTCTTATTCAGTTAAGACGGGTCCCTGTCATCGAAGACGATATTTTTTCTTTGGGTTTCCACGTCCGCCCCTAGAAATATACTACGCAATTACCCTAATTAAGTCAGGACATGGTGGCGCCCTATTTGTTTTAGATTAGATTCAGTATACAATCAGAATTCGACTTACCCCCCCATTTCTCATGGCTCTACCCGAGGAATAGACCCCTAGTTATGTCGGAAGACTTCGTTACACTTGCTCATAACGTGAGACCAGTTGTATGTAGGAAAGATTCGCTTGACTGGCTTTCTATAAACGTAGGGCAGGTGCTTCAAAAAACATTATTCGTTTCACTGGCACCCAGTGCAGGGCTGGTGTAATAATGTTCAATAAGAAATTCGTAGCAACCTATAGCTGATTTGATATTGTTTTTCTTACGAAAAAAAGATAATGGCGGCCCATTTTCTCCTTTGACGGCAGTTTGTGAGGTAATTTAATTATTTACTGCAATAGGTGGTTCATTGTTTCTATTTTAGCGTGTAGCAATTCCAGTAAATATCAATACGTCCACGGTACCTGCTGTGTCAGAGGCAGTTAAAAACAAGGAACCCTTCACTTCTAAGAAACAGGATAGCTTGTATTAGTTGTTTTTTTTAGACGAAACATGGATTTTTCAAAATGGTTCTATAAGCCGTTCTGGGCAAGATGCCAATTTGAAAAGTGTAAAAAATACAAGTCGATGGAAAATGGTTAGCTAGATTTACATTTTATAACATAAATGCACAAAGGAATTCTTCATTCTAGATACATAGTGTTGAGTGCAGGCAATGTAGATGGTTTTATTGATGGTAGTGAATTGGTCTGTTGTTCATCGACAAAAAATCAAGAAGATTATGGCGAGATGAATGAGGATAATTTTTTACGTTGGTTTGAAAATCGACTTCTAAAGAATTTAGAAGCATTATCTCTAATTGTAAATATATTAAATTGCCAAATGGTTAAGTGTTGGGGGAACTTGGCAGCCACAGGCTGCTTACCTCGCTTCACAACCAATGAAGGTCGGAGAAATAGGGCATATAACTGTAAAACAATAGGAAGTGATCGAACTGCATCTAACAAGAAAGAACATCGTCTATGAGGAAATACAACAAACATAGAATAAGAAGAAAATTGTTGAAAGCATATGTGTGAAGCACAGCATAGTATGCCTATGAAATACGGGAAGTCTGAAACGCAGACAGAAAAACGGTAGCAGCCTTTTGAAATGATGTGCTTCAGATGTATGAGGACGATAGCATGGACAGACAAAGATAATAACAAATAAGTTACAGAAATAGTAGGGGAACAAGGATATCTGGGGAAAAAGAGAAATAGTAGGGCGGAATACGTTCTAAGGCATTTTTGGGGAATAGTATGTGATATTACAAGCAGAGATAGGAAAAAAGAGGTAGATGTAGACCTAGATCAGACAGTTATAGATGCAAACTGTGCATATTTCAGGGAAATCTGTAGGTTAGTTCAGAATAGGGAACAATGATGGTACGCGTCTAACCAGTTCTAGGACTGAAGACCTAATGATGATGATGATCTGTAATTGTCTTGGATAATGCGTCCTATTACAATACTACAGAACAAAAAATACGAAACACTTCGTGGAAGTAAAGCGAAGTTGAAGAATGACTCAGTTAAAATAAAATCAGATTTGAAGTAATATCTTTAAAAAATAAACTACTACATTTGGTTGCAATGTAAGTAGAAAATATAGTATACTTTGGAGCTGACTAAGACGTTTCTCCAAATTGTAGGAACACAGCACCAAATGTTTTTAAAATAGATCACTTAGCCGAACAGTATGGCCATAAGGTACTAAGACTGCCTTCCAGCCATTGTATTTTCAATCCAATTAGACTCGTTTGGGGTATTGCTAAAAATTATTTTAATCGTAATATTGGTAGGAATTGCAGATCTATAGAAAACTGTATGGCAGCGTGGCCTGAAGCATTAGCGAGTGCAACACCTCAAGTATAAGAGATTCTGTTTAACACAACAAAATAATCATTATATAATGGTAAAATCGACAAGTTAAGTCTGATGAAAGAGATGTTGCACCGTTTATCATTAATGGGAATGAGGGTAGTAACGACAGTAATTGGGATTCAGATTGCAGTAACGAAAAATCGACGAAAAAATAATGGAACCGTAGGGAAAGTAACGAAAGAAACTTTTACGCGATGGATGCATCAACCTTTGTAAATTAATTAATTATTGGCATTTAATTGATCGTGTATTAATAAATATATTTCACTTTCTGTACAATAAATAAATACATGTAAAAGTAAATATAACTTTTATTGTTAAATTATACAAACTTTTAGATACTTCGGTTAACCTTTTTGGCTACTTCCGTCTTTAAAACATCGATTGCAAAATGACACCTTTAATTTCTGTGACATGACTGATTATTTTCGAGTTGCACTTTTATTGTCTTCAAAATATTCTTTCGCTAAAGTTATTTATTTCTATCTTATCAATCGTCAAGTGTGAAATATTTTCAAATTTAATGTGAACTTGTACTTATTGTTGAGGAGGTTACTTGTTTTACTACTTGCACACATCTCATAATGTTAAAACTTAGCAAAACTAACACTTCAAGCGTGTATTTTACAGCCGCAAAAGTAGAATCAATGTTTTGAATAACAACCAATGCAATAAACACTCGTGTTGTAGTTAAGAATTACATTTAAAAAAGTAGTTCTTCACAGTCGTTCTGGGTTTAGATTACACATCATCGGTAGTTTTTAAATCTTGCAATTTCAAAGGTTTCCATACATCAATTAGTTTTCACAATAATATGTGGGTATGTTTAATATCCGGCAAACCTTAAAATTAAATTTCCACACTGTTCATGCTGTATATATTTATCCCCAATGTAGTACCGTCGGGTGGAGCATTGGGGACGTGGCCGCAAGTATAGCGGCTCTTATTCAAATTATAATGTATATATTTATCTACGTAGTAAACATCAATATTCGTGCACCTTGGTCCAATTTCAAAAGATGTTTGTGTCTCAAGACCCAACGTTGTATCACAATTCTGTTTTATATTTTGCTGAAAATCACAATATTGTTGTTTTCTTAGTAAAATCCCATCATATTCATCGGTAAATAGTTTAAATCCAGTTCCTCAATATATATTATTGTACATTTTTAACATATAAATAGAATTGCTTCATTATATAAAGTGTTCATTGACAGTGCAAAAAGGAAAATTAAAGACGTTAATTCTACACCGCTTGAAAAGTTGTGATCGAAAGTGATATACCCGACTTTTCAATTACGTTATATAGATTTTCCATTAAAACGCGATTGACTGGTAATAAAGTTCTTGTTTATCTTCATGCAAGTTACTGAAAACTTGTTTTGTTATTTTTATTCGCAGATTAGACAGGAAACCTGAATGAGTTTTATATTTGAGAAAAATTTAATGAAACCGTTACCCACATACGACCCCACAGAACTGTAATAATAACTAACATGATTATCGTACAGCTTGGATAACCTAACCAATAGATAATTTATGACGCAACCTAAAACAATCGAATACATTGGTCTGGTTATTCGAAAATTAAAGTGTGATACAATCAACTTATTTATAGTAGTTATTTTTGATCTATCAAATAAATAATTAAAAGTTTGAATAATACTAACAGCAATACCGCAACAGCATGAGGAAGTTGTGAAAGAATTTACTAATTTTCCTTGCTACCGCAACCTATTCCAAAATATCATTCCTAGTATGACTTAATCTAGATGCTGGGGAAAAGGGATAGCTTCAACCTTTGCATCTGACAATTTATTTAAGCTAGCTTTCAATGTATATTTTAAATGGAGTTACCATTGCTTCAATATTTCTCATTGGTAATAGAATGCAATGAATATACGGAGCGCGAACTAACTAGTTCCAGACACTGATAGGCGCCGAAAAGTTTCATGTGTCAAATTAGTCATTTGTTGTTACTCTTTGAGGAACGTGCTTGATCGGAAGATAAGTATTTTGCTCAAATGCAGGACTTTCATATTTTAATTTTAAATATGACATAAACGGCAGTCTAAATATATATATATATATATATATATATATATATATATTGCTATGATAAGAGGGTAATTTAAGGATATATTAAGTCATAGGGGTCGTAAGATACAAGTAAATATTATTAACGTTTAAAAAACCAAACAATTCCATCATTAAATGGGAGTAAATCGACCATTTTGTATAAAGTCAATAGCGAGTACACAGTAAATAAAAAATAACTAATTTAAATTCATAAAAGGAAACTCATTCTTTAATAACTAGATCCAATTTAGCAAGAATAATGACGTGTACATCGTATAATACGTTTCAAATTAAATATACAAGTCTAAGATTGAAAAGAAAGACGCAAAAATAACGTTTTAAACACAACGAGTTTTATTAAAATAAACACGCAATTGGGGAAGGTAAACAACCTGGCATACTATACATACAATGTAATCTCATTTAAAATATTAACACATAAACGCATTCAAATACGTCATAATAGAAAAGAGACTAGGTGATCTGCAACTTTGTAAACCCACATAAAATCCCACATATTTGGATTTTTAAATAACAAACAACAGACGTTCGGCAATATGATAAAAATTTGAAAAACAGCAAACACAAATATGAGGACGTGACAGAATGGATTATAAACTTGGATTTTCTAAGGAATATGCTATACAAAATAAACGCCTAGGTGTGAAATGAAGCGATCTAACAAGAGTCTTGACAAGAAATTTGTAGAAAATCTAAGACCTGCAATGATAGCGCAAAGTGCAACGCCTTAATCAACAAACACGCGAGTAAAACCAATAGGACAAATAGAAGGTGGTGTCTTTATAAATAACGCGGACTTCGTAAACAACGGGTATCTCTGTGACCAAGGCACTAACTACGTCAGTTAAAAGTAGAACATTACGCAAGGTAAACTTAGGCAAAATCAATAATTTAGAGATACAAAAGTGAAATTCAAGTGCCAATAAATTCAACAGAAGTGGCCGTTTACTTTCAAAAACGGCTCCAAGTAACTCTATGGAACTTCAAGTAACCCCAAATCATTCCTAGTAACTACAAGTAATTCTAATAACTAAAATAAAGCTAAACAAAATATAAGATAAATTCGAAAGGAAAGATACAAGCAAATTTAATTAAACATTCTGGTCAACGAGTTGAAGCATATACGCTAAGAATCAAATTGACAGGGAGAAGCTGTACCAGAGAATCAAATTGGAAACAATCCAAAGGTGCAGACAATCCACATACAGAGGCAGTTCTAAGAAACAAGCAGCAAAAACGCAGGTCAAAAACCTTTTGAGAATTTATGCAAATAGAAAGGTCATTTGAACGTTCAAAAGTGTTTCAAGTAAATTACAGTGGTATTTTTGCTGGCTTTAAGGGAGTATGATTTTGGTGTAATCAGACAAATATCAATATTTCATTCAGGGGTTAATTTTTGAATACAAAATCAAAGTAAAAGGTTATTAAACTACAAAGTATACATAGAAATTTTTGTTACCTTTGTTTTCATTATTCTAACAGATGGGAGTTAGATATAAAGCGGGTTAAACGTTCTTTAGTGTTGTGTCGTCAGGCACTCTGTGTCGATTAGATTGAGCTAGCCGAGGTATATATAAAAAGAAATATAGGATTTAGAGACACAGAGTAGACCCGAGGACGAGCATAGCAATATATATATATATATATATATATATATGAATTGTGTATATTGACTGTTCTATAATAATTATAATAATGATATTAGATTCAGTCAGATTCGATTTGATTCAAAATAAACTTTATATCATTCAGCTTTCGAAAATTTATTATTTTCTTCTTCAGGAAACCAGAAACTTTAACAATTAAACAATATTTCTAGTTTCCTGAAGAAGAAAATTATAAATTTTCGAAAGCTTGAATGATTATAAGGAGTTTATTTTGAATCCAAATCGAATCTGACTGAATCCCCGATATCGTTATTATAATATTATATATATATATATATATATATATATATATATATATATACATAATATACTTTAGAGATAATGACCTTGTATAAATATGATGATGTATTATTAATGGGTTTGAGGTCAGCTGTAGGAAAGTCAACTCTTTTTAAGGCCCAAGTTTTCGAATTTTATTTAAATTCTTGATCACAGGCTTTCTAAAATTTTACAACTAACTAGGCTAACATATAAATGAATTGATAGTAACTTACAAGACGAGGTTAAACATTAAATTAACACAAAAATTGCAGTGGATTTACCTCTAAACTCGATTCTCGCGCCACGAATTGGGCGTCATAAATTTGCAGTAGATACCTCTAAAAAATATGTGGATCGCCTTCGAGTCCCAGCGTTATTGGGCCGTCATTAAAATTTGCTGAAAATATATAAAAAAAAATATTACAATACCTTTGGAACGCCTCCTTATTTCTGCACACCTCGCCTAGCTCTTCAATCTGCTTCTTCTTGGATACCTACCATACTAAATTCACTCTTTTTCACATATACAGTCAAATAGAATTACCACTCAAATAATGCAACAAGACATACAACTTTTTTATTTACACATATTAAAAAGTTTCCATTAGCAAGAAAATATTTACACATTTGTATATACAGTTTCATAAAATGTTACCATCTCAATCTTTAAACCTTTGAAAATTTCATGATTTCTATTTATTTCAACAATTTTATTTTAGACGAGTACATGGGCACGTCGTGCAACCCTAAATTGATTTTTATTCTGGTCTATGGTGAGCTCAGTATAACCCAGTTACTCTAAATGCTTTTAAACATCGCATTTTTGTTTAAAACAAAAATAAGGACCTGTTTACTCTTTACAACAAAATTTTTATGTCATTTGCGAACATTTTAAATAATAAATATCAATTGTCCTTTACATACACCCCTTCAACTGAGTTTTTATGGTGATAAAATACACCCCCCAATAAGTCAAATCACTCAAGCACAAAATACCAGCACAAATGTTCAAGTAAAAGCAAGAAATTAATGTCATTACCTGGAGTATGCTTCTTCCATTGTTACCTCTAAAGATGTGTTCCAAAACCCTCGTCGTTGTGTCCATACACTTTGTTATTATACATGGATCCAACTCATTTTCACTCCGCTATCCAAATTTATGCAACCACTTTCCGTGTTTCTACCCCGATAATTGTCTCGACCAAGCTTAACTTTCCGTAATCACTAAACTTCACGCATTCTTGTTTCAAATTTTTTAACTCGCTTACCCTAGTACCATCCTTTTATTATTTCATTGGGTGTAGCAACAGCACCGTCTATAAGCCAACACTCACTTGTGCAAATCACACTTTTAATACATTATTGATGTACGTTACTAACTGCGTTTTACACACTTTTAAATAGTATGTTGTATTATAAGTCAACGAATAAAGGACGTACGAAAATCAATACAAAGTAAGAGCAAGTAAGAGTAAGTAAAGTAAGAGAGCTTTAGTACCTCTCCTAGTGTATTTATATGATTTTGTACACCCCTCACGGACCCTATTTCCATCGAAATGCTTATTTTTCAAAACAGATTCTACAAATTTTGTACGTAACAAGCTTCTGCTTCCGAAAATTTTCAGCCTACCGTGCTTTTACAATGAAACTCGTTCAACAACAAGTAACCGTTGCAAGTTTCTCAAAATTTCTAGCATTTGACCAATTATATTGCTTTCTCCCGTTTTTAACGTCTAACCCCTAGCTACCTTTCCTTGTTTCACCCATATCTATTGTCTCTTTTAGAATTCCACTCAAGCAACAGAAAATCGATATTGTAGTTAACCTCCAAATCTATCTCGTACTTTAAACGAGTATTTTAACCAACGTTTTATTATACATGCTCTCTGTCTGTTTTACATTATAGATATTCCATTTCACTTTGCCTTCAAAGCATCTGTTATTTTAGTAGCTCTCGCATCGACCGTTACGTACAATTCCACAGAATTCTGTGCCAACGTCTATTTCAGTTCCTTGAACTTGACACTTTAACTATCAGGTGTTTCTATGAAGCAAACTGTCCGTTTGAAATTATAATTCCGAGTTCTACAGTTTCTTAGAATTTATATAAACGAACGTTTAGTTTAGTTATTATCCGATGCGCTTGATTTAAAATATTAAAACTAATTATGCGTATCCTTGGGCTTTCAAGCTTCTACACGTTATGCAAATTTTACATTACAATTTAGAAATACAAAAATATGTTATTATACGTCCGTTTTCAATGTCAAACTAATTCATTTGACGCGTAAATAAATTGTTCCTATTTCCTATATACACAGTTGTTAAAAATTTATTACCTAGACCTATCTATTCTTCTTAATCTATAATTTCCACGACATATTCCCCCTATTTCAATTCAAATAACAACTTCTCGAGTTTTCTTGAATTTAAATAAGAAGATTAATGCCTACTACCTAACCTTATATGATATTTATACACACCTATCTACTTACCTAACTCAACCTATACCTATTTATCCAACCTATCACTTTTTATCTAACCTATTCCTAACTATTTCTATCTATCTCTAATTATTTCTATCTATCTACACCTATCTCTATCTATAACTATTTATTCACACCTATCACTAATTGTTAACTATCTATTTTTATCTATCACTAACCCTTCACTTCTTAATTTTATTTATTTACATTTATTTCTGTCGAGCGTTATCTCTTTATTCAACTCACTTCCATTCCTCTATACCTATCTTCCCCTATTTCTATTTATTTACGTTCTTTCTACTTCTATACATCTATCTGTATTTACATTACCTATTTCTATCACTATCTATTTATTCCACTAACTATTCACACCTAATTTTACAACTACCTTTAACTATCACCCTTATTTATCCTATTCCTAATTCTACTCCTCTATATACACCTATCTCTATCCCTATTTATTTAAATCTAACTCTATCTACTCACCTATCTCTATATGTTCATATACTAACACATTTCTTTATTTAAATCTGACTCCTTTCTTAATCTTCCATGTCTTTCTTCTTACAATGTTAATAAACTTCATCCCTGTATTTTCTTCTTCTATTTCTATACTCAGTATCCCTATTGCTTCACATAACATAAAACTATCCTTACTGTTACGTCATCATCGAACATTTATTGGAATTGGTGACAATAAATACTTTGTGCGTGCATCCTACAGTTTTGAGTGAAACATTTATACCGACAGTAACAGTGCATAAAGACAGTCGTACTCGAGCCTTTACAGAAGCAAGTCGCATCCGAACCCTTGCAGAAGACGGTTGTATTAGAGCTTTTGAAAGCGACACCATCACCCGGTCGAGCGTGTTACTAGTGATCCGTCGGAAGCTCTTTGTGTGTGAATGTTTATTGCCCCCAGCGGCACAGGATAAAAGGTATTTATACCCTTTATTAAGTAGTTTGGTGTAGTTGTAGTTATTACATAACCGCTCCACTGCTATCGTTATTGCTTGTAAAAAGCAATTGGTCCTTCCCTGTAATTAGCATATCTTTATCAATTTATATCACCTCCTTAATCCCCCCCTAATCATTGGTCCTTCGAGCCGGATTCACCAGTCTTATGGTATACGCATGTCCTAAATTAAATATTATTTTGCATTCCAGCGAGCTTTTTAATTAATTAAATATTTTAGTTTTAAATTTGTGTTCAAGCTCCATATGTAGCGGGTTAAAATGTGTAAATATTATTTATACTGTCTTTAGATTAAATTAAGCGATTTCGCCGTAATTGAAACCAGCAAGCGTTTTAATTACAAACAAATCCATAATATAAAATTTGTCAGTTTTCAGTTTTAAATTTATTTTAGCGGTATAAAGCACAGCAACCTGAAAATTATAGTCGCCTTATACTTCTTAAACAAGAAAGGTAAAGGGATTTGCTTTGTATTTAAAAGATATTGTACGTTTTCTATCACATGCAACCTTTTCAGTCGGTTTACGGTAAAATCTTGAACATCTGCAAAGGGGATAAAGTTGTAAAGCTGAACCCATCTTGCAAACACGTTAAGCTGCATGTTTTAAACGTTCCTGTGATCTTTTGATGTAAAGGCCGACCGTAACTGTAAGCGGTACATCTTATCTAAACACTTTGTTTGACAAACCCTTGTTTTCGACGTCTCGTTTTAAGCCCACATTGCAGGCTAATGGTCATAAAACGTGATTTATTGGTTTATACGCTGTCTTACCTTTTCGTGCTTTGAACAACTCATAATATTTTAATATTTCTCAGTGTACATCTTGAACGGTACCGTTTTACAACATTTTATTGTAGGCCTTTCACAATAACAGTCACTATGGCTCCGAAGAAGGCACATGTGGTAGAACTCCAATTACTGAAAACACGTATTATAGAAATGTTTGAGCTTTGTAACACTATACAAAGTGACCCAAGTTTAAAAACGTTGTTCCTTATTCAAACAAGGGTAATAACTGACCTTTATACAAATTTCAGCAAAATTTTAATTGCGGTCTTAGCTTCATGTGACGAGGTAGAATCATTAACTTACAACGCTGTACGGAAGGAAGTATTTTCCGCTTATTTTTGCATACTGCTGCATTTCGAAACGATGCAAGAAATGAAAGCACCACAAATCATCGAAAATGCTCCAAGCAGCACGGTATCAAAATTGGTACCGTTAAAGCTCCAAAGTTTTAATAATGAGGTAACTGAGTTCACATCCTTTATCGATTTATTTGACAGTCTGGTCTATAATAACGCGTCACTCACCAATATCGAAAAATTAAATCACCTTATTAATTGTTGTAGCGGGGAGTCTTTAAGAATCGTTAAATCTGTACCCATTTCGGGGGATAACTTTATTATTTCCTATAACGCCTTGCGTGAGCGATTTAGCAACCCGCGTTTATTGGCAACTTTTCATTGGAAAGCAATGAAAGACTTTCCACCTTTAAAATCAGAAGACCCTAAGAAACTTAGGGCACTTATAGATTGTTTTTCAGAGAACCTTGCTGTTCTAACTAACTTAAAGTTTCCCACTGAACATTAGAACTTTATTCTAGTCGATTTGCTTTTAGAAAAACTCGATCCGTTCACTAGAAAACGCTTCGAACTCCAATCGGATCCGAAACAAATACCCAATTTCGAGGATTTGAGATATTTTTTAACTCAACAATGTGCAGCATTGGAAACCTTTTCTTCAACTGCACCTGTTTCTTATTCGACGACTGTCCATACATCTCACACATCAGTGCCTAAGAAATCCTCAGCGTTTCAATTTAAACCAAAGGTTTCTCCTAACGTAGTTTCACTGGACACACCAAGTAGCTCCAGTGACTCAAAGAATTCATTTTCGCACCATTGTCCTTCTTGCAAGGGCAATCACTTAATTTACAGATGTCAATCGTTTCTAAAGAAAACTCCGACAGAACGTTTCGACATTGTCAAACGCTTACGCCTTTGTTTAAATTGCTTACGAACAGACCATGCGTCCATGCAATGCAAATCTTATAATTCCTGTCGAACTTGCGCCAAGCCGCATCATACCTTGCTACATTTTGAACCGCAACCTGCTTCTAGCCGTTCAGCTGAACCGATCGCTACACCTATGCATAAAAATGCCAATAGGACGCAGTCAGCCTCTCCTATTCCGGCAAATGTTTTGTCTTCACAGACGAATTCAAATCTTGGGGTTACTGTCTTACTCTCCACTGCTATTGTGGAAGTTCAAGATTGGTCTGGTACATACAAACAGATCAGGGTACTCTTAGTCCCTGGCTCTCAAGCTAGCTTTATTCGAGATGATTGCGTGAGCAAACTTTGGCTTCCACGCATACGTTCTCAAGTTCCGATTTATGGACTTGGGCAGACAACTTCAGCAGTCAATAGGGGTGCCGTCAGCTGCACCATTCGCTCTATGTTAGACTCTGAAAAATCTCTAGAAGTCACAACTTTTGTGCTTTCGTCAATATCTCGCAAATTACCTAGCGTTGAAGTTCCTAATAATTGGGAACACTTATGCGGCCTGCACTTTGCAGACCCGACCTGGAACTCTCCAGGAACTATTGACATGCTCCTTGGAGCAGATGTTTATCCGTTCATCATCAATGGCGGTGTTATACATGGCAAATTTCTTCAGCCTGCCGCCATAAATACAATTTTTGGTTGGACTATTCTTGGTCCCACAAAAGCTTGCAGTCTGATACTGTCCAAGCATTTTTACTTCTGTAGAAGATCCTATCGACCAGACCCTAAGGCGGTTTTGGGAGATAGAAGAACTGCCATCCAAGCCTTATACTTCTCCAGAAGAAGAAAAGGCAGATTTGATTTTGAAAACACGTTTTCTCGTGACCCTAGCGGTCGTTTTATTGTTGCGTTACCGTTCAACGATACTTTGCCCATTTTGATAATTCCTTTGACATGGCTAAAAGACTATTTTCGTTGGAGCGCAAATTGCATGCTCAACCGGAGCTACGCGCCCAATACAACAATTTCATGCAGGACTATCTTGATGCGGGTCATATGGCATTACTCGATTCTCCACCCGTTGGGAACGATAATTATTTTTTACCCCATCACCCTGTGTTCAAAGAGGAAGGTCATACTTCTAAAATTCGTGTGGTTTTTGACGCCTCTGCAAAGGCTAAAAACAACGTGTCACTTAATGACACTCAATTGGCTGGACCTAGTCTCCAAAACGACATTTCGTCAATCTTACTGAAATTTCGTACTCATCGTTTCGTTTTTACTTGTGATGTTCGCCAAATGTATCGACAAATTTTGGTTACCGAAGAACATCGAAAGTTTCGATTAATTGTTTGGCGGTTCTCCGCAGAAGAACCCATCTAGACATATCAGCTTAATACAGTGACCTACGGTATTAAGTCATCGCCTTATTTAGCATTAAAAACTCTTCAGCAATTAGCCATTGACGAAGGCAAAAGGTTTCCGTTAGCCGCTGACGCTATACGGTCAAATCTATATATTGATGATTTCGTCGCCGGTGGAGATTCTATACAATCGGCCCGCGAAATTAAAGATCAACTTATTCGACTTTTACATTCGGCTGGGTTTGAACTTCGAAAATGGAGTTCTAATTCAGTTTCTATTTTGGAAGGCATTCCGTCAGATTTTTGCCAATATACTTCTCTCGATTTCGATTCGGACGAATCAATAAAAATATTAGGTCTTCAATGGTCACCTACAGAAGATATTTTCTCATTTCGGGTTAAACCATTAAACCCAATATGTACAAAGCGCAACATACTTTCACAAGTTGCCAGAATATATGATCCATTAGGATTTTTAGCACCACTAACACTTTTGCAAAACGCTTAATCCAGCATCTGTGGATGTTAGGTTTGAATTGGGATGACATCCCACCAGCAGACATTTCGTCTCAATGGCAGCAGTATCAAGAAGAGTTGCCGTTATTATCGTCACTAAAGTTACCACGTTGTTTACCCCCTTCGGATCCTTTTACTTGTCATTTGCATGGGGTTTGCGATGCTAGCGAGGTAGGGTATGCAGCGGTAGTGTATTTCCAGTTCATAAATCAAACTACTGGAGAAATAACTGTACAATTTGTAACCGCTAAAACAAAAGTAGCTCCAATTAAGCGCATTTCAATTCCACGTTTGGAATTATGTGCCGCCGTTTTATTAACCGATTTACGTTCTTTTACCATTCGTTCTTATCAAGGCTTGATTGACATCTCCGATGTTTCAGCGTGGAGTGATTCTACGGTCGCTCTCACTTGGAAACGTTCTCCACCTTTTCGTTGGAAAACTTTTGTGGCAAACCGTGTTAGCCACATTCAAGAGTTCATTGCACCTAGCCGATGGTTTCATATTAAATCTTCGCATAATCCGGCTGATCCTGCATCTCGGGGATTAATGCCAAGCGCGGTTATTTCATGTTCGCTATGGTGGGCGGGGCCTGAATGGCTTCACTACCCTAGTGACTCGTGGCCGCCTCAACCAACATTGTCAACCTCAATTGCTGAGGTAACTACGGAAAAGAAGATCCTAACATTTGTTGCTCAAACAGATCCAAACGTTATTGACATTTTACTAAGTCGTTTTTCATCGTTATATAAAATCCAAGGCATCGTGGCTTACATTTATAGATTTTCTAAACCCATAGCTCAACGTCATACGGGTCCCTTAACAGACATTGAATTACACAATGCTCTCATGATTATCGTTCGGCATGTACAAAATGTTACATTTTCAAAGGAAATAGCTTCGATCAAGGCAAACCGTAAGTTACCTAAAAGCTTGCGAAAACTTTCTCCATTTGTTGATCCACAAAACATCTTAAAAGTAGGTGGGCGCTTGACACATTCTTCGCTTTCCTATTCCGAAAAGTTTCCTGCGTTATTGCCTCAGCGGCACCGATTAACCGAACTTATCATTCTGTCAACTCATGAAAGGTATTGCCATCCTGGTGTTAATACCACAGCGTATCTTATCCAACAGAATTTCTGGATCCTTTCTATTAAAAATTCAATCCGAAGTTATTTATCATCATGTCATAGATGTTTTCGTACCAAACCGGTCCTGGTAACTCCTCCTATGGGAGACCTACCGGCAGCACGTATTACCCAAATCAAGCCGTTCAGTATTGTTGGTGTTGATTTTGCTGGCCCTCTTTTAATAAAGGCTAACCGCCTACGAGGCTCTAAATCTCTTAAGGCCTATATTTGTATTTTTGTTTGTTTTGCCACTAAGGCCGCACATATTGAACTTGTTTCGGATTTGTCGGCAGACGCGTTTCTTGCTGCTTTGCGACGATTTATAGCACGGCGAGGACGCTGTTCTCAAATATTTAGTGATTGCGGTACTAATTTTGTAGGTGCCTATCGTCAGCTTACGAGTTATCTGCATAGTGCAGTAACCTCAGAAAGGATAAAGTGGTCGTTTAATCCACCTAGCGCCCCTCACTTCGGTGGCTTGTGGGAAAGCGGTGTTAAGTCGGTAAAGACACACCTAGCTCGCGTAATCGGCGAACAAAAACTTACTTTTGAGGAACTTTACACAGTTCTTACGCAAATTGAATCTGTTCTAAATTCAAGGCCACTCTGCGCTTTGAGTTCGGATCCAAATGACTTGCGTTGCCTAACACCAGGTCATTTCCTAACTATGGAGCATCTTTCTGCACCACCAGATGAGGACCATTCAACCAACGTTTTACCATTAAAGAGCAGGTGGAAACTCCTGCAAAAACTACACCAAGATTGTTGGGCTCGCTGGAGCCATGAGTACTTACATACTCTGAACCAAAATGTTAAATGGCATTCTAAGGTAGGTGTCTGACAAGTTGAAAAGGACACTATTGTCCTCGTCAAGGACGACCAGCTTTCTCCACTTCAATGGAAGTTTGGTCGTATTATTAATACCTTTCCCGGTGCGGACGGTATTATACGTGTCGCTGAAGTCAAAACGGCACATGGCACACTAAAACGACCTTTGGTCAAACTAGCGCCGCTACCGGTATTTTAGTTTTATTTTTTATGTTTAGATGTATATACACATTTCTTACATGTATCGTAGTATATTATTTTTACATATTTGCTTATTTACATATATATTTTTATTTTTGCATAGTTGGTAATATCGCTCGCTGTAGTGTACCACCCTATCTTTCGTTACCTGTTTTCCTAGCAAGGTCAAATCCCATGTGATTTCCTTCACCCAACCTACTTCCCTCCTTTTCAAAATTCTATGAATTTGGTGGGCGGTATGTTACGTCATCATCGAACATTTATTGGAATTGGTGACAATAAATACTTTGTGCGTGCATCCTACAGTTTTGAGTGAAACATTTATACCGACAGTAACAGTGCATAAAGACAGTCGTACTCGAGCCTTTACAGAAGCAAGTCGCATCCGAACCCTTGCAGAAGACGGTTGTATTAGAGCTTTTGAAAGCGACGCCATCACCCGGTCGAGCGTGTTACTGGTGATCCGTCGGAAGCTCTTTGTGTGTGAATGTTTATTGCCCCCAGCGGCACAGTATAAAAGGTATTTATACCCTTTATTAAGTAGTTTGGTGTAGTTGTAGTTATTACATAACCGCTCCACTGCTATCGTTATTGCTTGCAAAAAGCAATTGGTCCTTCCCTGTAATTAGCATATCTTTATCAATTTATATCACCTCCTTAATCCCCCCCTAATCACTTACTATATCTTTAGTTACTATATCTTTACTTACTATATCTGATTCTTACATATTTCTTCCTCTGTCCCTATACTTGTCTGTTTCTCATTCACTATTATTCCCTTGACTGTGGACATACCAAACAATACTACCGTAACATTTTCATCTTTTTCCTCTATAGAAAACTTTTTATCTCTTCTAGACTTTTTATGTACTATAGTCATTCCGTAAAAATCTCCTAAATCCAATTTACCAAAGTAATCCCTGCCACTTATCTCCCTTATGCCTACTTTCAAATCTTGTGTGTAACATAATGTTGCGTTTGCCTCTACTCCTATTAATTCACACTCTTTGTTCACTACTGATTGTACCTTTTCTAACTTTCCCTCAGAATATTTAACTGTGTTGATCTCTTTCACTTCTTCATCTACCTCTATAACATTAATACATAACCCCATGTTATCCTCTGTTACCTCATAACTTGCCTTCCAGGGCAATATCCTATTCCTAATCCTAAGTACCTTCTCCTCTATATCTATAATTACTCCTAACTTCATCATACAATCAACCACTAATATCCCTTTAAATTTCAATCCTGGTACAATGATTAATTCCTGCTTACAGCTTACTGAACCTAACTCTACTTTTAAAAGTACTACGCTATTCACTACAGCAAATCGCTTTTTAATCGGCGCTACTAGATGACTTTTATTGGCATAATTTTGTCACACACCTTTTCTTTAATTTCGTTAACGAATTCCTTCGATACTAAACTTGCCTCTGCTCCTGAATTCAACAACGTTCCTAAATTTTGCTAAAAATTTTTAACAACTACTATTGGCAAACAAAATTTTTTTTTAATTTCTGGCTCAACTTCTTCCTCAATTTTCAAAAATTTTCTAGGATGTTCGTACTGATACACAATTACATCTAGTAGTTTGTCTTTGTCTAAAAATCTTGTCCAGGTCTATTTTCTCTACTCGGTCCTGGTCTTTCCACTACTTCCGCATTCGTCCTCGGCGTCTCTACCCTGTTTCTCCTGTCATTTTATCGGTTATTAGTCGACGTCTGTGTCCTTCTTATGTCCGGTGAACTGTTTTGTCTCGGTACCCCAGGTCTTGGTGTGAGTGCTCTACCTACACTGTTTCTCCGAAAGAATGTCTGTCATGGTTCCCAGTTTGGTCTGTTGTAATTCGTCCCTTGTTTTTGATAGCTGTCCTTTCTGTTCTCGAATCTAACCGTGTTCACATGCCTTTCCCAAGTTTCACGAGGTCGTCAACTACTCATGTCATCATACCTTTGCAGGTACTCTAAAAACATTTTACTATCTACGATGTTCTGCAACGCTACGTGTTGCCGAACCTCAACTTCAAAATGTCGTGAAAGGTATTTTATAATCTGTCTGTTTGTCAATGGTGGGCTTAGTTGTTTAGCTATGCTATACTTTTGTATAGCATACTGTTCCCTACTTTCCGCAAATTCATCCTTATATTTACCTGTAATTAAATCGTGCCGTACTTGATCTTGTCTGTGGTCGCTCCAGTAATATTTCAAAAATCTGTCTTCAAACTCACTATAGGTTTCTATCTCCCGTCTTATGAGGTTATATCAGGCCTCAGCATAGTCTTTTAATAGCGCCTTTACAATATTCAGTTTTGCCTGTTCGTCAAATAAATTCCCTACTAAACTTCTAATATTAGTTATAAAAATTTGTGGGTTCACCCTACTATCCCCATAGAATTTCATTTGCTGGTCCAGTGGCATATTCCCCGTTACAAATCTGGGACCATCCCCCATCAAAGTCGACACGTTCTGTTTAATGCCACTTACCTCTCTCTCAACCCTTTATAACTGATCTCTACATGACTCTGTCACCTCAGTCATTTTAACATTAATCTCATCTTCACAGAAGATTCTAACCTCTGTCCTCAATTGTCCTATTTCCTGACTCAAGCCTCTTATATCACGTTCATTTTTATCAACCTTATTTTCGACTTCTTCCATTTTCACTGTTAAGCTATTCTTAAATTCCGAGAATTCTTTGGTCGCCTTATCTATTTTTCCGCTTAAAGTTTTATTCATCTGATATAATTTCCGGTTTGATTCCTCTCTACCTCGCCGCATTTTTTCTAACATTCTCATCATCAATTCATTGCCAGCTTTTCCCGACTCTGTCCTTGATTGATACTTACTACCTCCAGGTTCCTTCATTTTTTCCCGTTTTTTCAAATAATGCACTATCGTCACTTCCAATTTCAACCCCTTGGCTTCTTAACCACTCCTTCCTCTACATACGTTTAAATCACCTTCCCACGCACTCAAAAATATTTACAAGTTTACACTACACACACACTCTCACTCAGCTCGCCAGTTTTCTGGAATAAAATCTATAAATTCTACTTGGAAATCGAGCTCTACGTTGGGCGCCATAAAAGTGCAGTGGATTTACCTCTAAACTCAATTCTCGCCCCACGGATTGGGCGTCATAAATTTGCAGTAGATACCTCTAAAGAATATCAGGATCGCTTTGAGTCCCAGCGTTATTGAGTCGTCATAAAAATTTGCTGAAAAAATATATAACAAAAAAATTCTTACAATTCCTTTAAAACGCCTCCTTATTTCTGCACACCTCGGCTAGCTTTAAAATCTGCTTCTTCTTTGATACCTACCATCCTAAATTCACTCTTTCTCACATACACAGTCAAATAAAATTACCAGTCAAATAATGCAACAAGACATACATCCTTTTTATTTACACATATTAAAAAGTTTCTATTAGCAAGAAAATATTTACACATCTGTATATACAGTTTCACAAAGTGTTACCATCTCAATCCTTAAACCCTTTAAAATTTTATGATTTCTATTTATTTCAACAATTTTATTTTAGACAAGTAGATGGGCACGTTGTGCAACCTTAAATTGATTTTTATTCTGGTCTATGGTAAGCTCAGTGTAACCCAGTTACTCTAAATGCTTTTAAACATCGCATTTTTGTTTAAAACAAAAATAAAGACCCGTTTACTCCTTACAACAAAATTTTTGTTATTTGTGAACATTTTAAATAATAAATATCATTTGTCCTTTACATATACCCCTTCAACTGAGTTTTTATGGTGATAAAATACACCCCCAATAAGTCAAATCACTCAAGCACAAAATACCAGCACAAATGTTCAAGCAAAAGCAAGAAATTAATTTCATTACCTATGATTATTGTATTTGATTTTTTCAAGCATTCCTTCAAATTTTCGTAGCTTTCTGTCATTTTCATAGTATGGGCAACCGGTACCGATAAAAAAACATTCCCATTGTGCAAGAGAACAGCTTTAAGACTTATTTTGGAAAAATCAATAAAAAGCCTTTAATCATCGGGATTGTATGAACCAACAATTTGTTTATCAGACTGGAAATGTCGGTGCAATAAACTAGACAACCACTTTTTTTAAAATAGCCGGAATACTCGAACTCCCATTACCTAAAATACCAGATTTTAACGTCTTTTGCCAGTAAATTTTTACTTTGAAGTCTGGAGGCTAAAATTTTGGAATGATCCTTTGGAAGTCCTACTTCTCTAATTAAGTCGTTAAGTTTGGTCTTGGAAAACAACTGCTGTTGTTTGGAAACGCTTGATATTTTACTGGCATCGGTTAAGTTGTTTTCATCAACTCCAGGTTTAGAACTGCTTGTAAAATCTTCTAAGTTTGGTGGTTTCTTAGGTATTGGCACGTCTGGACCATGTGGCACTGACCTAATTGCAGACTTGAGGTTCGGATAAATAATGTTTTTTGAATTTTTTGTGCTATATCCACATACATTGCACATACAAAAATAAGTCATCATGGTGATTTGTTGACTCTCGCTAAATCATTGGTATTCCGAAGGGTAGGGATTTTCTTGTTCCATTACTCCAATGCCTTAAACCTTCTTCACATATCTTACATACAACATGTGGAGCCCAATGTTTGTCTTGAACACCAATCTTTACTTTAAAATACGTGGAGTATTCGTGTTATAACAGTGATGTAGTTTTACATCTAAATTTCTTGACCACAGAACAACCACACACATAGTAAAAGGTATCTAGATTATTTTGACAAAGTCTTGGCATTTTAAACACGAATTTAACTGCAAAAAGCTCACTAAACTCACTAAACAACGACTGCCTAGACCAAACGCAAACAGACTAATAAATGCGCTTATTACACAAAGACTTCTATTTATATCTCATTCGCCGACGGTCTGACTGCAAATCAGAGAATCCCAGCAATTAAATTTACTTTCGGGAATTTCCCTATACTATTCTATTGATTTGTAGCGTAGCAATTTTTAGAATGTCATTTAAATTTTATTCGCAAATATTTAGAAAACCATAAATATGACACCTAGTAAATTTATTAAATAATTGTGCGTGCTGAAAAAAAAAATGTTGACTATTAGATTAGCCACCAAAACTTTAAAAAAAGGAACAAATCCAAATCATAAATTTTTTTGTTGGCCTGTGTTATTGGTCTTTGTGTATATACATTTTACGACTACGATCCCCGGAATCAGTTTTATATCATATAAATTGCAAAACTCTAATTCTACTTGTGATTTCTATAAATTATTAATGTCAGTGTAACTACAACAATGCCTAACAACAAAACCACTAAACCCAAAGGTGGCGCTAAGGGCATAAGAGATAAAAACGTAAGATAATGGAACAAGAAGTCTCAAAATGTGTTAAATTAAGTGAATTTTTGACGTGGTCATAAACACAACAGTAAATATCAACACACTCTATTTTTACTGACCAACCTCGTGTATTGAAGCCAACTCCCAATACATCGCCTTCAACGTTTTCTGATATTCAGGTACTACATATATTAAATACAAAGGTTTTTTCGTCATCTGAAAGTACTGAACTACAGAATGTACAAATAACAGAATCAAAAGATTCCCATATCCTAATTAAAAAAGCAATCAAAATGGATCAGTTCACCGTGAAACCCACTTTTAAGTTATTTGTAAGACTAACACCTAACGAAGGAAATTCATTTCTTTAAGTCATTCCATACAGTCATATAATGACAACAAATTTACGTTTTTAACACGGAAGGCGTTCATTCGTCAAAATAAAACCAATCATACTTGTCTTACTTTTGACTCAAACTCGTTAAAATTGTATTGTAGTTTGCTTGCTTTGGCTAAAATAACAGACAAAATTACATTTCTAGAAGGCATGAGCGATGAAAAACATGTTCAGAAACGTATAAATAAACATGAACAAAGTAAAACCCATCAAAATGTCGGATATTCTTTTTATCTTAAAATTAGGACAAAACTATTGCTGACGTATTATTTAGGAAGCAAGTTATTCTTTAACATTCCCAAATGAAAAGGATACGCTTAGTTATAGAACACATTTTTATTGGCAAGGAAAGTTTACGTTTTAGGAGTAACCAATTTGAAGCATTATAATTTGAATTAAGGCCGCTATACTTGCGGCCACGTCCCCAATGCTCCACCCGGAGTTACTACATTGGGTTTAAACGCGAAAAATAAACGTGCTTCTTATTAATTCTAACTTCATAATTAATCCACCCTAAATAAAAATCTAACTAAAAATCTAACAAACTAAAATAAAAACTAAAAACAGGGTTTAAATAATGATATCCCTAGCGTTGACTTTGGAGTGTGCCCGATCAACAAGACACAAGCAAAAATGAGAGGGGGAGGGATCCGTAATACCGGATAACAGACGCCGGCTCTGCTTACCAGTGCGACCTAAAGAGTCGACTTGAAACTATCTAAATCTAGCTAGCTAATTTAAAATGGATTCAAATTTCCTAAGCAGTTGCCAAAAGTATTAATAATGAATCCAGCTATTTGCCTGCTCTGTAAATTTACAAATTCGTCCTCCCTGATCTAAGTGTTTTATCCTAAATTTGTCCCTAACGTTCCCTATCATTCCCTAACAGACATAATATACATACAATCTTCTTTTCTATATATACTGCGGCCAAAAATTGGCGACAGAACGTCAAACGAATCAAGCCACAAAACAATACAATGCAGGCAAAAATATAAGTGTAAAAATAAATATAAATATAATATAAATATATAAATAAATTCCTGAATAAGCAAAAGCATGTAACAGTTCATATATCAGCAATAGCAAATACATTATCAGGTGCACTCGCATGAGCATTATAACGACTTGCGCCATTACACAAAAAACGCGCTTGTTAGATTATTTCAAAATCTATTTAAAATCACAAATCCATGCTCATGCGAGTACAGCCGCCACAATTTTATTCTTGCATTCAATATAATTTTCTCCAGCATCCGAAGATCTAGTCGTCTACCTAAATCTATTGGTTTTCTACCTTTATGGGGGAGTTGAATATGCACTGTTAAAGTCCTGATGGATATGCACTAAATGTTCTGGGGGGGATCACAATCACTATCACTTCACTTTTAGGCAGGCAGCATCAAATGCTCCTGAAATGTCCAAAGTAACAACGACACAGTACTCTTTAGCATCTCTCGCTTGCTTTATTTCACCGACAACGAACTCTAACGCGTCGATGGTCGACTTGCCCTCCACGAAACCAAACTGTCGGTTATTAAAACCGCGCTGTCTCGCACTAGGTGCTCAATACGCGTAGTCAAAACGCGATTTAAAACTTCCCCAGCACCGGTAGCAAGCTAATTGGACGATAGCTGCCCGGATCTGACGCATCCGCCTTTTTAAGTTTGGATACAAATTTCACGTTCTGGATTTTTCAGCAACGCGGAAAAACGCCCTTTTCTAAACAAAGATTAAACAACCCGACAGAGACACACGGGGCTAAAAGGCACGCCTCCAGAGCTGCGTCTGAAGTGATTCCATCATGCCCCGGTGCCTTCTTAGGGTTCATCTACCTAAGAGCCCTGACGACCTCGTGAACTAGAATTGCCTTATCGGCACCTGTTCCTTGCGCCTCTGCAGCTTCCCGACGTACTAAATCGTGCGACCCTTAATCCCCCTCGGGATTATCCGATGGGAAAAATTTCTCTAGTAAATATTCCGCCGTGGTTTTAAAACCTTCCGTGTATTCGCCATTTGTTTTCTTTATATTACTTAGCGCGATTGTTTGTTGTTTTCCTCTAATTACGCGATATGCGGTTTCTCAGGGTTCTTTCTCTGAGTTTCGCATGCAGAAATCTTTAAATTTATTCGTTCGAGTTTCTTCTATTAACCAGGGTACGCCGTCTTTAAATGTTCTCTTTTGCGGCATGGAATACGACGACGCGTCTACCACCGCGTCGTTTAGTTTTACGCGAATGTTTCTACTTCGTCTGCATCTCGGCAGTTAAATAGCTCATTTTCGAGCACAGGGATACTTTCGCAAAATTTTTGTTTAAATCGCTCCCAATTTGCTGCTTGTTTGCGTTTGTTTTGGTTTCAATGTCCCATGTTATTAATTTATGGTCGTCCGACATTAATTTCCAATTACAAATCGTTTCTAACATTTCGTGCGAGACTGCAGTAATATCTGTAAAGCTGCTGCCTCTATGCCCCTCAAACTTAGGTGAATCATTAGTGTTTATCACACTAAGGTCCTATTCCGTAAAAAGATCAGCAACCTGTGAGCCTCTATCGTCTTCGATAGGGCTGCCCCATAGTAGCGACTTGGCATTAAAATCTCCCCCGATGTTTAGATTTTTATTTCTGCCGATTTTACGAATAATATTATCTACTTGATTTATCAAGTCCTCGGTTTGGGGATTTTCCCGCCGGGAATCGACCGGCGGGAGATACGCCCTTATTACGTAGAACGCATTTCTCCCTGATTTGATTACGGCCGTCGTTAAAAATTCGTTCGATAAATTATTTAATATAATTCCGGCGCACGTCCCATTATTTATTATTATCCCGCTACGCGGTCGTTCACTATTTCCGTTTAAGACGGTAACCCCGCTTCCAAAACCTGTTATTTTGTGACTATACAGGCGTGGTTCCTGTATAAGCCCGATGTCGATATTATTTTCGATGAATAACTTTACGAAGTTATTTGTTGCCCCTTTACTTTTCCCTAGATTTAGTTGCGCGAATTTAATCTTCTTGCTTCTTATGGACTTTGTTTTATCTTCGCAGTCCATAGTCGATGTTTAGTGTGATTGCGTGCTTCAGACGTTGCATCATGAGGCATCTACTCGACTTGGCGTCGTGGCGCGTGTCGACCTTCGCGCCACCGCCAGTTCTGTCGTTTGCCCTAGCGCAAACCACACAGCAGAGGACTGCCTTTCGGCAATTCTTGAATTCATGCCCGACTTCGGCACAGTTACCGCACCACTGTACCTTCTCCCTGCATTCCATCGATTGATGGCCGTACTCATAGCACCGGTAACACTGGGTCATCGAGAAGTGGTCCCGGGCCCATACTCTTCGCCACCTGAGGTTAATAGCATCAGCTAATATACGCCTTCGAAGTGTGGGGGTCACATCGAAGACTACGTTGGTGAAGGGATTCCTAGGGCCCTTTCCGCCAAACCTGAACTTCTCTCTCAGCTGGTCTTCTAGAATCAAATCGCCAGAGCGGGGATTCTGGCTCGCAATCATCCGCACGAGCTCTTTAGCCTTCATCCCCGCTTCGACCCCCGGAAAAACAACCCGTGGACGTTTTTTCTCGATGGTCTTCGCCACGAGTTCCTTGCAGTTCCCGCCGACTTTCAACTGCAGCTTCTTGGCGTCGTCGCGACCTGCGCACTCCACAACGACACCCCCCCGGCGCGTGCTACGAGCTCCGACAACAACAAACCCATCTCGAGCGGAATCGATCTTCTGCTTCAGGGTCGTCATCACGTCGTCCTTCTGGCCTGGCCTAACGTCGACCCTGACAGCAAACGTAGGGGCAGAACCTGAAGCTGCAGCGGCGTAGGAGACCTTGCGCTGTACCGACGCACCCTGACTCTGGCCTCCTGAAACGACAGAATTCACTGCCGGACTTCTCCCAACAATACTTGCTCTCCCTGAACTATCTAAACAAAGACGCACCGCCCTAACCATACCTATCAGTTGGTTCGTCATGTCGCGAATATCATCCACGGCGTGCCGAACCATTTTCCTATCCTCCACGACGATAGCGGCGGAGATCGTCGGCACCTTTCCATAGACGGCAGCGTGCGCCTTCCTCACCCTAAATTTCAAGAGTTCCAGCTCATCGTGGTCGCTAGCATCAACGCTACCGTTGCTGCTAGTCGATATCGTGCGCTGGGCTCTCGAAGTAGAGGGCACTTCTAGCGCCGCAACCACCACGGGAGGCCCCGACACGACCGCCGCAGACACAGGCTCCTTCTCTACCTCCTGTACCTCCTCCTGAGTCTCTAACATGACGTCCTTAAGCACTACCTTAAGCTGTTTCCCCCCAACTGCGCCCTCAGCCTCCGACCTAGCAAACTGCGACCGATCATCCCTCTTCCTCCTGGGTAACGGCTCCTCATCGCGGTGGACCACCATGCTGACAAAACTAACAACATAGAATGACACCTAAAACGCAGCTCAAAAAAACGACCTGACCGTTACGACGCTAAAAGAACGACGCTAGAAGAACGCAAAACGTTGGTCCAATAAAAATATTTTGATTAAGGGTGAACCGTAAACAACCCTGTATTTATTTAAACTTCAAGCCGTCCGATTAAATTTCAAATTTAACAAAAATACAATAAACACTAAGCGTCAATAACAACTAGAACCAAATAAATTCGCTAACCCAATAAAAATGTCTCGATTCAAAAAGTACCGTAAAGAACACTATTTATTTATTTTAAAATTTTTAAACCGCCAAATCAAATTTAAACAAGCTAATTACTTCAAAATATCTAATTTATAGATAACAACTCTTTAATTTTAAATGTATCTTTAACAAATAAGGTCAAGCACTATCGGAATGCGGTACCGGGAAACGCACTTTCACTTAATGACTCGGTTACTAGCACGACCTTCAACTGTTACACCGCTTAATTATACCAAAAATTGTTTTAAAGGAGTCTTTAACTACGCGTGTACTTAAGTTACAGAAAATTTATATTGAAATTGTTTTAAAATTTACAGTTTTTGAGTTATTTATTTAATTTAAAAGGGCCTAGATTTTTGTTTTTAAGTCATTATTTGATTATACGCGCACTATAAAACACTCACACACTTTTTGGTTGTTTTACCCGGATTTTTACTTGATTTACACGGTGCAAGCAAAGCAGCCCCTGACAAGTTTGAACAAAAGTATTTGGTGGTAACTCAAAATATTGAAAATAAAACAACTAGAAAATGTCAAGGCAGAGGAAATCTGTTAACTTTCTTTCAAAGACCACTATCAACTTCGTTATTAAAACAATATCTTCGATTATCAATACATTAATAGCCATGAAATAAGAGAAGCAGGTTTGTTTGCGGTACAAATAGATACTAACACGACATTTAAATAAGAGCTAGGAGAGCTCGACAATTAGATAATATTACAGGAAGCTTTTTTTTAATGAATATTACAGAAAGTAAATCATATTTACATAATTAAGGTAAGATAACAGGTAACAGTTTGACGTTAATCGTTAAGATAAGATGGTATAATTTAAGGTATCATTAGAACTGCTAGTTGTATCGAACAAATAATTTGAGTTCATTTCAGATCTAAAATAATTTTTAAAGTTATGTTAATTTAACAATATGAGCAAAATTAAATGTACTATTTTTTAGCATCTTTAAATATGAATAATTAATACAATATGACATTGTACATAGAAAAACCAAATACTTAATAAAAACTAACATTAGGTTTTTGCCAAGTCACTGAATAAAAACTAAAAATATGCTTGCATGAGCAGGATATTAAACAGTAAATTAATATCTCCCAAATACACCTAAATAGAAAGTGATTTTTATTTAGGATTATGCACAGACAAGGTAGATTAATATTTGTAGTAAGTCATAAAAATCTATTAAAAAATGTTTCGCAATTAGGAAAGGTTCTATAAATACGCGAATTCGAAGTATTACTAAAGTGTAAGAGATGTTATTTTTTAATTATAATAATTGAACACAAAAGATATTTTAAATAGAAAGATTAGAGCGGGGTGTTAAAACAAAAGGACGGAACAAATTACTTAACAAAGAAGTGGATTATTATGATTTTGAAAGAACATAAGAAATACGGGTTTACATAAATTTAGGTTACATTGTTTCCTTTTTATTGAAAGTTTTTTAAAGAACATAGATAGAAATTCAGGGCATACGACATTTTAACCGTGCTAAACAATCATAAAATAATAATTACGCCTACCTTAGGTATTAGTCAATTATCCAAAATAAGATTTTCAGGTGATTCAACAAATAAACTTGTTCATATAGCGAAAAGGATTCGTCACAACACAAATTATTAAATATTTTTTTTAAAAATAATTCATTTAACACGCTAAATCAAACACATATTAAAGCCTTTATAAATTAAATTATTGTTAGGTTTTCACAAAGAAAGGACGTATCAACCATATTTAATATTTAATATTTACAGTTTTACCAAACCGAAAATCGTACTAGGAACAATATTTAAAAATTAATAATTGAAGGTTTTTATCGAATTTTAGAACGTTTTTAGGTTTGAACATACACATTTTTTATGTTTTGAGTCAACATTAAAAACAAACATAAAAATTTACAGTTAATGTAAGCTAAACAGACCAATTTTAAATTTGAAAAAGCCAACTTTCCCTTTGCAAACTCACAAATTTATAAAAAAAAGCCTCATATTGTTGGACGCCATCAAAACGCATTTAAACGTTCTGAAATGTTAATTTTTACTACATATAAACTCAAATTTACATGGGGTTAAATTGTCCAGGGCGATAAATGCTTTTCAGATTATAACCTAGTACATACCCGTGGTATCTTGATCCCGATGCGGCATTTTGAGCCTGTCAAGAATGACGTGTGTAACGTCCTGATGTCCCTGTGCTTGTCTGGCTGTATCTTTCCTCGACAAGGCGCCGATATATTTCGTAACGATAGGGGACGGGAGCGAAAGGAATGGACCACTTCGCCGATATGTCGGAACACTAAAAACATGTTTATATTCGAGAAAAGTCGGTACCTAAATCCTTTGTTTCGACATATTTTAACAGTTTGGAGCTGTGATCAAGCTGGTCTGAATTGTTAACACACAATAAAAGGAACACTTAATTTATAAATTTAATAAAGTAAATAAATGTAATACATGATAACACACTAAGCGTTGCGCATGCTAACACTATACGCAGTAGACTGTGTCGTTTATGAAACGAACGTTAGGCACGCCACCAACGCAGAGTCATGCGCGTAAATTTAATCTCTAACAAGCTGTTATTGCAGACTATTTGGTTGGCTTTCTTATTTTTTGGTTTTTTGGATGGTTTCAATAGTCCATGATTTGTGGGCGGCAGGAAATCGGCATCGTTAAATACATTTCGGTCACAGGGGCAAAGTCTAGTTATGTTAATTCTGTTGACACACTAATTAGGCTTTGCGAAAAAGCTGAGTGACATCATATGGTCCTAGAGGTCTATCATTCGCTGCATCTAATGTCAAATATAATAACCTTTCAATCGTGATATAAATGTCTTTTCCAAAAGTTGAAGTGTATGCGTATTTAAGAAAGGAAGTTGATGATGAAATATTGGTTTCTCTTAGCCAGATGAAAAATATCAATATTTTTAATGTGGGTTATGACCATCAAGAATTAGGAGAACTGAGAATTTGAACGTAGATTTTGTTTTCTCAACAAAATGGATAAACTACTATGTAAACAAGTTTCCCTATCTCTAACTCGAAAAGCTCCATCTGCAAAGCCTCTGACAGAGGCTCGTTTCATCAAAGTTTCAACCGTATCTTTCCTAAGAAAAATAATAATTGGTGGCACATACGTTCATCTTGTGCTCATACAACACACAATTTTGATGAGGAAACCTGTTTTGTAGAACTTATGGCACTGACTTGGCGTTTCCTTTTCAGACCTACAACACCTAGCACTTTACTTTTCACAACACTCTCGTTTACATTAAATATGCGATCTGGTTGATAGGAACGTTTCTATAATTCTTTCTCAAGAATATGAAATACTTCATTTCCAGATGCTCAAACTCGAAAATGAAGTAGGCTTTGGAAATCTTTATGGCGGTTTATATGGTGACTAAATCAGGCTTGCCCTGCAACTCCATTGTCATCTAGTGGATATTATATTTCATTTTTCTCGCATAATTGAATAGCCAGACACCACATATTCTGACTAGTTAGTCCATAGAACTTGATTTTTACTATAAGCAAGTATTGCACGAATTCTTTCTCTAGCTCTTCTGGCATGATTGGCATTTTTCCTAATTTGACAAAGACTGTCTGTTCAGGAGATAAGCTGGAAGAAGTAAACCTTTTAAGTGAAGTTCTTAAAACAAAAAAATACTTCTGCTTGTTTAAGTCCCTTGCACTTTCATAACTTGTTCCATATCCTCTTTATTCCAAGAATGCTTTTTGTTTTTTCCTTGGCGGATTTAGTAGTTTACGTGGTATCTGCACGAACAGGAGCATACCATTTTAGTATTTGCAGTATATGCACCTTATAGCGGGGGTCAATAATACCAGCACAAACATATCCTACATTACCATCCTCGCCATATTAGCAAACACTATCACTAACAATTAATTTCAACTACAAATCGCTTTCAAACTAGTGTATTACACTTCTTCTTATATAATACTACTGCAACTTCAGGCCATTTTTCATAGAATACGTATGTCTCTTCATCAGATATTAACACTGCTGCTTTTGTCCTCGGGTGCTCAAAATTACACCTTTTGCTCCAGTAAACTAGCTTAAACGATACAGAAAACATTAACTTTCACGTAAACTTTAAATATCTACTCCAAAATTATTTAGAAAGCATACATAACTAAAAATTAAAAAATGTACGTTGAACGATGCGAAGATATTGACTTATTAGGAAGATAACAAACTCTCTATTTCCAGACATGGTTCACATATAAAATAAGGCTGTTTATTATATTAATGTCTAAAGCACTTAAAACACTAAATGCAGTTATTTTGTTTTTATGTTTTTGTGACACATACACAATAAACAAATACTGGTTACACTTATACTTGCTTCTGGAACATCTTTTTCGGTGTACCTCTTTTTCAACAAAGTTGCAAATTTTGCGTGAGACTTTATCAATTGAAAGACTGCGTTTTTTAAAATCTTAGGAGGCAATTTATTTTGAATGTTGGCAGTCTACGCAATTTGTCAGCTTACTCTAACAATATCTCATAAACCAAAAAAGATTGTTAAACGCCAACTAAGGCATGTTTTAAACACCGTATAATGAGTTTTGCTCATTGATAGTAGCAATATTGCCTTTTGTCATTTTGTAGTTGTTGTTTCTGGTTTATATTTATCAAGATTACTTTCATTTACTTTTTTGTTGTAATGGATTGTTGAAAAAGTAGGACGTTTTTGTTTTGTTTTTAGGTATGTTCAATAATAACGTTTAAAAAAAGCGCATTCTTAATTTTCACATTATCAGTGATTCATAAAAATTAGATGCCTGAAATTTATGATTATTACTTTATATTAGATTAAAGTTTGCATGTACTACATCGATTTTCATTCTTGGAGAATGTCAGCAAGATTGTTTAATGGCATCACGAGTTTATGCTGAAAGATTCCCTAGCAGAAATCATCAAGATAAGAGCGTTTTTATAAAACTGTAGGCCCAATTTGTACAAATATAAAGTGTTCAGTACGAGAACCCCAACAAAGCAAAACCTGCGACAAAAAACGAAGACAACGAATTCGCGGTTATTGCCTTTGTAGCAGAAAATCCTTATATAGGTCAAAACCAAATATCAAAGAAAAACATTAACTAAACAAGCGTCTCAAAAAAACTGTACGCAAGGAAGCATTATGGCTAAATTACTTGATTTGAAAAAGTTTGCATTTTGGGAAGAATAGAGGCCTAGATACACTTTAAAATTATTTTCGTAATATACAGGGTGTCCAAGAAACACAAAACGTATCAATGTTGTGTTTTTTTAAATGGAACACCCTGTATATTATTTTATTTTCAATTTTTACTATCAAAATTAGGTTTCCGAAGCCTAACCCATACAGTTTTTGAAATACCTTGTATTTTGTAAAAATGTAGCAACAATTTTAACAATTAAGATTTCAACATGATTTTTTTGTCTTTTTAAATTAAATTTGACTTGGAATTTAGTAATTGATCAAGTTTTGTCAAGCACTTTCTTCGACTAATGTGTACAGGGCGTACGAAAATCATTAGCAAATAATAGCAAGCTTTGAACGGTATCAACTTGTTTAATTTAACTAGAACACCCTATATTTTATGGTAACGGCAGATGAAAAATTTAATTCTCTGTCGAATGCTATTATACCTTCCTAAAGCTAACTGTTCACGTTTCCATTGAAAACGCACATTTTCGGAATGCAAACTGATTTTAACAAATGTATTAGATATTAAAAATTCTATAACCTAGTCACCTATGGAATATTGACGGCAAAAAGGTAAGATTGACTATCTTTTAAATAATAAGTAATAGTTTAAACAAATAAGGATGAATATAGAAGAATGGTAAAAAGTTGTACAACTAACAAATAATAATGAATGAATATAAACGAATGGTGAAAGGATGTAAAACAAACAATAATGGTTTATAATAAGTGTTCAAAATGACAACCGTCTAACTCTAAACAGAAACGTATCCTCTTTTTAAAACCTTCAGCAACATTTTCCAACATTTCTAGGTTTATGTTTCCAAAAGCTTCTCTGATGCGCTCCTTCATATCATCTGGTGTTGTTCCAGGTGCATTATAATTGATTCCTCTTACATATTCCCATAAAAAGAAATCTGGTGAAGTCAATTCGGGCGATCTTGGAAGTCAATTTTGAAAACCATTTTTTCCAATCCACTGATTTTGGAACTGATTATTTACACATTCTCAGACATCACGATGGAAATTTGCCGCAGCTCCATCCATTTGAAGCCACATCCTTGCTCTTATGTCTAAAGGAATGTCTTGTAATAAGATTGGAAGCTGACTTATCAAAAAAATTCAAAAACAATGTTCCATTCAAGTGTTCTTCAAAAAAATAAAAACCAATTACATATGGGTCAATTATTCCGCCCCACATGTTCACTGACTATCTAGTGCTGATTATTAATTATTCTAAATTGGCGTGGGCCGGAATCAAAATAATAATGAAAATTCCGCCTATTAACGGATCCATTGCTGTGAAATGTACATTCGTCACTAAATATAAGAAATTTAAAAAGTTTTTTTTTTGCCACTTTGTCTAACGCTCACATACAAAACTCAACTCGTTTTCAAAATCATTTCCGGAAAGTTCTTGTTGAAGTTGGATTTTATAATCATGGAAAGAATGTTTATTAAGAATGAGACCCTTGTTTGGACTGATGTTGTGGTTTTTGATATTCGGTTTTGACCTATAACAATAACTTAATGTGAATAATTAAACAATATTACGGCGAATTAATTCTTTTAAAACAAAACCAAATTCAGATTGCATCATCTAAGTAATTTATAGGGACTTATAATGAGCGGAATTTATTTCTGTTACAGATCTTCAATGAAAAAAGTGCAGCAGGAACAATTGATTACTAAAAATGAAAACTGGAACACAAAAGATTTAAGGTCTGTGGAGAAATTTCAATAAAATATTTCATGTTTTAGTGTCAGCGACTGTGTTATTAGAAACAAAGTCAACATTGAAGAAAACTTGGAAATTGACAACGTTGTGAATAAAACGATAATAAACGCAGAATAGTTGTCAAGTTTGCTCTTAAGTGTACGGTACATATATTGTGGTTATTACAGTGATTTAATTTTGAAAGTCAAGTAGTAATAGGTTATAAGTCTATAATGGTATTTACCGGACAAGGATAAAAACTATGACTTTAATTAATTGTAAGGTTTGTACATTAAAAACTCTGGTACAAGACGTGAGTGAGATTGTTACATGTTTTGCTAGTAAATAAGATGATGGTCTTAGGAACAATCTTTCATGAAGCAAATTAGCAACATCAGTAGCATATACGTCCCTATATCATTGATGGTGTTAGTTTTGAATTAAATTAGGTTATTGCACCAGTCGCTTAAAGAGTTAGCATCGAGACGTAACCTTTCACCTTGTTATTTGAGTGTATGATTTTGGAATGGATAAATTTTATTCGAATCTTAATAGTACAGAAAGAAATATTAGACTTACATTCCCCAATGCAAAACAAGTTTTGCAAGAAGCAAGCGAACTGATCAGAGAACATAATTATCGATAGCGGTAGCTTTCTAATAATTAACACGAGTTATGTGATCCCCCATTTGTTATACATATGAAACTAATAAAGATATTAGGAAATATTAGGAAATATTAGGAAAGTGCAACAATGTCATAAAAGACAAATTGCAACAATTTATTACAATTTAATTCAGTTATTTCAGTTCCCACGAGTGGAAACGCTACAAAGTAGCACAAGGATAAGTGACACTGCAGATGTCAGGTCACAGACGGTCGTAGGAAGTCACGTACCGAGATTACGCAGAATAAGCCTGCAACATTGTAATTATGAATAGCTTTTAAGATAGCAACTAAGTATTATGGATAGAGTCAAGGGTAAGCGGACATTAGGTCGGCAAGTTCCCAAAGAATTGTAAAGAGGTAGGGAGATTATAAAAAGGCCGGGAGCTCCACTCCCAGGCAGTTCATCAACGTTCAGCTTTTACATTGCAGTCCGTCGGTAACTCACTTGTACAATTAATTAATAATTTGGAACTTAGAATAATAATTCAAGATTGTCAAAATTCAATATTTAATTTCTGTACAAACTTAAATAAATGTGTTAAGAATCAAAGAAGTCTTTTTAAAAAGGACCGCTCGAAGCCACGAATCTTAACTCACGTTGTATTTAAAAAAAAACCTATCCTCTGACGAAGCATTATACCGAAAAGTAGACAGATTTTCAAACAGGACAAGCTCGTGAGCATACTTTATATCAAGTAGTTTATTGTACCCTTATATTATCGTAGTTCTTTGTTTCATTCGATGCTTTAGATTATAAATTCCTGCGAAACACGTTATAGATGAGACCGAAAATGTTCCCAATTTTGAAATCTGAATAAAAATCGATTTATTGAACTTGTTGAAAACGTTTTCAATACGTTTTTAAAACAGTCAACCTTAGTATTCGCTTTTAAGATTAATATTTTGTGAAAAGTGGAGTACAAATTTTTTGTGTATGTTTTTGGGAACATCTGTGCTACACGAAATGATGAAATTTGACGCAAAAATTGATCAAATAATAATAATCGACTATACCAGTCTTTTGAACTGTTGAAACACAAATGAATTGGTAACAGTAAGCGTGGCTAGATCTGTTATTTCTAATAAAGCAAATGATCAGTAAGTGAATAAATCTTCCCATTCCAAGTAAATGCGAACTTTGTGCACTATGGCGGTTTCGTATGATCTCAGCCATTACGACATTCTATTTAATTTTTTTTCAATGTAAAGCCTTTGAAGTTTTACTTTTTGAAGTGTTTATGTGCTTAGGAAGGTTTAATATGTGATTGAATTTAATTTTTGTGGTAAAAATTGACGACACCATAGTTATGTTCTGTTAAATACCCTTGCAAGTTTCTAAGAGTTCATGATCTATTATTGAATATGTTGAGTAAACTGGAAGTTGCTGGTACATAGACGCAAAATAAAATTCTATTTTTAGGTCAAAACAATAGCTCTATGAAATGTGAGCTTTGATTCAGTTCACGTTTCTGCAACTTAAAATTTTACCTCTTCAAAAGGTTATTGGTTTTGAATAGCTTGCATCATTTTAGATTTAACTAATCATGTCTATTAATTTTCTGAAAAATTTGCATTTTCACTTTACAATTATTGCGTTGTTTTGATGCACAATAGTTCATGAAATCAAGTTTACGAAAGAGAAGCTGTGAAACAAAGTAAATTTTTATTTCAAACTGAATCAAATTTATATACATTCAGAGACCGACGTCGATACATAGTTCTCGCCCTTATGAACCCGTTATGCTTTATCGAATCACAATATTAAAACTTATTTTAGCAAGAAATAAGAAACCCCAATTACGCTATACAGAGATTGAAAAACAATGTTAGCACTATAAAATTTTATTAGCGGGTAAAGAACTGACTATAGTTACAGTCCGTTCGGGTAGGACTTGTACATTATAAAATTTTTATTTAATTTGAGGAGTTTTTAGCACCAAAAGAACGGAAAATATAGTAGCCGATCCATTTTCTCGACTATATCAAACAGAAAAATATTTATAGCGGAAAGTGTTGATATATTACAGATTGAAATATTTACTATGGACGAATGTACAGGACAATCTATCTTACTTTGACCGATGGCCACTTCCGATATTATTCACTATAGAAAATCTTTTAAAACCTTAACGTTGGATAATTTTTTCTAAACAAAGGATCTGAGACCAACGAAAGGTCAATTTTTTAAATGGTGTACTATGCATAATTTTATTCTTCAAAAAAAGCTTTCCTTTTGCTCATACGTTGGTTAGAATATTTTTTTATACTTCTTGATTTTCTTCCTAAAGCTTAACGATAATTTAAGTGGGCCGGTATTCAATTAACATTGCTGAAGATTTTACTAGCAATAAGTAATAAAGAATTGCCAATAACACTTTTCTTTTTATCTTTACGTATCAAATGTTCATCTATTTACTAGTTTTGGTAAAATTGTACTAATTCCTTATAGCTAAAATACTAAAATTTAATAAAAAGGAAGGATCAATATGGATAACAGGCTAACAAAAGCATACTTAGATGGACGTTCAAAATCACCCCGAATTACCGAATGCACATGAACGATTCTAAATTATTTAATCATCATCATCATTGGGTCTGCAGTCCTGAAACTGGTTAGAAGCGTACCATCATTGTTTCCTATTCTGAACTAGCCTACAGTCTGAATCTATCACTATCTGATCTAGGTCTACATCCGCCTCTTTTTTCCTATCTCTGCTTGTCATATATCACATACTTTCCCCAAAAATGCCTTAGAACGTATTATGCCCTTCTACTTCTCATATTTTTTCCCAAAGATATCCTTGTTCCCTTACTGTTTCTATAACCTATTTGTTATTAATTTTGTCTGTCCATCCTCGAACATCTGAAGCACGGCACTTCAAAGGCCGCTACTGTTCTTCTGTCTGCTTTTCAGACTGCTCGTATTTCGTAGGCATATTGTCTGTGCTGTGCTCCACACATACGCTTTCAACAACTTTTTGTTCTATGTTTGTTGTCTTTCATCATAGGTGCCGTTCTTTCTTGTTAGATGCAGTTCGGTCAACTTCTATTGTTTTACAATTATATACCCTATTTCTCCGACATTTAGTGGTTGCGAAGGGGGGTAAGTAGCCTGTGGCTGCCAAGTTCCCCCAACACTTGAACATTTACTGATTTAATATTTTTTTCCAATATGTCTTTTCGTACAGTCAACATTAGTTGCAGATATTTCACAACAAACAACTAGTTGTCTATAATAATCATCAGATTTGTCTGCGCTTATTTTTCGTCCTTGGGTTTCCCTTCTCAAAACTTGTTGGACCTGTACTTGCACTTATTTCTTTTCTAAACTAACCTACACGGTTCCCTGAAATTCTCACACAGTAATACAGCTCAGTTCCCCTTTTATTGTTTTGTAATATTATGCCCTATTTCACAGAGATTTATTGAAGGGGGTTAAGCAACCTGTGGCTGCCAAGATCCCCCAACACTTAGACATTTGCCGAAATAATAGTTTTCCAGTAAATGCTTTCACGCAATTACCATAATTCGAGAATATTGTCCATCCAATGCTTGTAGTTGCTTAAAATAAATATCATGTTTAAGTGCAGCTACTTTCTTCGTCATTAATTTATCCATCTTGGGACTGGTTGGATGCGTACCTCCATTGATTTCTTTTCTGAGCTAGCCTACACATTTCCCTGAAACTCCTACAGCCTACATCTTTCACTATTTGTGTGCAGTAGTCTAACCTAGGTCTAGTATATTCCGCACTATTCCTTCATGCCGTAGTATGTGGCCTATCATCCTATCTCTCCTATTTTTTTACCGTTTTCCACATATTTCTTTCTTCCCCTACCATTTTTAGTACCTCTTCGTTCTTAACTTTGTCTGTCCATGATATCTTCATCATACGTCTGTAGCACCACATTTCAAAGGCTTCTACCTTTTTCTTGTCCGCTTCTCCCACTGTCCAGGCTTCACAGCCATACAGTGCTGTGCTCCACACATATGTTTTGAGCAATCTTTTCCTTGTTTTTATGTTTGTGGTCTTTGAGCACAGTAGTTGCTTTTTCTTGTTATATGTAGCACGACCTTTTTGCTAATCTTTGTTTTACATCTTTTGTGATTTTCCCATCTTGCGTTATTTGGCTTCCTAGGTAGCAGAAATCCTTAACCTTTTGTAAGTTCGTGTTACATATTTGTATTCTTGTTTTCGATTTATTTTTCCCTCCTTTGCATACTAGTACTTTAGTTTTACTTTTGTTAATTTTCATACCGTATCTCTCTGTTAGAACCGTTTCCATTTCATTGAGAGCAGCTTCTAACTCTTCCTTGCTAGATGCTAATACCGCTATATCATCTGCAAATCTAAGCATATCTATTTTTTGTCCCTGCATCTTAATTCCAAATGTCTTCCTGCATTTGACAGTATTCATTGCCTCTTCAATGTACAAGTTAAAAATTAGTGGGGATAGGGAACATCCCTGTCTTACCCTTTCCTGATGTTTACTTCTCTACGTTCCTGCTCTAATTCTATTACTCCTGTTTGCTCTTTGTATAAGCTATGTACTATCCGTCTATCCTTATAACTCATTCCAATCTTTTGAGTATTTCGAACATTTTTTCCATTTTACATTGTCAAATGCTTTTCCAGATCTACAAACCCTATATACACGCTTTCCCCTTTTCTATTGTTTTCTCCATTATCACCCTCAGAGCTAAGATAGCCTCCCGTGTTCCCCTGTTTCGCCTAAACCCAAATTGGTCTTCTCCTAGTATTTCTTCAGCCCGTTTTTCCATTCGCCTTTGTACAATTCTAGTTAATATTTTTGATACGTGTGCTGTCAAGCTTATTGTTCGAAAATTTTCACATCTATCTGCGCCTTTCTTTTTGGTATAGTTACTATGATGTTATGTTTGAAATCTTTGGGTATCTCGCCTGTCTCATACATATAGCTTACAAGTTGGAAGAGACGTTCTGTTACTGCTTGACCACCGGCTTTTAGAGTCTCCGCTTGCACCTTATCTGTACTCGGCGCCTTACCATTTTTCAGACCCTTTACTGCTATTTCAAATTCATCTCTAAGTATAGGATATCTCAAGTGATCATTTTCAATGTCTGATTCCTTTTCTAATGCAGTTAGTTCTTCTCCTGCATATAAATTCCCTATATATTCTTGCCATCTACCCACTTTCTCTACGTTTTCTATAATGACATTTTCTCCCGCATCCCTTATATTTTTGCTATACGGTTCTATATCCCTAAAATTGATTCTAATTAGTTTGTATGCTTCATCTGTCTTTCCTACTTCCATCTTAGTTTGTACCTCTTTGCACTTTTCATCAATCCATTGTTCTTTAGCTTTTCTGCATTTTCGAATAATTTCGCATTTTATGGCTTTGTATCTCTGTTTTCCTGTTTCGTCTGATTTATTTTTGTATTTTTGTCTTTCTTCTATTAAATTCAGGATATCCTTTGTTATCTATGGTTTCTTATTTACTTTTTGTATATATCCCAGAATATCTCTGGCCGCCATGTCGAGGCTGGATTTAATGTTATTCCATTCTGTTTCTACTTCCTTAGTATTAGATATTTTCCCGATATCTTTGAGCAATTCATTTGAACTTTTTTCGAATCTTTCTTGAATATCTTTCTCTTTTAGTTTCTGTAGGTTAAAGTGCCTTTTTCCGTTTCTTTTTTTCAAATTTTTAAATTTAAGTGCGGCCTTCATAATTACGATGTTGTGGTCAGAGTCTATATCTGCTTCTGGGTAGCTTCTACAGTCTTTTACTTGATTTCTAAACCGCTGTCTAACAAGAATGTAATCTATTTGATATCTTCCTATATCTCCTGGCATCTTCCACGTATATCGTCTTCTAGCATGATAATGAAATAACGTGTTTGTAATGATTAAATTGTTCTTGTCGCAAAATTCTACCAGCCTATTTCCTCTGTCGTTTCTAGTGCCTAAACCAAATAAACCTACTATCGCCCCTTCCCTACCCTCACCTACCACTGCATTAAAATCCCCGTAATTATTAGATTTTCATGTCCTTTTACGTGTCTTAATATGTCTTCGATATCTTTGTAGATTACTTCTACCTCTTCGTCACTGTATACTTGTATTATTACTGTGTTTACCGGTTTAGATTCTAATCTAACCATGAGTACTCTTTCATTCTTTTGTAAGTAATTTTCTACACAGTATCCTATCTTTTTCCGCATAACTATCACCACACCCAAATTTCCTTCCTCGGCTCCTGTATGAATTACCCTGAAGTCTCCACTCCAAAAATCCCCCGCCTCTGGCCACCGAACTTCGCTGATCCCTACTATGTCTAATGATAACCTATTCATTTCGATTTTTAGGTTCTCTAGCTTACCCACTTGCTTCATAGTTCTAACATTCCACGCTCCGACTCGCAAAATGTTCCCGACTCTTATTCTTAACTTTCCAATCGCATCCTCCGAAGTAGTCCCCTCCCGGAGATCCGAATGGGGGACTATTTTAACTCCGGAATCTTTTACTCCAGAGAATGCCATCATTTTATTATAATTTAGGTACGCTGTGTACTTGGGAGGTAATGTGGTGGTTTCCCGTTGCCTTCCACGTCGCGGTAGTGTGTCTTAGACTGCCATACCGACCCCTATGGTCTCTGCCAATCTAAGTACCGAAAGAGCCGCTGCCCTCTTTCGGGGACCTGTCTTTGTCTGGTTCCTCACTAATGACCCTACTACTTTGGTTGGACCTGTAGTTTGGCTCTTTAGCTCATTAGAACACGCAAGCCATTTCACCTGTTCTAGTAATCTAGAACTTCGGCAAGGTGCAGGTCTATTCGAAATGAAAAAAATTATTTAATACTCTACTAATACTATCTGCTCAAATGTTTTGACTTAATATCATTTCTTCAGCTTTTTGTTGAATTTTCTGGTTGGTCTTTGGTGTAAATTTACTTTTTCATAAAATTAGCATGATACCTGTAGAATGAGCGTTATTTTATCAATTTAGATTTGTCCGTAACAATTTTAAGGGTGCACCGGCTAACTACAATGGTGCAGGAGTAGGTTTCTATAAAAGAAATATGAAAATGGTTAAAAATAAACATTTGAAATGATCGAAATACAAAACTACTTTAGAAGTACCACTTATCTTGAAAGGCTTTTTTTATTGTCATAATTAAGGGGAGCCAAACCATCTTGTCTCAACAATTACTCCGATATTTTTCCTAAATGGAGATCGGCTACTCCAAATGTCTCCGTTGGGCTAGGTTCCTAAATTTATCACATTATGCGTTAACATTCTTTAATATACCGTAATAACACTTATTAAATTTTGTCATATCAAAGAAGCTTTCCAAGTGGAGTGCCTCTCCCAAATACGACTTCATTACTTTGGTGTTTGGATATACTTTCACAGTTAGCTAATTTTACACTACTTATAAATAACATTCAATCTAAATTTTCTTCTATTAAGATTCAAAAATTGTTATACAAATATAAATATACTTTCTTAAAAAACTAATTACCTAATATCAAACTAGCCAGGTATTACTTAAAAAAATCTTAAAGAAAAAGAAAATTAACTCAACCCATAATACTATCACTCCAGTATTCCCGTTTCCCATACTGAAATACATGACGTTCTAAAACCCATTTCTGGAAATGGCCTTTATAGCAATGCATAAAAAGCAGCTAAATACTAATTTTTCTGTTTATAGTCCCTTTATCTATTCAAAAAATTAAATTTTTATTCCTTAACTGACAGTAAATTTTACCAATAAAAGATACATCTAAAATCAATGTGTACATATTTGTAAATATATTCGAATGTTTTAAATTTAGTTTTACGTTTTTACCAAAACTACTTCCGTGTCTAATTCATAAGTGTAACAAAATTATTATACTTTACTCACGACTTAGGTCACCTCTTAAAAGGCTAAGCATGTCTAGAAGCACATGCCTTCTTTATTCACACAACTTCCTTAACACAACACAACACAAAATTATTTGAGACACGAATTCTCTAGTTTCTACTCTTTTTGTCCGGTCGTCAATGACATTAATTGCACGAAGCCTACGCTTGCAAGCGTAGTTTAAAACCACAAGTCGTATGCCGCGAGTTCCCCTAGGTGTAGTTCACATTCACACCTTGGAGCTGTGTTACATGCAATTTTCAACTTCGCTCCCGTTTCGAACTTAGTCCTCATATAATATTTCTCCTCTTCTGTTATGCATACTAAAAGTAATAAAAATTTCGTTCACACAATGTAACATATCTTATCTCTTCTGAATATAAGTTTACTGTCACGTTGACTACATAAAGATAAAGTATTTCTGCAATTAAACTTGAACGTCTAGCCACGTGTAATGCGTTTTATTTTAATCCTAATTTTCAGTCTCGCGTATTTAACATACCTGTATCACATATTTACTACATTGTACGTTTTATGGTATCTTTTATTACAGCGGTTTTCATGGTCGCGAAGTTTATCTTTTTTAATGACAAATGTGTTACCTTGGTATTAAATTTAGTGCCTCAATTTATGTTAAGAAAAGTTATTTTATTGCGACGAAAAATAAGCCGATCCACAAATAGAGGTAAGTTAAACAATTAATTAAATTTATTTTTAATATTTAACAAAACAGAGCTTTTGTTGAGACGGCTTTTGTTGAGACGGATTTTGTTGAAACGATTTTAGTTGAGACGGCTTTTGTTGATGCCATTTTGTTGAGACGGCTTTTGTTGATGCCATTTTTGTTGATGTCGGTTTCATTGATGTCATATGTACTAATTTGCTTTTTAAGTTTATATGCAAGTCGATGTTCATGTCGAGATCTAAATCTTAACACAAATCTAAAAATACGTTTGAAAGTAAGATCAAAAGGGTACTCAAAGCTAATTCAAGGAACAATACCAAAAATCGAAAGTGGATAATTCTGGTCAATAAGTAGAGCGGACACAACAAGGGATGCAAACCGCAAACACTATGAGGGAACTCCAGTGACCGTTCCAGGTTAGCGATTTTTAAACATTTTATTATTTAAAGATTGTTTCAAATTTAATATTTGCTATATATTATGTCTGTATAAGTCATCAAAAAGGTCATTTAAAAATATGAAAACAGGGAAAGCATCTTAGAATGTTCGCATATACTTGAGAGTAATTAAAAGATATTTTGGCTGGCTTTCAGGAAAGCATAAATTTCGTAAACGTAAATATTCTATACAGGGGAAAATTTTGAGGTTAGACAACATTGTACATATTATCAATTATTATATTTTGTGATTTTAAACTGCTTTATTTGAATCCATTTAAAGGGTAAAATAAGATTTATTATTAGGATGTCGAGCATTCAGTGAGCTAGTCGTGGTAAACAAATAAAATCTAACGTACAAATCATGGGGCTTAATAAGGGATATCACGGCAATATAATGGTACGCCCAATCGTGAAACATTCCATATCAAATATAATGGCACCCATTGTAGGGGCTTAAAGAAAATAAAGTACATTTTATAGCCATATGTGCGTGATATAAATTATTGTAGTAATTGACATAAATTAACAGTTAGTGCTTCGACAGTTAATTAAAGTGCATTGAGTAGTAATTAAGAAGATTAGTAAAGTAGTTTTAAGGAAGTCAGTATGGTACTGTAAGCGATTAACTAAAATAGATCATCTGAATAACTTAAAATTTTACTGTAGCGACGCGAGTTATGTATCCCCCAATTATGTATATGTATTGAATATATTGAATTTAATAGGAATTATTAGAAATTGTTAAATAAAGTATAAGTTCATAGCAACATTGTAATACAAGGATAACCCAGAGAGGTTATCGACAGTTCATGAGAACGGACATGCAACTTTGCATCCGAGAGGGCAGTGATACTGCAGGTGGCAGGTCACAGGCGGTTAACATACCGCAATTACTTAGAATTAAAATTGTTACATTGTAATAAAGTGTACAATTAAGAGAAACGCAGACATGAGATCTGCAAGTTCCCACAGCTGTGTGAGGGGCAGGTTATAATAAAAAGCCCGGGAGCTCAAGGCCCGGCAGTCAGTCTTCGAACTCCATACTTCGTTGTTCAAGCTACTCACCTTAGTACAATTATTATTTTTTTGATTAAAGTTATTATGTTACAAGTTATTCAAAATTCCATTGTAATTTCTGTTTCAAGTTTAAATAAATTTGTTAAGTCTTCGGAATTGTTTTTAAAAACACCGCTCCAAAGGCCCGGACCTTAACTGGCGCAGCGGTAACGGATGTGAAAAGGGCACTGAAAATCCAAAAATCGGAAGATTGGTGACCAAGAATTTCAATTCGCAATTTTGACAGAACCCAAACCAGGTTGGAGGAAGAACAAGAATAGTCTAAATCCAGCAACAAACCAACGTTGGACAAGATACAGCATCGATCAAACCCACTAAAAAAACAGATGAAAAAATTAATGTAAGTTCATTCCATTTATACCAATTGATCTCACAAACTATAATTGATATATGCTAGTTTATTATTTTATTATTTGAATACCATTTATTACTATGTTATGAATTTTATTTTATGCCAATATTTTTTTTGGAAATAGTTAGAAAGAGAATTATTTTCAAACATTTTATGAGACCTGAATGTTTAAAGAGACCTTCTTTAAAAGTAAAAGAGATTTTCTTGATATTTAAGAGATTCTTACCACAATTAGAACAAACTCAAAAATAAACCAAAAATAACTGACGCACATTCATAAATACCGAAATACGAAAAGTTAACTACCGGGAGACAAAACGCACTTTTAACCCGGTAAACTAAAAAAAACCGATCGCAAATTAATTCCAAAGCCAAAGGTAATTCTTCAAACAAGCAACGATTATTTAAACCATTGACCTCTATAGTAATGTGTAAATTACAGCAAAACACTGCAGTAACTGAAACTACGGTAAATTAAAACCACCGCCATCCGCAGATAAGCAAAGAACCGCGAACGCAACATCATTATTACCTCAGAGAAATTGCTTTTAGAACCTTGCATAGTATAAAGCAACGCAGTTTTGCATTAATACCCACAAGTAATTAATCTATAAAAGCGCATGAAATTACACCACAGCAATCTATATATAAATTGCATTAGTACAAACACGGAATAAAAGCTAAACGTTTTTTAATTAAAATTACTCATCATTTATAAAGTGCATTATTCCAGTACAAATACAGAATAACGCTAAACGTTATCATACAAAGATATAAGACGCTTAAAACCTACATTACGGGAGATTCAGTTACAAGTCGTGCACCACGAGATATCTAAAAAAAACAGACGTAACATTTATGCAAAGCAATTAGCGAGTACAGAAGTGAATTATTTAATTCCCACAAACTAAAATGAACACCTGTAAGTGTTAATTACCTTAACAGGTAGAGTCGTATGTGATACGGCACGTAGGCGATCAAATAACCAAAACTACATCTTCTACTGATTAAAATTACCAAGATAAACTGTAACAAGTAATTAACCTGCAAGTTATATTTAGAATACAAGGAGACAAGACAGAAGAAATATACGTTTACGCAACTCAATTAAAACCGATATAATTACGAATTAACAGAACTGAACTAACACAAAGCAAAGTAAACATCGCGAGAACAAACCCATCCATTACAGACTCTTGAGAAAGCAGAAACTCAAACAAATTAAAACCGCGAGACAGAAACAGGCAAATTCAAGGCTACAGTAATTAAATCAACATTATCGAGTATAAATCTCACAAGTTTATTATTGCACTGTGTAACTAAGTACAAATAACAGCAACTACGTTTCTAAAAATAACCCGACGCAGTCTAAACTAAAAATTAACAAATCCAAACCAAAATTAATGCTACAAATAGAAAAATTAACCTCAATTTTTACAAAATTTGAATTTACCCAACCTAAATGAAAAATTAAAAATCTAAACCAAAAATAACGTTTTAAATAGCAAAATCAACCCCAATTTTTACAAAATTTCAAGTTAACCAATCTAAAAGAAAAATTAATAAAACCAAACCAAAATTAACGTTTCAAATAGCAAAATCAACCTCAATTTTTACAAAATTCGAAACTACACAATCTAAACGGAAAATTAATACATCCAAAGCATAATTAACGTCACAAATAGCAAAATCAGTCCAAATTATTACAAAATTTGAAATTATCCCATCTAAGCGGAAAATTAATAAAACCAAAGCAAAAATAACGTTACAAATAGCAAAACCAACTCCAATTTTTACAAAAATTAGAAATTTCGCTACCTAAACGGAAAATTAAAAATCCGAAGCGAAAATAACGATATACATAGCGAAATAAACCTCAATTCAAAAAAAAATATTTTTTTTTAAAAATTACCCAAAAACGAAAGCAACCCTTAACCAACATGAGTAGCGCAGGCATGAAACTTTATTTGGAGACAATTCAGATATTTGATGGCACGCAAACGCATCTTTTAAATTTTATTGGAGCAGCCGAAATGTTCCTAAAAACCTTCTACAAACCCGGAGATAACGAAAGAAATTCATTGCTTATACGCTTGATAATAAGTAAACTAACCGGAAGGCACTAACCTTAATCGCCAGTAGATACGATCTACAGGAATGTCAAAAATTTAAACAGCTAGTAATTGCATATTTTGGAGACCAACGTAACATAAAATGACTGGTACGAGACCTAATAAACCTTAGAATGGAACACAATCAATCCCTCTACCAATTCGGAATGAAATGCCAAGACGTGAGAAGTTTAATCCTAACAAAATTAAAAATCGAAGAACCCGATCAAAACGTTCAACATTTAAAAACAAAAATGTATGACAAAATGGCACTGGACACATATATAAACGCTTTACCAGAACGACTATCGGATAAGATCAGATTTCAACGACCCCAAAATCTAGAAGAAGCTATAAACCTAGTAATAGAAAAAGAAAGTGTAATGTATTACCGCAACAGACTATACAACCCCAACGCGAATAAAAGTTATTCACCAATAAAAACCCTACACGCCACAAGACAAACAATCCCTCAACAAAAATTTACACCCTTTAACACACAAACCAATCAACTGCGAATTAATAACCAAACCTTCAACAATACGAATTTTAATAATCAATATAAACATTTTTCAAAACCAACATTTAACCCAACTTTTACGAAACCCGCATTCCAACCAAGTTTTAATCAAAACCTAAACCAACAAAGACCAGCATTCAACGCAAACCCCAATAGAAATACACAAATGAATAATAATTATAACAACCCTAAAAATTATTATAAACCAACACCAATGGATACCTCATCTGGTAACACCAGACAAAATACAAAGATAACACATATCCGACAAAACCTTTATCAGAAACGCAATTTTACATCGGAAGAACTATTTCACCAAGAAGTAAAAAAATTTTGACACTGACCAGAATAATTACATTCAGACAGGTACGAACGATGAATCAAACCATGCAGAAACTTATTAACGCGACGAACAGTACAAAACTTACGAGGAGTACGACGAAGAAGACTCGAACTCAAATTTTCAAATGGACCAATTCATAACCGACCAAACTTAATAAACTTAAATAACATAAATCACTTAGTATTACCATACATAAAAATACCCCACGCCGAATTTAAACTATTAATCGATACCGGATTCTCAAAAACATTAATTAGCCCCAGAACTGTGAAAAAACATTATTTAGATTATGTAGAAAGAGAACCATTTAAAATTAAAATAGCCCATCAAACAACACTACACCAATTCGTAGCTAATATACCCTTACCGAGAACATTTAATGTTAAAGTGAAACATAAAATTTGTGTATTCGAATTTAACGACAGATATGACTGCTTAATCGGAATGGACCTTCTAAGAAAATTAGGAGCCAACATTGATATTAAAAATCGCTTATTAAGGACGAAATACGGAAAAATCCCCATTAAATTTCAAAACACACAAACAGAACAAAAATACACAATAGAACCCCGAACGGAAAGAAAAATAAAAATCCCAGTAAATTCTAACAAAAAAGTAGGAATAATAAATCATATGACATTTCAACAAGGAGTAGAAACCCTAACTGCCTTAGTGCAAATAAAAGATAATTATGCAACCACAACGATATTAAATTCAAACGACTATTCCGTAGAATTATCATTGACAGACCCAATTAACGTAGAAGAATTAAACAAAATGGAAATAGACGAAAATAAAGACAACGATTACAACCCAACAGAACATGACAAAATGTTAAGAGAAAATTGAACTTTCATCCGCTTTAATACCGACATCAATCAAGAAGAGCAAAGAGCAATTGAAAACTTATGTTTTGAATATTGCGACATATTCCATCGCGAAAGAATACCATTAACATTCACCAACACAGTAAAACATAATATCGAGTTAACAGACAATAAGCCAATCTTTACAAAAGCATATAGACTACCTCATGCAAGCCAAGAAGAAGCTGACAGACAAGTAGCAGACTTATTAGAACAAGACATAATCCAGCACTCCAATTCACCATGGAGCAGCCCCGTGTTAATAGTACCTAAGAAATTAGATGCAACCGGAAAGAGAAAGTACAGAATGGTAATAGACTATAGAAAGTTAAATGAAAAAACGGTAGATGACAAATATCCACTACCAAATATAACCGAAATTTTAGACAAATTAGGCAAATGCCAATATTTTTCAACATTAGACCTAGCATCAGGATACCATCGGGTAGAGATGGAAGAAAAAGATATATCAAAAACAGCCCTCAGCACACCTAGAGGACATTACGAGTACAAACGAATGCCATTTGGATTAAAGAACGCACCCGCTACTTTCCAGAGAGTCATGGACAATATATTACGAGGAATACACAACGAAAAATGCCTTGTATACCTAGATGACATCATAGTTTATTCCACATAAATGGTAGAACACATAGAAAGATTGAGAGAAGTATTTGAAAGACTAAGACAAGCACATTTCAAAGTACAATTAGACAAAAGTAAATTTTTACAAAAGGAAGTATCATTTTTAGGACATGTAATAGCACCCCAAGGAGTAATGCCAAATTCCGACAAAACAAATGCAGTTCTACATTACCCATTACCAAAAACAACCAAAGAAATTAAAGGATTTCTAGGACTTAGTGGTTACTACCGCAAATTCATCAAAGGTTACGCTCAGATAACCAAACCCCTGACAAACTGATTAAAAAAGGGAAACAAAATTGAACACACCCCGGAATTCATTAAAGCCGTAGACAAAATTAAAAACATACTAACGAATCACCCTGTATTAGAATACCCAGACTTTTCAAAACCATTTATACTGACGACAGACGCATCAAATGTAGCATTAGGCGCAGTATTGAGCCAAGGAAAAGCAGATAGCGATAAACCCATCAGCTATGCATCCAGAACCCTAAATGAAACCGAACAGAAATATAGTACCATAGAAAAAGAATTATTAGCCATAATTTGGGCAACAAAATATTTTAGACCTTACCTGTACGGAAGAAAGTTTTACATATACACCGATCATAGACCATTAGTATGGCTATGCAAACTGAAAGAACCGAATTCAAAATTACAACGATGGCGAATCAGACTCGAAGAGTACGATTACGAAATTATATATAAAAAAGGAATTTATAGTAACAACGCAGACGCTTCAAGTAGAATCCAACTCAATGCATTAGAAACGGAATCCATTGTAGAAAACGTAGACAAAGCAGAAATAAGGGAAGATCCAGACGAGATCGACACGATACATTCGACACAAAACGAAGAACCTAAAAACGCGATTAAAATTTTAAACGAAGCAATCGATATAAAACCCTACCAATTTATAATAACCGAAGTTTTAAATAATCCAGTAAAATATACAAAATTAGATAACAAAAAGATATACCAAATTCAAATAACTAAAGATGACAATAAGGAACAAATAATTAAAATTCTAAAGGAATACACCCCCGAGAAAAAACGATTTTATTTTTATTCCAACACCTAACATTTATACCAAAGATTTTCAGAATTATACGTTAAATTATTCAATAACTCTGGCCCTGAACTCATCATATGTACTAGAAAATTAATAACACTAGGCGACCCTGACGAAATAAACGATGTAATTAGGAATCAACACGAAGGAAAAACCAACCATCGTGGAATTAACGAAACAATAAAGCAACTTGTAAGACGTTATTATTTTAAAGACATGAAAGAATTGACCACAGATTTCATTAACCAATGTGAATTATGTGACAAAGCAAAATACGATAGAAAACCCCCAAAGATACCATTAATGTTAACCAAAACACCCGACAAACTATTTCAAAAACTACATGCCGATACTCTAGTAGTAGAAGCACAAAACTATCTAACAATTGTAGACGCATTCACAAAAATAGGACAAGCAATACCAATCGCATCCAAAAAAAGCATTGACGTGACCCAAGGATTTTTACAATATTTTACATTTTAAGTAACACCCGAATCAATAACTCTAGACAATGGTAGCGAATTTAAAAATAAGACAATACAAAACACTTTAGAACTTCACAAAATAAAAATTCATTTCATAACGGAAAACCACCCTGATTCAAACGGACTAATTGAACGACTACATTTAACCCTGTTAGAACAAATTCAATTATTAGGAATAAATTATAAAAAAAAACATATAACCAATTTAATGTCATACGCACTAATCGCCTATAATAATACAATCCACTCATCGACAAATTTTACACCCTTAGAATTAACCTTAGGACATTCAGATTTACGAAATCCCTATGACATACACTACAACAAGGAAGTATATCAACAATATGCGAAAGAACACGAAGAAAAACTAAAAATAATTTACAACAAGGTAAAAGAGAAATTAGAGAACGATAAGGAACGTATCACCACAACCCGAAACAAAAATACCGACGCCAATAAATTTTCAATAGGACAAACCGTGTATGAGAAAAACTTTCAAAGCAAGCGAAATAAAAAGGCACCCAGAAATTTAGGACCATTCAAAATTAAGGAAATATCAGATAAAAATATAACAGTAGTAGGCAACGGTAAAATAACAAAGTACATTCATTTGAAAAACCTAAGACACCCTGTAATTTCAGATGGACCATCATCACCCTTACCGTCAACCTCCGTCCAGGTAGAACGGACAAGCAAGTAATAATGTAAAAATAAAAAACAACCCCGGTATACTACCAATAAAATTAGGCAGTATGCAAAACACAATCCACCCTTACCTTAATGCAACAAATTTTGGCAACATTAGAAAACGCAGTAACATTTGCAAAATTAAATACTCTACACTCTAGTATTATTGAACCAACCGATTTATTAAAAGAATTAATAAGAATTAGATTATTTATAATTAACAGTAAATTACCTTTTGATGTAACAGAATCAAACATTCTAATATTTGAAAAGATAGCTATAGTAAAAGGCTACATTAAGAATAACGAAATAATATTTTTAATAGAAATCCCGATAGTAGAAAGTAACAATTATAATTATTATCATTTATTTGCTTTTCCAACGAAAATTACTAGCACATACCAAGTAATCATACCCAAAACTAAATTCTATCCCTAAATGAACTGATATATGGTTATACAAACGAAAAATGTACTGAAGTAATACCAAACCAATACTTATGCCAATCGATGACGACAACAACCATTCAAAAAGACAGCCCTTGTGAAGTACAACTATTAAAATTCTCAAATCATTACGAAAACTGTGAAGCCAAACAAGTGCAAATACACAACATGAAAATTCAAAGAGTTACAGAAAACAAATGGATAGCCATTTTCCCAACAGAAGTAGTAGCAACCATCCACTGCAATCAAGATGAAAATAACCAAGCATTAATCGGAAGCAAATTAATTACCCTCAATGAAGATTGTTATGTAAAATTAAAAGAAGAAGTAATCAGAGTTTATCAAGATCCCATAGCAACAAAGAAACTTGCAAACCTACCAGAACTACAGTTCAAGATAAAATAACAAGAAGAAGAAAAATAATCCAGAAACCTATGAAGCTAGAGCATCTAGACTTAGACGACCTCAACCACGCCATGAAATTAGTGGAAAGTTACAAAGAACATTTAAATGAACTCAAAACGCCAAAGTTACATTATGATAACATAAGCGTTTGGACAATTGTGTTAATCATTTTTGTAATTATATATGTATTTTACAAAATGTACCTTAGATATAAGAATGAAGGAAACAGTTCTAGATTTAAGGAAACAAAGAGAAATAAAGAAACGATAAGTATACCCTTAGAAACAATAAATTTTAAATGAAAATTGGATAATGAATTTTATGTATTTAAAAATTAAGTAAAACCTTAATTTTTCATTTACGGTGGGAGGAGTTATGTATCCCCCAATTATCTATAAGTATTGAATATATTAAATCTATTAGGAATTATTAGAAATTGTTAAATAAAGTATAAGTTCATTGCAACATTGTAATACAAGGATAACCCAGAGAGGTTATCGACAGTTCATGAGAACGGACATGCAACTTTGCATCCGAGAGGGCAGTGATACTGCAGGTGGCAGGTCACAGGCGGTTAACATACCGCAATTACTTAGAATTAAGATTGTTACATTGTAATGAAGTGTACAATTAAGAGAAACGCAGACACGAGATCTGCAAGTTCCCACAGCTGTGTGAGGGGCAGATTATTATAAAAAGCCCGGGAGCTCAAGGCCCGGCAGTCGGTCTTCGAACTCCATACTTCGTTGTTGAAGCTACTCACCTTAGTACAATCATTATTTTTTTGATTAGAGTTATTATGTTACAAGTTATTCAAAATTCCATTGTAATTTCTGTTTCAAGTTAAAATAAATTTGTTAAGTCTTCGGAATTGTTTTTAAAAACACCGCTCCAAAGGCCCGAACCTTAACTCGCGCAGTTGGAAAGACTTGTGTAAATATTTGACAATAAAGAACTGTTGTTATTGCAAAAGTGTTTCGTTACAATATTCCAAAGCAATCCTTTTCTATTTGTAATAAAAGCTGTTATAAAAAGCTAAGTGTACAGAAGGGTGCTATGACGACATACAAAGTGTTTTGTTTAAACGAACAAAACACATTAACTGTGGGTTTCTTAAATCTAGCGGGTAAAATATATAAACGTTGTTTTTGCATAAGGTAAATGATGCACCTTGCAGCGGAGTTTCAAATGTATTAAGATGCAATTATTTTCTAAGCCTGGCTAATACAACTGAATAAGTTGTCAGTGAAAAAGCTGCGTGTTTCTTAAGAATACCATAAAACGACATGATAAAAGATTCAGGTATAGGGTTTATACACACACACCTGTATTTTTTTAGCGAGGTCTACAAAAAGGATTAAAATCACCAAAACTGTAAAACTTTTTAAACTACTTTATGCAATTTCTGTAAACCCTGTATGTAAGAGTTTTACATTCAAATTCGTTTATGCTGTTCTCAGTGCTAAATCATTTTCAACGTGTACCACGTATATTACAAAAACCACGCCAAAAAACTATGTTAGCTATGCTGCTCAACGAATTTTGGGGACATTTGCTAACTGCTCTGTTAAATAGGTTTGGCTCAAATTTGACGACTGTCCGGATTTCAGAGAGGGATACCAAAAGATACTGAATTGTCAGGGAGCATCTGACTTGTATTTTACCACGTTTAACAAGTTTTACCAGCATTGCATACTCAAGTCTGCAGTAGGGGTGGAAACGACAACTATGTTTAGCTCCTTAGTGTTCGATACCGAATCCGTAGTTGGCACAGCTACTCTAATTTTGTAACCAGTGCTACATCAAATATACTAAGTTAACCATACTTTTTATTAGAAGTCAGAGCCACGAAAATCGTGTTCAGTCTCGTGCATGGAGCCACAACGCAAGTTGGGCCCAATCATTATTGACACATTTTGTGTATTACTCGCTTATGCTGTATAACCCACGACCATATGATTCACCAGAGAGAAATCCACTTATTGTCCAGAGCAATGATTTCAGGAGAATGAGCAATGTCTGAGTACGAACTTGTAGAGAATGCTTCTCTGGGCATTGTTAATGTTCGTAATTGCATTACCTTCACGGGTTACGTATACATTTGTTCTTATTCATTTATTTGTATTGGCACTTTGAATATTAGCATTTAAAAATTACTTCATTAAATTTTAAGCAGGAGACTACTAGTTTTTTTATTTCTCCTTTATAATAATTTATACGTTTACTCGACTTTTTATGTGGGTATTTGATCACAGTTAACACCTTGTAAACTATTTTCAAACTGCAAACTGTTGTTTGATTTGATTGTTGATAAACACACAATTATGTCCTGGCACTAAAAGCGCTAAAAGTGTATTCCTGAACTAGTTGGCCGTGTTTAATTAGCAAAGTTTTTTTAACGGCCAATATCGCAGCATACTGCTTACTGATAAAGAATTAGAAGTTAGGAAACGAAGATACATTACGTTAAGCAATCAAGAAATACAAAAGATATCACAAATCTCAATCAGAATTTAAGATACATACTACTGCAATAGAACTGCAGAAATTCAACAACATTCTTAATATACTAAAAATCCATTATCTAATTATTGGAACAAATCGCACAAGAGCCATTATTTTAATACGAAGATTTATTTTTATATACTTTGGTGGTCAACTAGCAACTAGCGACTATCTTAAAAGATAATGGTTACAACTCTGCTCCAGAAATTGTAATTATAGAAAAGAAGAGTTCAACGAACTGTAGATTCGAAATTAGTGGATTTATTGTTTAGTATTCTATAGAACATATGCGCGGTGATTAAGTGTCCCCTCTCTCTTTCTCTCTCCACCCCTCTCTCATTCTATTTTTCTCTCTTTCTCTCTCCTTCGTTCTTTCTCTCCTCCTCTTTCTCTCTTTCTCTCCGTTCTCTTTCTCTCTCTTTCCTCCCTCTCTCTCACGCTCGCTTTTGTCAAAAACAGTCCGGACAGTCCGAAAAAAGAGCAGTCTAAACAACTTACAACTAACCTTAACAGCAAGACGAGTTATCAACCTTTCGCCGACCAATCGTAAATACCGGTAGCTTTGATGGAAAGAAAACTTCTGCAATTCAGCAAGACGATCTATGTTCTTCACCCGGTAAGTGACAATCTTGGTCTTGGAGACGTTTCTGACAATTTTTATTGCTATTTTCCCTTTCATTTTGCAACCATTTGCAGGTGCATTATGAGCCCTTGTGCGTAGGTATGCTGCTTACTATAACCGTGGTACATAAACTATACACCGAAGGTTTCGCCCCAGGTTCTGGCGCACCACCTTAATCGGCAACAAACCGTTCCATGCTATTCACATTAACACCGATTCAAGTTTTTCTTCTAACTAAACGTGGAGTTTCAGACGTCGCACGCCAACACGCCGCCTGGGTAACGTTAGTGATAGCTTGCCAGGTGCTAGTGAAGCTGTATGTTTAACGCCTGCGAAGAGAAGAGAATTCAAACAGTGCACGTTGACGTGGTGTCGGTTTAATTCTCTTCTGGAGAAGGTAGCCAAACACACCTCGCAATTGAAAATTTTTGGATCTCAACAATGTTTACTGTTAGAAATTATAAAAAAGCACTATTGAACTTGCTGAGTACAGGAGCGAATAATAACTGACAATTTAGCAGTGTATGTGAATTTAATATATCATTGCAAAGAGTATAAATAGAAATGTTTCAAAGTCATGACCATTTGGTTGTTAATTGAGGAAGCAAAACTGAGCTCCACTATGATTATTCAGGCAATGCTTGTGTAACAAAGCTATAAATACGCTGCGGCCGAGGCGTAGAATGTCAGAAGCATGAAGCAAGTAGGTACGCTAGAGAACTTAAAAATTGAAACGGATAGGTTAGCATTCGACATAGTAGGGGTCAGCAAGATTCGGTGGCCAGAGGCAGGGGATTTTTGGAGTGGAGACTTTAGGATAATTTATACAGGATCAGAGGAAATTCTGCGGTTAGGAGAGTTATGCAAAAAAAGAAAGGACACTGTGTAGAAACGACTTGCAGAAAAACGAAAGACTACTCATGGTTAGATTAGAATCTAAACCGGTAACTACAGTAATAATACAAGAGTAATTCATACAGGAGCAGAGGAAAGAAATTTGGGTGTGGGGATAGTTATGCGGAAAAAGATAGGATACTGTGTAGAAAATTACTTACAAAAGAACGAAAGAGTACTCATGGTTAGATTAGAATTTAAACCAGTAAACACGGTAATAATACAAGTATACATGCCCACCTCTAGCTACAGTGACGAAGAGGTAGAAGCCATCTACAAAGATATCGAAGACATACTAAAATACGAAAAAGACATGAAAATTTAGTAATTACGGGGGATTTCAATGCAGTGGAAGGCGAGAGTAGAGAACGAGCGGTAGTAGGTTTATTTGGTTTAGGTACGAGAAATGACAGAAAAAATAGGTTGGTTGAGTTTTGCGACAAACACAATTTAACCATCGCAAACATATTATCTCAACATCATGCTAGAAGACGATACATGTGGAAGATGCCAGGGGATATAAGAAGATATCAAATATATTACATTCTTATTAGATAACGGTTTAGGAAACAAGCAAAAGACTGCAGAAGCTACCCAAAAGCAGATATAGACACTGACCACAACATCTTAATTAGGAAGGCCGCTCTTAAATCTAAAATTTGAAAAAAGGGACGGAAAAGGGCACTTTCACTTTGAGGAATTAAAAGATAAAGATATCCACAAAAAATTTGAAATAAGGTCAAATGAATTGTTGATAGATATCGGGAAAATTTCTGATGCTAAGGAAGTAGAAACAAAATGGAATAACATTAGATCCAGCTTAAACATGGCGGCCAGAGATATTCTGGGGTATACACAAAAAGAAAATAAGAAACTATCGATAACAAAGGATATCCTGAGTTTAATAAAAGGAAGACGAAAATACAAAAATAGATCAGACGAAACAGGAAAACAGAGAAACAAAGCCAGAAAATGGGAAATTATTCGGAAATGCAGGAAAGCTAAACAACAATGGATTGATGAAAAGTGCAAAGAACTACAAACTAAGATGGAAATAGGAAAGGCAGACGAAGCATACAAACTAATTAGAATCAATTTCAGTAATATAAAACCGTATAGCAAAAATATAAGAGACGCGAGAGGAAACGTCATTATAGAAAATGTAGAGAAAGTGGTTAGATGGCAGGAATATAGAAAGAATTTATATGTAAGACAGGAAATAACAGCATTAGAACAGGAATCAAACATTGAAAAGAATGACATGGAATATCCTATACTTAGAAATGAGTTTGAATTAGCATTAAAGGGTCAAAAAATGGCAAGGCCCCAGATACAGATAAGGTACAAGCATAAACTTTAAAAGCCTCTAGACATGCAGTAACAGAACGTCTCTTCCAACTTGTAAGCTATATGTATGAGACAGGCGAGATACCCAAAGATTTTAAACGTAATATCATAGTCACTACACTAAAAAAGAGAGGCGCGAATATATGTGAAAATTTTGGAACGATAAGTTTGACAGCACACGTCTCAAAAATACTAACTAGAATTGTACAAAGACGAATAAAAAAACGAGCTGAAGTTTGGGTTTAGGCGAAACAGAGGAACGCGGGAGGCTATTTTAGCTGAGAGTGTAATGGAGAAAACAACAGAAAAAGGGGAAAGTGTGTATATAGGGTTTGTAGCTCTGGAAAAAGCATTCGACAATATAAAATGGAAAAAAAATGTTCGAAATACTCAAAAATATTGAAATGAGTTTTAGGGATAGACGGATAATACATAGCTTATACAAATGGCAAACAGCGATAATAGAATAAACGCAGGAACGTAGAGAAGTAAATATTAGGAAAGGTGTGAGACAGGATTTTTAACTTGTACATCGAAGAGGCTATGCTTACTCTCAAATGCAGGAAGACATTTGGACTTATTATGCAAGAACAAAAGATTGATTTTATTACATTTGCAGATGATATAGCTCTACTAGCATCTGGCAGAGAAGAGTTAGAAGCTGCTCTTAATGAAATGGAAAGAGTTCTAACAGAGAGAAACGGTATGAAAATTAACAAAATTAAAACTAAAGTACTAGTAGGCAAAGAAGGAGAAAATAAATCAAAAACAAGGATTCAAATAGGTAACGAAAATTTACAAGAGAGAAGAGCGCAAAAGATATAAAACAAAGATAAGCACAAGGTCGTGCTACATTTAAAAAAAAAGCAACTACTGTCTTCAAAGACAACAAACATAGAAACAAGAAAAAATTGCTTAAAACATATGTGTGAAGCACAGCACTGTACGGCTGTGAAACCTGGACACTAGGAGAAGCGGACAGGAAATAGATAGATGCCTTTGAAATGTAGTGCTACAGACGTCTGATAAAGATATCATCGACAGACAAAGTTAAGAACAAAGAGGTGTTAGAAATGGTAGGGAAAGAAAGAAATATGTGGAAATACAGCAAAAATTAGAAGAGATAAAATGATTGGTCGCATACTAAAGCATTAGGAAATAGTTTGGAATATATTAGAAGCAGAGATATGAAAAAAGAGAGGTAGAGGTAGACCTAGGATGAACTATTGTACACAGATAGTTAAAGATGTAGGCTGTGAGAATTTGAGGAAAATATGTAGACTAGCTCAGAATAGAAATCAATGGAGGTACGTGTTCAACCAGTTCTAAAAGGGAAAACCTAATGACAAAAAAATAATTGTATTTAAATCTGATAATTACTATAAGCAACTACAGGTATTGGTTTTTCGATACTCACAACTTATGTTAATGGTGCGAAAGCATTTACTGGAAAACTATTAATTTGGCAAATCTCAAAGTGTTAGAGAATCCTTGGTAGCCACAGGCTGCTTAACCCCCTTCACATACTACTGAATATCGGTGAAATAGGACAAATAATTAGAAAACTACAGAAGGGGAACCGAACTGTATCTAGGCTGTGGAAATTTCAGGGAACTGTGTAGACTAGTCCAGAATAGCAATAAGTGGAGGTACGCGTCCATCCAGTTTTAAGACGATAAACCTTGTTTGAAAGGGTATATTGAAAAACTATTAACTCTTTAAATGTTCGAGTGTTGGAGAATTTTGATAGCCGCAGGCTGCTTAACACCCTACACTTATTACTGAGTATCGGGGAAATAGGTTATATATTTGTAAAACAATAAAATGGGAACGGAACTGCGTATAACTAGAAGGAGCAGCGGCTATGTTTGAAGACAACATATAGAAACAACGAGAAAATTGTTTAAAGCATATGCGGAAAATAAAAAAAATAGAAGAAATAGAAGGGTAGGGTATGTTCTAAAGCATTATTGGGGAATAGTACGGGATATGTTACAAGCAGAGATAGGAAGGAAAAGAGGTAGAGGTAGGCCTAGATCAGGATAATGCACGCAAATAGTGAAAAATGCAGACTGTGAAAATTTCAGGGAAATACGTAAGTTAGCTCAGTATAGGAATCAATGAGGGTACGCGTCTAACCAGTTCCAGGGCCGAAGACCTAATGATGATGAAGATTTTTAAGCCGTCCATGTTGGGAATCGAACTCGGGACCTTAAGAAGTTTTTTTCGAGGTTACGATACTTACTACAACAATGTGTCCGAACAGAATTGCGGACAACATAAAAAAATCATTAAATCAGTTTCGTACGAATTGGAAGATATAAATGCATGTATATATATATATATATATATATATATATTGCTGTGAATCTTCTCATATCTCTAGGTACAGGCCCTTTAAAAAAAACATTCGAGCCCCACAGTTTGGGCGTCAAGAATGCTGTGAAACCTTTTAAATCACCTGGTCCGTTGATTCCTTCTGTTAATCGCCTCGGCTGCTCTTCTAGATAACTTCCATTCTCAATCATAAAAATTAAACAACACATTCCTACCACAAACATCAACGTTAACTCTATTTACATCAATATTCAGAATACATTAAATTTTCAAATTAAATTTGAACATAAAATTCAGTTTTAAACAGAATTTCCGGATTAATTTTATTATCATTTTACTGTGCATCCAAAATTAAAGTCCTTGTTGGATGCCTACTAATTAATATAACAAGATAAGCAGACCGGAGTCTGAGTATAAAGGGAGCATCTACCACCCTTTACGTTAATTAACCAGGTTTGTCTAATTGAGCTCAAAGACCTACCCAAAGTTTCATCCTATTCCCGAACATCAAAACAAAATACCCCTTTTTACTTAAACAAGCAAATTTCATCTTAAAATTAAAATTTTATGGTTAGAAAAATTCCACTAATGTCCATTTAAAGTAAATCAATTATAAAGTCATTCAATACACACAAAAAATGTCAAACAAAATAGTACAATTTACCTGAAGGTTATTGTCCTCGTAGCTTCAGTGTAATCGTCCCTTTTGTAAATCACACCATTCCAACCGGATTCTATTTACAGCTTCAAGTTGTCAACGCTTTAAAATGTTCTCCATCACCATTAATTTAAAGTTGTTTCTAGGCTTTTCCGGAACTCATCTGTGTATATCTGCCTCTGGTTCAGTGGATGCAGACACATTTACGAACCATTTAGTCATTAACACCCCCGCAAAATAGCAAAGAAATTCATACTTCCTTTTACCAATATTACCAATATACGCCAAAACTGCCTACTTTTGGGTATACATTTGTCGTTGTAAATTTTACTAATTGGTACCGTGATAATAAACTTTTATTACCTTGTATCTAAGTGCACTGAAGTACATTCATGTTAGCACGTAAAATAACCAACTATTTTGAGTCACTAAAATATACTAGCACACTTTAAATTATTTAATCAAACTAAAATGCACTGTTTAATATCAAGTCGCGGATGCACGAGCTTTTAACGCATCGAATCGTCGAAAGTCTAAGAGTCTAAGAGAGCGAAACACATATTCCCGCCTGTATATATAGCGAATAGCCGACACGTCGCTTTGTTCCTAAAACGGGTAATTCCAACGAATTCCTCATTCTACGTTCCCAGTCTGTAGCCTGCACGTCGATTTTTATGAATTTAGTCCTCACCCCATTGAGATCTCAGAAAATTTCAACACGGCCCGCAAAGTTGTCCGAGAAAAACTAATTACTTTTATACAGAAATTGTTGTTCTACCTCTGATATATGCATCCTATTTTTAACCAATCGCAACCCCTTGACGTTGCTTAAATCCCGCCCTTTTACAATATGTGTCTTTGCTTGACGCATTTTCTCTTTCCTTTTCTAACCTGTTCGTATTGGTGCAAATTTAGATTCTTTATTATCGATTATATTTTAGTCCACGCGGACTGTTATCTGGGTTTAATAAACCCGTATCGCACATTCTCGTGAATACTAAGTCCCGGTTTCTCCAAGATTCTTTGAAACATTAATTATTTGCCAAATTTACGCAGAATGAGCTTTTTTTAAAAATACGCAGGTGTTCTGTATTTCCTGCTAAAGCATCTGATCGTTTCCAATATCCTTAGAATCAACATGTTTATCCAAACAAATTAACTTGAAATTGCCTTTTAAAAACACGCAGGGGTGTTCAAACGTAACATTTTAAATAACCTTCCTAGGATTTGACTATTATTGGGTTTTTACAAGTTTTATGCTTATTATGTTATTAACGGTTTAATTAACTCCAATTAAATTGATTTCTATCCTTTTATTTTTAGCGAATACAACTTAAATATTAATTATTATATGTACACGTTGTTTTACTACCGGTTACTTAAAATAGGGTTAATTAATATAAACTTTGCACGTAATTTCCATTTGTTTAGGAATAATTAAATTATCCACTGCGCTTTTCAATACTGCTTCTTTTGATGTAAAGCGTCTTATAGATAATTTAAATTTCTTATTTTTACTGAAACGACCGAGTTTATTTATGCTTCAAGGTTTTAATAAAGCGTATTATTTAATGAAATTCCTTATACACGGTAATTAAAATTATTTGATTTGATTATTTAATTTTCTACCCTGGTCTAAATATGAGTATTTTCCCCTATTTGAATACAAATAATCCCACTTATTTGAATGCAAATATCAAATATTTAGACTGCCAAAAATCTTTACAAAATTTTGCCTATCTCTCTCTATCCTTATCTATCTAACTTACCTACTTTGTCTCCAATCCAAAAATATTTACACCTATCCTATATCCCTATCCTATTCCTAACTCTCACCTACTTATCCATCTAATCCTATATACATCCTATATACCTATCCTATTCCTAACTTTTAACTACTCTTCACTATACTTTACTTCCCCCTACCTAATCCTATATGCCTATCCTACTCTTACTCTATTCCTACCTCTCCACTAATCTTATATAAAATATCTATACTTAACCTATCTTATTTTCTTCCTACATTTACTCTTTATTCTCATCCTAAACCTATTCCTAATTATCTCCCATATTTATCCTATACCTAGCTTTATTTTCTATAAACACCTACTTCTACTCTTCTATATACACCTATTCTATCCCTATTCTATTTAAATCTAACTCTCTTCTTGACCCTCCAAGTCTTTCTTCTCACCAACCTAATACTCTTCATCCCTATCTCTCCCCCTTCTATATCTATACTTAACATCTCTATTATCTCACATACAATAAACTTATCATCCCTCTTATCCTGACTCTTAAATATCACTTCTTCTTCAGTCCCTACACTTGTCTGTTTCTCATTTATTCTTATTTCCCTTTCTGCCGACAAACCAAACGATACTACTTTACAATTATCGATTTTTCCCTCTATGGAAAATCCTCTGTACCTGCTAGAATGCTTGTGTAATGGAATCCGCCAGAATGAATCCCTTAAATCTACTTGATTAAAAACAAACTTGCCATCTTTACTTAATTTCGCCTTCACCTGCTCCTGATATGCTGCTGTTGCTTCTACCCCCACTAATTCTGCATTTTCTTGTACTAAAGCTTGAACCTCTACTCTCCTATCCTCTGGACATCTTATTGTGTTGATCTGTTTTACTTCATCATCCTCTACCTCTACTACATTAATACTAAACCCCGTGTCATCCTCTGTGACTTCATAACTGCCCTTCCATGGCACTACCCTATCCTTAATCCTTATTACCTTCCTTTCCATATCTATCAAAACCCCTAACTTCATCATACAGTCAACACCTAAAATGCTCTGAAACTTCAGTCCAGGTACAATTACAAACTCCTGTTCACAGCTTAAACCTCCTATATCTATCCTAAGCACCACAACACTATTTACTACAGCAAACTTCTTTTTATTTGGAGCTACTAAATGGCTACGCTTTATAGGCATAATTCTATCACAAACCTTATCCCTAATTTTGCTGACGAATTCCTCCGATATTAAACTCGCCTCTGCCCCTGTATCAAGTAATACTTCTACATTATTCTCAAAAATTTCTAAATTAATAATTGGCAAACATAATTTTTCCTCAGTTTCTGGCTCTACTTCCTCCTCAATTTTGAAAAATTCACGTGGATGTTCGTATACATTTACACAGAAATCTAGTGGTCTGTCGCGTTCTAAAAATCCTGTCTCATCCTGTTTTCCGTGCTTGGTCCTGGTTGTCCTTCTACAACCTGTGCGTACGTCCTACTCGTGTTAATATCCGTGTCCCTATCTCTATTCGGCGTGCTGGTCACAGTCCTGTTTACTTCCGGTAAACTGTTCTGTCTCGTGTAACTAGGTCTTGGCGTCGGTCCCCTAGTCGCACTATTGCTCCTGTATTCCTGTCCTCGTCGTTCCCAATTCGGTCGAAAATTTCTGTTGTAGTCAGGCCGTCTCGGATAATTCGGTGTCCTGTTGTCAAACCTAACTGTGTTAACGTTTCGTTCTCGTATCTCTCTTGTCCGTCCAACACATACATCGTCATATCTCTGTAAATACTCTAAAATGTCTCCCGTTCTGTGATGTTTTGTAAGGCCACGTGTTGTCTAATTTCCAGTTCAAAATGTCGTGATAGGTACTTGATTATCTGTCTGTCCGTCAATGGTGGATTCAGTTGTTTGGCCACACTGTACTTGCGGATGGCATATTGCTCCTAGATCCTGCAAACTCTCCCTTAAATTTTCCTGTAATTAAGTCGTCTCGTACCTGGTCTTGTCTGTGGTCACTCCAGTAATGTTTTAAAATTTGTTTTCAAAGTCCTGATACGTGTCTATGTCCTGTCCTACTAAATTGTACCATGCTTCCGCGTTGTCCTTTAATAAAGCCTTTATCGTATTCAGTTTAGTCTGTTCGTCAAATAAATTTCCCACTAGATTTCTTACACTATTAATAAAAATTTGTGGATTTACCCTGTTATCACCATAAAACTTCATGTGTTGGTCCAATGATACTCCACCTGTATAAAATCTGGGACCTTCCCCCGTTAAATTTGACATGTTGTATTTGATACTACTAACTTCGCGTTCTACCCTGCCTAACTGATCCCTACATGAGTCCGTTACTTCAGTCATTTTTATATTAATCTCTTCTTCACAAAAAATGCGTACTTCGGACCTTAAATGTCCCATTTCCTGTCGAAGACCTGTAATATCACGCTCATTTTTTTCAACCCTATTTTCAACCTCCCCCATTTTTATGGTAAGACTATTTTTAAACTCTGTAAATTCTTTAGTCGACTGCTCAATTTTCCCGCTTATCTGCTCTAATTTTTGGTTGGACTCCTCCCTAGCTCTATTAGATTCATCGCTTAGCAGTTCTAATTTTCTGTTAGACTCCTCCCTCGCTCTATTCGATTCTTCATTCATCCTCTCTAGCATTCTCATTATCATCTCGTTTCCTTGATCCCCTGATTCCGTCCTCGACTGATCTCTACTGCCTCCAGCTTCTTCCATTTTCGAAATTTTCTCACACAATGCACTATCGTCACTTCCAATTTCCACTCCTTGACTCCTTAACCACTCCTTTCTCTGCATACGTTCAAATCACTCACACACACTCTAAAATACTCTTAAATTTATACACAACCAGAAACTCTCTCTCAGATCGCCAGTTTCCTGGAATAAAATAACAAAAATTTTATTTGGAACTCGAGCCCTCACGTTGTGGTCGCCAAGAATGCTGTGAATCTTCTCATATCTCTAGGTACAGGCCCTTTAAAAAACATTCGAGCCCCACAGTTTGGGCGTCAAGAATGCTGTGAAACCTTTTAAATCACCTGGTCCGTTGATTCCTTCTGTTAATCGCCTCGGCTGCTCTTCTAGATAACTTCCATTCTCAATCATAAAATTAAACAACACATTCCTACCACAAACATCAACGTTAACTCTATTTACATCAATATTCAGAATACATTAAATTTTCAAATTAAATTTGAACATAAAATTCAGTTTTAAAAGAATTTCCGGATTAATTTTATTATCATTTTACTGTGCATCCAAAATTAAAGTCCTTTTGGATGCCTACTAATTAATATAACAAGATAAGCAGACCGGAGTCTGAGTATAAAGGAGCATCTACCACCCTTTACGTTAATTAACCAGGTTTGTCTAATTGAGCTCAAAGACCTACCCAAAGTTTCATCCTCTTCCCGAACATCAAAACAAAATACCCCTTTTACTTAAACAAGCAAATTTCATCTTAAAATTAAATTTTATGGTTAGAAAAATTCCACTAATGTCCATTTAAAGTAAATCAATTATAAAGTCATTCAATACACACAAAAATGTCAAACAAAATAGTACAATTTACCTGAAGGTTATTGTCCTCGTAGCTTCAGTGTAATCGTCCCTTTTGTAAATCACACCATTCCAACCGGATTCTATTTACAGCTTCAAGTTGTCAACGCTTTAAAAATGTTCTCCATCACCATTAATTTAAAGTTGTTTCTAGGCTTTTCCGGAACTCATCTGTGTATATCTGCCTATGGTTCAGTGGATGCAGACACATTTACGAACCATTTAGTCATTAACACCCCGCAAAATAGCAAAGAAATTCATACTTCCTTTTACCAATATTACCAATATACGCCAAAACTGCCTACTTTTGGGTATACATTTGTCGTTGTAAATTTTACTAATTGGTACCGTGATAATAAACTTTTATTACCTTGTATCTAAGTGCACTGAAGTACATTCATGTTAGCACGTAAAATAACCAACTATTTTGAGTCACTAAAATATACTAGCACACTTTAAATTATTTAATCAAACTAAAATGCACTGTTTAATATCAAGTCGCGGATGCACGAGCTTTTAACGCATCGAATCGTCGAAAGTCTAAGAGTCTAAGAGGCGAAACACATATTCCCGCCTGTATATATAGCGAATAGCCAACACGTCGCTTTGTTCCCTAAAACGGGTAATTCCAACGAATTCCTCATTCTACGTTCCCAGTCTGTAGCCTGCACGTCGATTTTTATGAATTTAGTCCTCACCCCATTGAGATCTCAGAAAATTTCAACACGGCCCGCAAAGTTGTCCGAGAAAAACTAATTACTTTTATACAGAAATTGTTGTTCTACCTCTGATATATGCATCCTATTTTTAACCAATCGCAACCCCTTGACGTTGCTTAAATCCCGCCCTTTACAATATGTGTCTTTGCTTGACGCATTTTCTCTTTCCTTTTCTAACCTGTTCGTATTGGTGCAAATTTAGATTCTTTATTATCGATTATATTTTAGTCCACGCGGACTGTTATCTGGGTTTAATAAACCCGTATCGCACATTCTCGTGAATACTAAGTCCCGGTTTCTCCAAGATTCTTTGAAACATTAATTATTTGCCAAATTTACGCAGAATGAGCTTTTTTAAAAATACGCAGGTGTTCTGTATTTCCTGCTAAAGCATCTGATCGTTTCCAATATCCTTAGAATCAACATGTTTATCCAAACAAATTAACTTGAAATTGCCTTTTAAAACACGCAGGGTGTTCAAACGTAACATTTTAAATAACCTTCCTACGATTTGACTATTATTGGGTTTTTACAAGTTTTATGCTTATTATGTTATTAACGGTTTAATTAACTCCAATTAAATTGATTTCTATCCTTTCATTTTTAGCGAATACAACTTAAATATTAATTATTATATGTACACGTTGTTTTACTACCGGTTACTTAAAATAGGGTTAATTAATATAAACTTTGCACGTAATTTCCATTTGTTTAGGAATAATTAAATTATCCACTGCGCTTTTCAATACTGCTTCTTTTGATGTAAAGCGTCTTATAGATAATTTAAATTTCTTATTTTTACTGAAACGACCGAGTTTATTTATGCTTCAAGGTTTTAATAAAGCGTATTATTTAATGAAATTCCTTATACACGGTAATTAAAATTATTTGATTTGATTATTTAATTTTCTACCCTGGTCTAAATATGAGTAATATATATATATGTATATATATTTATATTACAGTGTGGTAAACGCATGGTTCCGGCAAAATCAAGATGCAGGTACTAGTCCTGCCCAAGATCTTATATTTTCCATCTTTCAATTACTAGCTCGATTTGAAATGATCATTTGGGCTTTGCATAAAAGTTTAAGTTATTATTTCAGCTTATTCACTGTAATACGATAGTATTTATCTACTTACCATGTGTAATTAACTACCTAAAAAGTATATATATATATATTGCTATAATAATAAGGTTATTTAAGGGTATATAGAATCACAACATTTGTACACTACAAGTAAACGACATCAAAGTCTAGAAAATTAAACATTTTATCATAAAGAGTAAGCTATTCGCCAATTATACAAAAAACAAATACAAAACACACTGTATAATATTCACAACTAACTTTAATCAATGAAAGGAAGCTCATACTTCAAGAATTTAATTACATTTAGTAAAATAAATAACTTTGTACGCAATCCAATTTATTTATATAGCAATGAATTCATAAACTTTAAATAAACATGTATCAGGAGCATCGAAAGTCAAACAAACATAAAACGATTTCTTTTAAACTCGACGCATTAATAATTATGCGTGCCCATAACAACGTGTCTTGCAAAACAAGCAAATTACCGAACGTAAAAAGAAGTAAACAAACGCATTCAATTTACGTTATTATAAAATTGCCTACGTGATCTGCTATATGGAATTTAACACAAAACCCAAAACAAAATAAGGAAATATACGCTTGACTACGTGCAGAATTAAGTTGAAAATTTGAATAAATTCCTAAACAAATAAAAGGACGTGACCCGATAAGATTCAATGTGCCATTCTCAAACAAAATCCACATACAGAACTAAATGGAGACGTGACCAGCGTCAGCATTTCGACAAGTTATAGTATAGGTAATACCATGAACGTCCAAGCTATGGACAATAACCGTCTATGCAATAACAGAGAGAAGCTGGATAAACCAATGGTGACAGTTGGAGGGCGTTGTTTTAAATATCGCACAATATGATAAAAGGACAGTCATGCAATAAGGAAGGCACGCTTCATAATGCTCTGAACCAAAATAACACGCGAAGTTGAAAATAGCAAATTATATAATAATATTCAAGTGAATGTTGATGATTGAAAATTCAGGTTCAAATATACAATAAAATTCGCCGTTGACTTTAAAACGTAAGTTCAAAATTTTAATTAAACATAATTTTAAGATTTTTATAATTTAGGGCTCTGAGCAACTATCAGAGAATCGATCTGAGAACCTATCTGAGAATTTATATAAACGTCTATCTGAGAATTGAACTGAACATTGAACTAAGGGTTGAACTAAATTGTTACAAATTATACATATTTTTGGTTATTATATAAATTTTGATTAATTTCATTTATCTCATTCAAATAGAAACTGTTAGAGAAAAGGGGGTAGAATTTCTCTGTTATCGTATTATTGTGCACTCCGTGTGGGGTTGTACTGAGCTAGTCGCGGCATTATAAAACGAATTATTTAAAATTTAAAATTTATTTTAGGTTATTTAGAACAGAGCGGTGGCGAACAGCAGGCAACTGGACGTTAAATACATCGGAGTACCGCGATATTATAGCAATATATATATATATATATATATATATATATATATATATATATATATATATATATGTATATATATACATCCTACTAGCAATTCTGCATCCTTACAAAATTGATACATTTTGGCGTCCTCCAGAAATAGCGGAAATAGATATTTACATATATAGAATATATTGTTACTTACTCGTTGAAGAAGCCCAAAATCACAAAAAAATTTTAAAATAGTGAAATATATCGATATACACTATTTTATATTTCCCTATCATTCTAGAACCCTTTCAAAGCCATTTATTGTCGCGTCCGTCGTATATTTTCTTTCATTTTACATTAAGATTACTATCATTTTAACTTCCGGCAACATTGTCGGTAGCTATTCAAGTAACAAAGATAAAACTTAGAAATAATACCTTAAGAGAGTGAGATATGAGTAATGAGACATTCTACATTTAATCGTTTGGTTTTACAGGCTGGCGAATTCGAACGTGAATCATTCTAAAAATGCTGCGTACGTTAATACTATTTATTATATCGCTGTACTTTGTGTATCAGATGCGCCGCTAAATTAAAACAATGTATGCATCCTTATGTTCTATAAATAGCAGTAAGTGTGAAATAAGAGTAATTATGTCATGCTAATTCATAATCATAGCCTTGTTATTGTCATGAAGTGGTTTAAATTCAGATGTATTTTAATATGATATTATTTCTTAAATAGAAAACCTTAATTCTATTAATTCTAGAAAGGTTGGTGCCTTTTATCTTATTAATATAAATCGTACGTTAAAACTTGATATTTATTGGGTGGCGCTTGCTAAATATACTGTAAGGGTCAAATTTTACCCCTCAGAACAGTTTTATTCATAAAATTTTGCTTTTTACATACACTATTTGGTTTTATTGGTGTGATGGTTATACAGTTATTTAATTGGAATTACTGCGCAATTTAAAATGTTTAACCATCGGCAATACAGCTGTTCCTGTTCGTAAAATCTTTAAATATTTGTTTTGGTTCGTAAAATATGGATAGAAAAATGGATTCTAATAAACGTTAAATATGGGTAACGTCAAAATTGCAAGATATTTTTGTAGGAGACTATTAGACGATTGCATATGAAAATTCTAATTATTTTCTATTGAGTCGTTTACAAGCTGTAATGTTTTTTAGTATAGGGGTTACTACCACCCCGAAGACTGACTTTCGCGCGATGTTGGTGGTGTTTATTTTTGTATTAAACTATAGACGATTGCAAGTGAAAATTTTAAAATATTTTTTATCCAGCCCTTTATGAGGTACGATTTAGTTTGCTTAGGAATTGCTGCGAGCCCAAATACTGGCTTTGGCACACCATTGCTGGTGATATTTTTGTTATAGATTATTACGCATTTCATGAAAAAATTTTGGAAATTTTCTAAAGAGTTGTTTACCACCTAAATCTTTTTTAGCATAATGGTTGCTGCCACCTCCACGACTGTGTTTGGTGGCACTATGGTTGGTGGATATTTGTGTAATGGGGTGCCCCAAAAGTAATGGTCTAAATTAAAAAGTTTGATAGCTGAGATTAAAACCTATTCAAATAACTTTGTATGTTGTTATCAATTGTTGATGGTTTCAAAGTTATAACAACTTTTGCTTTTTGTGCGAAAATCGTGCAGAACTTCGAATATCAATTTGCAATAAAAGAAATACTGACCTTTTGAAGGTAATTCGTTTTCTGTGTATGTGTGAATGTTGCGTGTTTAATAAGTAAGAACTTCCTCAAACATTTACTTATTGTCGCAAGAGAAACTCATAATTTTCTATAATTTTGGTTCTATGAAAAATTTTGTGTGCTTTTCAAACTAAAATTACTCAAAAAAGTATTACCATTGAAAAGTGCATACTTATCCAAAAACTTCATTAATCTAATACCTGGTAGGTCTAAGATTAAATGCATAGAAAATTTTGGTAATTTGTAGGCACAATCCCAAAAACAACACTTTTATAAAGAATTCGTAAGTAATAGCAACTTTATTTTTTGTAAAATATGAACTCAAAATAATAAAATGTACTTAAATTCGTTTACAACAAATGTTTGAATGTCCTGCCACTAGTTAAAGATCCCTACCTTGCTTGGAACAGCAAGGGTTCAGCAAAATTCAAATTTTCAGGTAAAAAACCCGCTTTCTGGCCAACGTAGTACCGCCGGGTGGAGCATTGGAAAATCACATATAAGGTTTCAACACGATGGCGCTCCAGCACACAATGCTCGTAATGTTAGGGAGCACTTAGTCTTGCATATCCCAATCATAGGCACTATCTATTGGCCATCGCGTTCGCCCGACCACAACCCCCTGGATTACTTCTTGTGCGGTTATATGAAAGAAAATGTGTATAAAACACATACCACAAACGAGCAGGACCTTCGTAGAAAAATACGCGAAGCCGTTGGAAGGGTGAGAGAATCGGTCGCGCCTTCAGGTTTTAAAACGAAATTTTTAAGACTGTGTCGTTTATGATTTTCTTTGCGATAATGAGTAAATGTTTGAGGAACTCCTCATTTATTAAACACGCAACATTCACTCATACAACAGAAAACGAACTACCTTCAAAAGGTCAGTATTTCTTTTATTCCAAATTAATATTCCAAGTTCTGCACGATTTTGACACAAAACGCAAAGTTGTTATAACTTTGAAACCATCAACAATTGGATAACAACATATATAGTTATTTGAATAGGTAGTAATCTCACCTATCAAACCCTTCAATTTGGACCATTACTTTTGGGACACCATGTAATATTAGATTGCATGTGAATATTCATCATCATAATTAGGTCTTCAGTCCTGGAAATGGTTAGATGCGTACCATCATTGTTTCCTATTCTGAACTAACCTACAGATTTCCCTGAGATTTGCAGTATACATCTATCACTATCTGACCTAGGTCTACATCTACCTCTTTTTTCCTATCTCTGCTTGTAATATATCCCATACTATTCCCCAAAAATGCCTTAGAACATATTCCGCCTTCTATTTTCCTCAGATATCCTTGTTCCCCTACTATTTCTATAACCTATTTGTTATTATCTTTGTCTGTCCATGCTATCGTCCTCATACATCTGAAGCACAGCATTTCAAAAGGCTGCTACCGTTTTTCTGTCTGCGTTTCAGACTGCCCGTATTTCATAGGCCTACTGTGTTGTGCTCCACACATATGCTTTCAACAATTTTCTTCTTGCTCTATGTTTGTTGTCTTTCCTCATAGGCGCTGGTCGTTCTTGTTAGGTGCAGTTTGGTCACCTTCTACTGTTTTACAGTTATATACCCTATTTCTCCGACCTTCAGTGATTGATAAGGGAGGTAAGCAGCCTGTGGCTGCCAAGTATCTTCAACACTTAACCATTTACCGATTTAATATATTTTCCAATATATCTTTTCGCACAGTCAACATTAGTTGCAGATATTTCGCAGCCAACAACTAGTTGTTTATACTAATCATCAGCATTATCTACGCTTATTTTTTCGTCATTAGGTTTTCCGTCTCAAAATTGGTTGGACACGTACCTGCACTTATTTATATTCTGAGCTAGCCTACATAGTCCCTGAAATTCTCACACAGCATGTATACAGCTCGTTTCCCTTTTATTGTTTTCTAATTTTATGCCCTATTTCACCGAGATTCAGTGAAGGGGGTTAAGCAACCTGTGGCTACCAAGATCCCCCAACACTTAGACATTTGCCGAAATATTGGTTTTCCAGTAAATCCTTTCACACACATAACATTATTCGAGAATATTACCCAACCAATTCTTGTAGTTACTTATAATAATCATCATGATTAAGCACAGTTATCTTCTCGTCATTAGTTTATCCATCTTGGAATTGGTTGGATGCGTACCTCCATTGATTTCTATTCTGGGCTAGCCTACACATCTCCCTGAAACCCCTACAGCCTACATCTTTTACTATCTATGTACAGTAGTCTAACCTAGGTCTGCCTCTTCTTCTCTTTTTTTCCTATCTCTGCTTCTAATATATTCCGCACTATTCCCTTATGCCGTAGTATGTGGCCTACCATCCTATCTCTCCTATTTTTTACCGTTTTCCACATATTTCTTTCTTCCCATACCATTTTTAGTACTTCTTTGTTCTTAACCTTGTCTGTCCATGATATCTTCATCGTACGTCTGTAGCACCAGATTTCAAAGGCTTCTACCTTTTTTCTTGTCCGCTTCTCCTACTTTCCAGGCTTCACAGCCATACAGTGCTGTGCTTCACACATATGTTTTAAGCAATCTTTTCCTTGTTTCTATGTTTGTGGTCTTTGAGCACAGTAGTTGCTTTTTCTTGTTAAATGTAGCACGACCTTGTGCTAATCTTTGTTTTATATCTTTTGTGCTTGTTCCATCTTGCGTTATTTGGCTTCCTAGGTAGCAGAAATCCTTAACCTCTTATAAGTTCGTGTTACATACTTGTATTCTTGTTTTTGATTTATTTTCCCCACCTTTGCATACTAGAACTTTAGTTTTAGTTTTGTTAATTTTAATACCGTATCTTTCTAACTCTTCCTTGCTAGACGCTAATACCGCTATATCATCTGCAAATCTAAGCATATCAATTTTTTGTTCCTGCATAGCAATTCCAAATATCTTCCTGCATTTGACGGTATTCATTGTCTCTTCTATGTACAAGTTAAAAATCAATGGGGATAGGGCACATCCCTGTCTCACCCCTTTTCTAATGTTTACTTCTCTACGTTCCTGCTCTAATTCTATTACTGCTGTTTACTCTTTGTATAAGCTATGTATTATTTGTCTACCCCTATAACTCATTCCAATCTTTTTGAGTATTGCAAACATTTTTTTCCAATTTATGTTGTCGAATCCTTTTTCCAGATCGACAAACCCTATATACATGCTTTCACCTTTATCTATTGTTTTCTGCATTATCACTCACAGAGCTAAAATAGCCTCCCGTGTTCCCCTGTTTCGCCTAAACCCAAATTGGTCTTCTCCTAGTATATCTTTCGCCCGTTTTTCCATTGGTCTTTGCACAATTCTAGTTAATATTTTTGACACGTGTGCTGTCAAACTTATTGTTCGAAAATTTTCACATCTATCCGCGCCTTTCTTTTCTGGTATAGTTACTATGATGCTACGCTTGAAATCTTTGGGTATCTTGCCTGTCTCATACATATAGCTTACAAGTTGGAAGAGACGTTCTGTTACTGCTTGTCCAGCGGCTTTTAGAGATTCTGCTTGCACCTTATCTGTACCAGCTCCTTACCATTTTTCAGACCCTTTAATGTAATTCAAACTCATCTCTAAGTATAGGATATCCCAAGTCATCATTTTCAATGTCTGATTCCTGTTCTAATGCAGTTATTTCCTTCCTGCATAAAATCCTATATATTCTTGCCATCTACCCACTTTCTCTACGTTTTCTATAATGACGTTTCCTTGTGCGTCCCTTAGATTTTTGCTATACGGTTTTATATCTCTAAAATTCATTCTAATTAATTTGTATGCTTCGTCTGTCTTTCCTATTTCTATCTTCGTTTGTACCTCTTTGCACTTTTCATCAATCCATTTTCTTTAGCTTTCCTGCATTTTCGAATAATTTCCCATTTTATGGCTTTGTATCTCTGTTTTCCTGTTTCGTCTGATTTATTTTGTATTTTCGTCTTTCTTCTATTAAATTCAGGATATCCTTTGTTATCCATAGTTTTTTATTTTCTTTTGTGTATATTCCAGAATATCTCTGGCCGCCATGTCTAGGCTGGATTTAATGTTATTCCATTCTGTTTCTACTTTCTTAGTATCAGATATTTTCCCGATATCTTTGAGCAATTCATTTGACTTTTTTTCGAATCTTTCTTAAATATCTTTATCTTTTAGTTTCTCTAAGTCCAAGTGCCTCTTTCCGTTTCTTTTTTTCACATTCTTAAATTTAAGTGCGGTCTTCATAATTACGATGTTGTGGTCAGTATCTATATCTGCCTCTGGGTAGCTTCTACAGTCTTTTACTTGATTCCTAAACTGTTGTCTAACAAGAATGTAATCTATTTGATATCTTCCTATATCTCCTGGCATCTTCCACGTATATCGTCTGCTAGCATGATGTTGAAAAAATGCGTTTGTGATGATTAAATTGTTCTTGTCGCAAAATTCTACCAGCCTATTTCCCCTGTCGTTTCTCGTGCCTAAACCAAATAAACATACTACCGCTCCTTTCCTACCCTCACCTACCTCGGCATTAACATCCCCCGTAATTATTAAATTTTCATGTCCATTTACGTATCTTAATATGTCTTCAATATCTTTGTAGATGGCTTCTACCTTAGTCTGGTTCCTCACTAACGACCCTACTGCTTTGGTTGGACCTGTAGTTTGGCTCTTTAGCTCATTAGAACACGCAAGCCATTTCACCTGTTCTAGTAATTTAGAACTTTGACAAGGTGCAGGTCCATTTGAAATGGATGTGAATATTATAAAAATTTATATCGCATCGTTGAGCTACAATTTTTTTTTTTACAGTATGGGGTTTTCTACTACCATAAAGACTGATCTGGGCACGGCGTTGCTTTAGGATAGTTTTGAAGGAGACTATTAGAAGATTGGTTGTAGCAAATTAAAAAACTCTACATTGCAACACTTACGAGTCACATTTTTTAAATATAGGGGTTGATTCCACCTCAAACTGACTTTCGCGCCACGTCGCTGGAGTTTACTTTTGTAATAGAGTAGTAGAGTATTGCATGTGAAAAGTTTGAAAATTCTCTAACGAGTTGTTAAAAAACAGAATTTTTTCTTAGTGTAGGGGTTGCTTCCACTGCCTAAGACAATTTGGTGAAGTGTTGCTGGTGGATATTTGTGTAATATGTTATTATAGGATTGCATGTGAATATATTTTGAAAATTTTGAATCGTATCGTTCACGAGATCAAGTTTTTCAGTATAGGGGTTACTACTACCCCCCAAGATCGACGTTGACATAGCGTTGCTTGCGAACAGTTTTGAAGGAGGTTGCATGTGAAATTTTAAATATTTTTGATTGAGCCGCTTACAATCTATATTGTTGTCTAATATCGGGGTTGCTTTTACCCCCAAGACTAGTTTTCGCGCTCCGTTGTTGTTGCTTATTTTTCTAATGGGGTATTAAAAAATTGCATGTTAAAATTTTTAAATTTTTGTCCAACACTTTACGAGGCACAATGTATTTAGTTTAGGGGTTGCTGCCACCTCCATGACTGGCTTGGCATACCATTGCTAGTGGATGTTTTTGCTATTGATTATTAAGCATTGCTTGTAAACATTTTGAAAATTTTCTAACAAGTTTTTTACCACCTAAAATTCCTTAAGTGTTGGGGTTGCTGCCATCCCCATGAGTGGGTTTAATGCACTGTTGCTAGTGGATGTTTGCGCAATATACTATTAAAGAATTGTGTGTGAATATTATGAAAATTTTGTATCGCATCGTTCACGACTACAATTTTTTACAGAATAAGGGTTACTGCTACCCTCCAGGACTGACTGACACAGCAGGGTTTGATGATAATTTTGAGGAGATTATTAAAATATTGCATGTGATGATTTTGAAAATTTTGCGTAGCATCGTTTACAAGTTACTTTTTTTTTAATATAGGGGTTGATTCCACCCCCAAAAGGTTGCTGGTGTTTATTTTTGCAATAGAGTATTAGACGACTGCATATACAAATTTAAAAAAAAAATTTACTCCGGCTTTTTAGGGGGAACACTTAAATTAGCTTGGGGGTTGCTGCCACCTCCAACAATGACTTGGGCACATCATTGCTGGTGGATGCTTTTGTTATAGACTATTAAGCATAGCATGTTAAATTTTAAATTTTTCTAGCGAGTCGTTTGGAAGCTAAAATTTATTTAGTATAGGGTGTTGCCGCCCTCAAAGATAGACTTTGTGTATCGTTGCTTGCAAATATTTTGTAGTATGCGATTAGAGGATTGCACTTGCAAATTTTAAAAATTTTCTATTCAGCCGTTTACGAACTACAATTTTTGTTGAATAAGGGTTGCTGCTACCTTCAACATTAGCTTTTGTGCACCTTTGCTTATGCGTTTCTATTATAAACAATTAGAGGTTGTTTGCATGCAAACATTTTGAATATTTTCTATTGCGTCATTTAATATCTACAATTTATTTAGTGTGGGAGTCGTAGCTACCCCTTGCGTAGTAGGGTAAGGTAGAACTATTTACATAATTATAAATGCAGGTGTATTCAGAAACAATTCGCAAAATTGGAAATATTTGTTATCAATATATAAATTATATTTTCTAAACTTTACAAAAATTTTGCTGCGAAACAGTGAATAACTTCATACAAATATATAAATGCGATATCACATCATATAAACAGGTCCATAAAACCTAAGCGTTAAGCTAAAAATTTTAAATACTCAAACACGTAATATATATTAGCGAATAAAAGTTTGCAGCAAACTCTATGGACGCAAGGAAACTGCTCGTCGCACTATCATCTAAGCAGACTAACTGGCGCCACGCTGTGTTGCCATTTAGCGGTTGTAAAGATGATAACACAATAAAATATTCCGTATATTAAAATATATTCTGTGGCGCTCTCAGCGGAAAATCGCTAGACTAAAACTATACGATTTCTGTACATTTTCCTATCAATTTTAAGTCCATTTTGTGTTTCTTAAATATTTAAAATAAAAATCTATACAAAAACCTATTGACTTTGACATATTCCAAATCTTACCAATTTGGGTCTTCTTCCATTTAAACATCTTAGACAAGGAAGCGCAATGCCAATAATGCTAAAAAGTGAAAAGTTGTATCTTGCGTCCGATATACGGTAGTAAGTTTACAAGGGACGCAAGTCTGAATGCAAATTCCGGTCTATCGGGTGCAAAAATGATAGTAGGATGTATATATATATATATACACCTCCTGTATATATATATATATATATATATATATATATAAATATATACATATACAGGAGGTGTTCAAACAATGACTTAGTAAGGTTCCAGGCATTAACGAGAACATTGATAACGTTTTCAAACTCTGTGTGAACAATAACACGTTAAAGTGTTTTTCTATTCGATGCAGTGAACCAATCGACTTTAGAGTAAGTTTTATAAGTAGTACTGGAAACATTTTGCGTTTTACTGACCGCAAACTACCTGCAAATATCTTAGATATCGTAGACAAACAAGTAAAAATATTTGCCGTATCCAATATTTTTGTGGAAATCAATATCAGCAGTGGATCGTTTAGATATAATACTCTGACTCACAGCATATTCGAATTCGGTCTCTCTGTGGCTATAATCCGTAAAAAGAACCTAACCATGTCATATATTCCCATTGAGTGTTTTCGAGATCGGTAACACCACAACCGGATAAGTCGATCATTTGGAGGATTGAGTCAACTCTTCACCGGAAACATGCATACGTTAGACTAGAATTAAAAAGTATCCAAGACATACCCATAGATTTGGTATATAAAACACGCTACCATGCACGTCGACGAGTAAAAGTGATAACATCGTTAAAATGCAAGTTCTCAAAACGCTGGTAGTTAAAGAAGTCTGTTTTTTAGGATCCTTGAAATTAAAAGTGGGAAATGGTGGTTAGCAGGAATAAACGCAGCTTAGTCTCTTACAACGAAAGCAACACCAAACTCTGAAAACTTAAGTACTTAAATTGAGCATGTTTGGTAGCTATAAATTGAGCGAAACCTTAATAAAAGAAGATTATTATACATACCTTCTCTTTACGTTGAATGCATATAACAAAGATCGGATTTTTATAGAAATTCAAAGCAGGGATAACGTTACATACCCCTCACAAGGTTTGATATTTATTAAGGCAATTTATGAAGCAACATATCCAACCAAAGTATACCAATTTACTACAAATGCACCATACCTTCTATTTGAAGAAATTCAGTGTAACGTGAGAAATAACCACATAATCGACGTGTGTTGAACATCGGGAACCATATGAACCATTAAAAAACTTGTAACAATTTTATTTTCGAATTCATAATTCGCTTCATTTAAGGTACGACAATAGTTAAACACCTTTATTAAGTAAAGTCATAATACATTTTACAATTAGAATATTACATTGTGACAGCATCTTGACTCGTTAATCTAGTTGTTTTGGATGGCGGTGTATTTCACACCCAGTCGCAAGCGCGTATAGAGGAATGACAATCCCCCCCTTTGGGATCCTCCCATCGTACGAGAGCACGAGATAGGCACTCGGCTATAGGTAAAAAAGGCAGCAGCATGTTTAAGAGAACAATGGCCAGTGACCTGCGGGTCGGTTTGATTAAGTGAAACATTTTCTGAATAACGGTTGGTAATGTATACTCGTTATTATAGTATGTAATGTGAAAATTTGTTTAGCGCAAACCAAGATTAGACGACGAAACACTACAACACTTAGGCGATGAGAAGTTAAACAATAATAACTTAGAACTGTGAATCAACGTTAAGAAACCACTTCAACACATGCTTTTAGAGGATGGAAAGCAGATCTAATTAACAGGAGATCGTTTGTTGGTCCGAGCCAAGATACTACTTTGTTAGGATGTAAGCAGTTAATTCTGCATGACGATGCACATCCTATTTTAGCCTATGAAAGCAGTTTTGTTTGGTTCGTAGTAATTTTAAGAAATTCAATTGTGTTCCACTCAGGAAACACGCTATTTTATTTTGATACGTATAAATACGATTTTGTTATTCACTTTATCTGTTGCTAAGCTGGATTTCCCAGCGCCAAACTTAAAATTCACTGTTTATTTTGTCAGAACAACATGTTGCTTCACTTTAAAATAACATGTGTAATTACGTCATTTGTTTGTTTGAGATATACTGCTGACACTTGTATTTATGAAAGCAGATGCTTAGTATTTTATTACTACCAACTTTGAAGACGAGAATATCTTTATGAACATTTTCATTTTAAACTGAAATTAGCACATGTAACTTAACGAGAATATTTTGTATTTTAATTTTGACAATGTAATAGACCTAATCAGATCTGAATGGGTTAAAAACCATTAATGTAACAAGTTATACTTTGTTGTAATATTCTTGATCTAGAAACAGATTGATAAACCTTATCTTAAATTTCCAAACTACTACAAGTAATTATTTAATTTTGTTGCATTCAATTTTATTTAAAGTTAAAGGAATTCTTTCTAGTAAATTATTAACCTAAGTTTAAAGTTTTTTATTTTGATCAAGTGTGATCAAACCTAGCAACCCAAAAAGGCAATAAGAGTTGAATTTTGATGCCACCTTTATGTAGAAAATATTCTTTTTATTTTTTTTAGGCATATTTGAGGGACACAAACAGTGTTTCCATTTTCTATGTTGACTTAATTATTATTCTTTCTTACAGGAACAGCGTCTTATTCTGTTAAGACAGGTTTTTGTCACCGAAGGCAACCTTTTTTTGGTTGGGTTACCACGCCCATACAAAAAACCAACGTGGGGCAACAGTTACACTGGCGCCGGCAACGTTTGGGGCTTCGAAATTTGTTTGTTCATAATTTGATTAGCTTCGAAATTTGTTTGTTCATAATTTGATTAGCCTCGAAATTTGTTTGTTCATAATTTGATTAGCTTCGAAATTTGTTTGTTCATAATTTGATTAGCCTCGAAATTTGTTTGTTCATAATTTGATTTACCTCGAAATTTGTTAGTTCAAGATTTAGTGTGCCTCGAAATTAGTTTGCCCATAATTTAGTTTGCCTCGAAAACTGTTAGTTCAAAATCTATTTTGCACTGGAATTTGGTTATTCAAAAATTATTTTGCTTTGAATTTGTTTAGTCAAAAATAATTTTACTTTGAAATTGTTTGTTCAAAATTTATTTTTGCTTTGAAATTTGTTTGTTCGAAAATCATTTTGCTTTGTGTTTATTCAAAAATTATTTTGCTTCGATTTTGTTTATTCACAAATTATTGTGCTTCGAAATTGTTTATTCAAAATTTATTTCACTTCGAATTTGTTTGTTCAGAAATTGCTTCGCTTCAAAATTTGTTTGCTCAAGGTTTATTTGACATTAGGATTTGTTGTTTAAGAGTTAGGTTGAAACGTTAAATCCCATTTAGTAATTAAGTAACTTAGTCGAATTTATTTTTAACTTTCATTCCGTTTAGACTCAATATAAGTTTTTTGATATTGTTTTGGCAAAAATTATTTTACCAAAAATACCTTTTGACTTTTACCTTTAGTTGCCCGAATTTGTTTTGACAATTTTTGTAAGGTTTAAATCATTTGGATTTATAGGTTTGATTCCATTAGGCTTTTGTAGTCATGTCGGAGAAATTCCAAATTGTTTGTCTACTTAAAGAAGAACTGGAGTATGAACTGAGGAATTGGAGTAGTGAGTGAGAAACCAGTCTTGGAGAAAAGGAAAATTTTAGGAAGACTGTTAGATAAAGAGGCTGATGAGCCTGTAGTTTGATTTGCTTGAGTCAATAAAGAACATTTTTGTCCAAATTTGATGATAAGGCTAGAGATTCTATCTTGATGGTACATTGGAGTGAGCTTTCGTCGTGTCATTTGAAATTGCTCTTGTGCATAAGCACGTTTTTGATTTTGTTAGCAGATTTTTGTTTAGATCAGCATTGCAACGCAATTTAGTCTAGGCGGAACTTGTCGTCGTGGTTGGTCGCTCAGCGGTATGTCAGTCCAGACGAGACTCAGGAAGAGTTGGTCGCTCGGCATTGCGTAAGTCTAGACGAGACTTGAGGTGAGTTAGGCGCTCTAGAATTTTTTTTGCATCATATTTTGTTTTGAGTTGATGTAATTTTGGTATTGTTAGTCTAGGTGAGACTCTTAGAGAGTTTGTCACTCTAGCATATTTAGGCGTTGTGAAGCATTGTATTTGTTTCGACAGTTCGATTGGTAGTAGGATGAGAGTGTACCTGAACACTGATTTTTTTGTTAGCTATCGTCGTGATTAGTTTTTTTATTGATGATTCATAAGCAGGAAAATGACTTTTGGTTGTTTGTGACTGGTTCTCGAAGTATTCGATTTTACAACCTTTGCATAGTGCCACGGCACATTTGATTGAGAACTTTTTAGAGGAAAAAGTATTTCTTGTCTACGGAGTACCACAATTTGTTATTTGTGATAATGGTCCACAATTAATTGGTCGTGTTTTTAAAGCTTTGTGTGTAAAGTACGAAATTCAAAAGATTTGGTATAATGCTGTTTATGCTCACGTGGGATAATGAAATATCAAAAATTCAGTACGCAATTAATTCAGCAAAACATGAGTCCACCAACTATTCTCCAAATTTTTTAGTCTTTGGTCGTCAGGTACCCTTAAGTGGAAAAGCTTATAGTGAGAATTTTAAACCTGGTGAGGATGTTGATGTCGTCTCCAGTAGTAGACCTTCTTATGTTTTGGATCGTCAACTTTTGTTTGATATTTTGGAAATGTCCGTGAAAATTTGCATGTAGCTTATCAACGTTCGAGTAAACGCTACAATCTTAGAAGAAGAGACATTTCGTTCCAAGTCGGAGAAAGTGTTTGGAGAGCTAATAAGGTACTCTCGAGTGCTGGTGATAAATTCTCCGCTAAGTTAGCTCCAAAGTTCGTTATGAGTAAAGTTCGGAAAAACATTCCAATTTAGTGTATGAGTTAGAGAACGAAGATGGAACAAGAGCCGGAAATGGCACGTAAAAGACTTGAAACCCGTTGAAGTAGCGTGTCCAAGTGAAAATGATGATCCTGACGATTAGTTCCGGTCTGGTCATCTTTTGATGTTAAGTAATACAGTAGTGGTTTGCTTTGTTTTGTTCCGATTTTTGATTTAGTGTCGTTTCACTAATTTTGAGTATTTTGTTTGATAAGTGGAACAAGTGGTTAAGGATTTTGTAGGTTTTGTAGGGTTGAGGTGTGCCTTGATGTGCACGCTGGTCGTTTTGTTCGCGCGTTATTCAGAAATGTGTTTAGAAGATGTGTTGACAGATATCTTTTAATGTAGAAGTAGGTGGGCTATTTAAGTTGTTGGTCCTGATTTCTACATATCAAGGTAGAGAGATATTGATTTATTCTTTCCTTGTTTTGACCGTTCGAAATATTTTTGTTTGAGTAGGTCAAAATGGTGAACCTCACCATTTGGTCCATCACTGATGGGACCTGTTGTTTGGAAATTAGTGATAGGATAATCAGTAGGGTGTTGAGATTACAGCCCTTATCTGGTTCAATTTTGTTTTTGAATTTGTTAAGTGACCTTATGGTTAGGTTACCTTAGTTTTGATTATCTCTTTGCGATAAAGTGATAATATTTTGTATTTGAATTTGTTAAGTGACCTTATGGTTAGGTTACCTTAGTTTTGATTATCTCTTTGCGATAAAGTGATAATATTTTGTATTTGAATTTGTTAAGTGACCTTATGGTTAGGTTACCTTAGTTTTGATTATCTCTTTGCGATAAAGTGATAATATTTTGTATTTGAATTTGTTAAGTGACCTTATGGTTAGGTTACCTTAGTTTTGATTATCTCTTTGCGATAAAGTGATAATATTTTGTATTTGAATTTGTTAAGTGACCTTATGGTTAGGTTACCTTAGTTTTGATTGTCTCTTTGCGATAAAGTGATGATTTTTTGTATTTGAAATTTGTGCGCAACCTTTTGGTTGGGTTAATTTTGTTTTGATTATCACTTTGTGATAATAGTGTTTGAAATTTAGGCCTATTAGTAGGGTCTTCCTTTTGATTGTCACTTTATAGTGATAATATTTTGAATGGTTATGCTGTTTTGAAGTAGTAGCATTCCCTTTTTTTTGTAGATAGAGCTAATAGAGCTCCAGGAAGTGAATTTGGAAGTTGTGATAAATTGTGAAATGTTTGGTTACAGTTAGTAGATACTAGCCTTGGTAAGAATAAGAACCTCTAGTTGAAGGATTATTCTGAGTTTGATTTTGATTAATTTTTTCCGTGGAGTGTTAGACTTTCTAATTTGACCCCTCCCAATTTTGACTTATACCGATTGTGACTCCCCGATTTTGTCTCCCGATGGACGTCAGGTACACGTAGTTACCAACACACTCGAATTGTAAATATTTGTCTCCCTCGTTTGAATAAATTCGTAAAAATTGTTTTGATAGTTAGGAAGGTAGAAAAGGCTAGTATATTTAAAAAAAAAAAAAATTTTGTATTTGTTATACTAAATTCCTTGAAAAAAATTTTTTTTCTTTTAGGAAAGGGGTAGTGTAACAATTTTATTTTCGAATTCATAATTCGCTTCATTTAAGGTACGACAATAGTTAAACACCTTTATTAAGTAAAGTCATAATACATTTTACAATTACAATATTACATTGTGACAGCATCTTGACTCGTTAGTCTAGTTGTTTTGGATGGCGGTGTATTTCACACCCAGTCGCAAGCGCGTAGAGAGGAATGACAACCCCCCCTTTGGGATCCTCCCATCGTACGAGAGCACGAGATGGGCACTCGGCCATAAGTAATAGAGGCAGCAGCATGTTTAAGAGAACAATGGCCAGTGACCTGCGGGTCGGTTTGATTAAGTGAAACATTTTCTGAATAACGGTTGGTAATGTATACTCGTTATTATAGTATGTAATTTGAAAATTTGTTTAGCGCAAACCAAGATTAGACGACGAAACACTACAACACTTAGGCGATGAGAAGTTAAACAATAATAACTTAGAACTGTGAATCAACGTTAAGAAACCACTTCAACACATGCTTTTAGAGGATGGAAAGCAGATCTAATTAACAGGAGATCGTTTGTTGGTCCGAGCCAAGATACTACTTTGTTAGGATGTAAGCAGTTAATTCCGCATGACGATGCACATCCTATTTCAGCCTATGAAAGCAGTTTTGTTTGGTTCGTAGTAATTTTAAGAAATTCAATTGTGTTCCACTCAGGAAACACGCTATTTTATTTTGATACGTATAAATACGATTTTGTTATTCACTTTATCTGTTGCTAAGCTGGATTTCCCAGCGCCAAACTTAAAATTCACTGTTTATTTTGTCAGAACAACACGTTGCTTCACTTTAAAATAACATGTGTAATTACGTCATTTGTTTGTTTGAGATATACTGCTGACACTTGTATTTATGAAAGCAGATGCTTAGTATTTTATTACTACCAACTTTGAAGACGAGAATATCTTTATGAACATTTTCATTTTAAACTGAAATTAGCACATGTAACTTAAAGAGAATATTTTGTATTTTAATTGTGACAATGTAATAGACCTAATCAGATCTGAATGGGTTAAAACCATTAATGTAACAAGTTATACTTTGTTGTAATATTCTTGATCTAGAAACAGATTGATAAACCTTATCTTAAATTTCCAAACTACTACAAGTAATTATTTAATTTTGTTGCATTCAATTTTATTTAAAGTTAAAGGAATTCTTTCTAGTAAATTATTAACCTAAGTTTAAAGTTTTCTATTTTGATCAAGTGTGATCAAACCTAGCAACCCAAAAAGGCAATAAGAGTTGAATTTTGATGCCACCTTTATGTAGAAAATATTCTTTTTATTTTTTTTAGGCATATTTGAGGGACACGAACAGTGTTCCCATTTTCTATGTTGACTTAATTATTATTCTTTCTTACAGGAACAGCGTCTTATTCTGTTAAGACAGGTTTTTGTCACCGAAGGCGATATTTTTTTGTTTGGGTCTCCACGTCCGCCCTTAGAAATATGCTATGCTTTTAACATGAATCAATCTGGACTTGGTGGCGCCTATTTGTTTTAGTTTGAGTGTGACCCCCCAACAGATTTCGACTTACCCCCCCATTGCTCATAGCTCTACCCAAGGAATAGACACCTAGTTACGTCGGAAGACTTCGTTTTACTGACACCAAATGTGGGGCTGGTGTTTTAGTAGTTCTAGTAAGTTTGTTTCACTAGCACACTCGTGGGTTTAGTGCTTCAGAAGTAAAACCATTTCACTAGCGCCCATGCGTGAGGCTAGCGGAGCCAAGTATAGAGAAAAAATAGTAACAAACTTGTATCTCGCAATTATTCAGAAACAAAGTCTATCGTACACGCCGGATAGAAATCTGAATTCATTTTTGATAACAGCCCCTTTGTTGGCGCCATACCACTCTAGACCATTTTTGGATTTTTGGAAGACTACAAGAAAGGTATTGTAAGCTCGCTTCACTAACTATTACTTTCAGAACCAAGTTCGATGTAAATTGCTTCAAGTCGTCCAAAAAGACTGCATGCTTCAGCATACAAACGCATCACATGTGCTACGTACATTGACGTAACCTAGAAAAACAACCAAAAGAAAAGAAATGGACCGGGCTCAATCGGCGAGTGGGCGGGGTATTATACGTACAACAAAAATTAAGGGAGGCCAGAAATAAAGAAAAAAAATTACACACACTCATTCATACTGAAAACACAACATAGCAACAAAAGGAACCTATAATTAAACACAATATATACACGCAATAAATAATTACATACTAAATCTAAATAAAAGATATCAACCAAAAGAACAAATAATTTTTTTTTAAATGGTGAGCTGCCGGTTTCAGGTTACTCCCTAAATTGAGTTTCAACAAAAAAGGAAATTAAGCGAAATTACCCCTCGAACACCAACAGCTCTAAATTTAAAACTAAGTATATACATCTAATGGCAACAACATTTTCAAACGTGCCAGCAAGCCTTCAAATCATTTTTACTGTAATAAGCTGTACACTCTTAGTTATTTAATGCAAATAGTAATGTATTCATATAGTGTCAATAAATCTCAACCTTATTCACTAATTGTCGTCTAAACGAATTAAAATTAGGAATGCCTGGGCTTAAACCGAAAATTCCAACCAATATGGTCGCAATCGTAAATGATAGAGAAAGAAAACACTCACCCTAAAAGTTGCTGACGTAGGAGTTGGGTTACTAGCTGGTCCACAGCAACGAGTAGGTGGGCCTATACCCAGAAAGAACGCACTTGGCCTCCCATTACAACAAGGGACGATCATTCATCGCGGCTTTAAGGCCACGGGAAGAAGCTAGAGCAACTACCAGTAAAAATTAATTTAATTTTGACGAAAAATACAATTTTCTAAAAACCCTAAATAGCTACCACGCCGTATTGCGTGCGCAAAATTTTTATAACAAAAAACGGAAACAATCAAACATTCTTACACGTGTCTCCGTTGTGTAGATTGGAAAGCCAATAAAATCAATTTTGTTCAGCCAGTGACCGGAGTTCAAAGTAATATTTCTATTTAGAATTAACCTGGTTAAACACACTTTATATTGGGATAATACGCAGCTTTAATTCGACGAATTCTTTTGACGGAAAATACATAAGAAGCAATTATGGGATACTTGGAACACGTTATCGATAACCTGAGTATAGCGTAAACTTTACGTTAGGGAATTCGGGAAAGTAGAATTTATTCTTAATTAGCGGAAGTATTTACCAAGTAAAATATGCAGGATATTTAATTTATGGAATAAAGTATCGTTTTAGCAGCAAAGTGGATTTTAGTTGAAGATTATTAGCCAGCGTATTTCTTTTTAATTATGGAGCGACGCTTTTATTTATATATATATATATATATATATATATATTATCAAAGAATTTGAGTTGAAAATTATTGTAAATAAAATAACCAATTATTGCTAAAAATGAACGTAACACATGGTAAGTTCCGCATATAATATTAAGCGCTTATGCCAAGACTGCTCTGCTATCGGAAACGCAAAATCAATCGTATATAATGGCTGCATTTAGAAAATGGAAACTACACGAACTCCCGTCATTGTCTCAATCCAGATCACAGATATGCGGAATTAAAGTATTGGATGAAACAGAAAAGGTTTGGGGTAATATTACAGGCGATGTAAAATGGAAAATCTAACCAAAAGGAAGATTATGCTACGAGCTCTAGGCATGCCTATATAACCAATGTTAAATTGTATCTAATCCATCAAACTTTTCTTTAGAGCCGCATGAACCTGGATTTCAAACAGAATGAATTTGTACCAGCGTACCTGCTTTGAGCGACTATTATGAAAAAATACTACACGTACCAGGTTCCTAATATATGTTTATCGTACTACAGCAAGTTTAAAATTTTAATTATATTTGTAATGAACTACCGTTACCAGCTTTAACTGTTTTACACCGATATGTCCGGATGCTATGACGGTACCACCACAACAGGTTGAAGTACTATGGCGAACTTATTTGATATGTTGAAAAAAAGTGCTATGAAGGCGTGTAATTTTTTGTGTATATAAAACAGCGTATTGAAAAGTTGCGGTGATCGTAGTACCGCATGCTTAAACGATGCGTGCATACAACAAACGGTACAGCAAGAAATCTTAAGTAAACGCTATAAATAGAATTTTCCAAGGAGAGACGTGTTTCTACGCTAGCAGTAGAAAGTATAAAATAACTGAAACAACGCTACACTACCGTGTAAATAAATTGCAAAACGAAAAAGCACCAAATATTTACGATGTTCCTAGAGAAGAAAATGTAAATGATATTGGGACTAAGAAAAGGAAGTTAAAATACCAATACAAACTTTGATTCCGCTACTAATTCTTATGCAAATAAAGTAAACAAACATAAACATTTGTTTCCATTTAACATACGAACTATATTCGCTGAACCATTAAACTGTGGAAAAACTAATGCATTAATGTTTTTAATTTTACACGAAAATGGACTTAGACTCCAAAATGTCTACGTGTTTTCTAAAAGCCTGTATGGACCGAAATATGAATTGTTACGAAGTGTATTTAGAACCTTAAAAGAAGAAATTGGCTACCATGGGTTTGGAATTTGCGACAATGTGATTGAACCAGCTGATACTTAAGAAGATTCAACTGTGGTTTTTACTTATTAACGAGTAAAGCAAAATCTGCCAGCTTTCTCGTTTGGAAGCCAAAAAACAATAGACTCGTTATACCTATGCCAAACTTGTGGTATAACGTCTTAAAACATATACTTAGGATAACGCCAACGTTGTTGCATTATGGAAGTATGATGGCATCAATCGTTGCCATATTTTATGGATGATATACGCAGCGATATTCCAAACCCGAATGTTATGGGAATTGAATACGTATATTGAATCAACATGCACGAATTAATCGACCGGTTAAAATTAGTGAACGTCTCCAACCAGGCAGGAAATACTACCGAGGAAAACAAACAAAATTGTCTTCATAATAGAAGAATTAAAAGAACAGTGTATAATAGAATAAGCGCAATAAACAACTGCTTAGTTTCAAAATGCGTATGGACCTTTTTGAACGTTCTGAGCGTAAACGCTTGCAATCTGGTCGGTGAGGACCTCGGGGCATGGTTTTGTAATAACCGCGGATGGTAGAGCGTACGACATGCAACATAGACGTCTTGTCGATGCATCGGACCCGAAAGAAAATAGTGATTGTGTTTCTAAAGAGTCTACAGTCAGTCTCGTAAATTATATATTTTGTTTAACCCCAAGAAGTTTAAATGACGGTTGACATGAAGCTAATATGTATAATGCAAGGAATCAGTGTATCACAAAAATTAGTCGCCGTTTTGAAGACTTAGATAAAGGGGCAAACTGTATGTCGATAATAAAATCGAATAACTTTCTACTGATTTGAGAACACCTGCACAATTTTTCTATAGCTGATAAACACCAGTGAAAGGAACGTTCAAGAGCTCAGCCTTGCATATTTATTGATTTACAGCTCAACCCCCACAAGCTATTAGAAACAAGTATTATCACCCAAAAAATAAGATTACGCCGATGGTACAACCACTTAATGGTCTGCCTGCCAATTTGGCATTAGTATTGCATAGACATGAGTAACGAAGTTATTGTACACAAGTTATACAAGCCAGCACGCACAAATTTACTGCGCCGACATACAAAGGTTAAGCCTACAAAAAGAGATCTTTTGCAAAATGACTTGGCCAAATTTTATCCCTACGCTAGCATGAACAATGTGTATAGATACATATTAATTGGGTTTAGTGATTGATTCGAACTGAACCGAACCGAACCTTGCCCTAGGTTCGGTTCGGTTCGAAAACTTTTTAGTCCGGTTCGGTTCGAGGTTCGGCTCGAAAAAATATATTCCGGTACGGTTCGGTTCGGTTCGAAAAAACGAACCGAACCGAACCGGTTCGACATTTTGATATTTTAAACAACTAGTGCGTTCAACTACAACAATTTAAATGTTTAATGTAGTTTTTATATTTAGTAGCTTCTATTTTCAAATAAACCCAACATTAATATGTTTTAGATTTTAGTAGCATAAATCATATTAATACTATTTGTCCAGGTTTGATTTTTCAATACGTACTCTCTTTAACAAAGCGTAATTACAATTAGGTTAATAGTGAAAGCCACTTCTAAAATTTAGAATGTGTTAATAATTGATGATTTTTACTAATGTCATTTTACCGTGAAAGAACGATATCACACGATCTTTGCGATTACTTTTATTTTTGTTTTAGTTAGTATAAAAAGTATCAAGACAATAAATAAGGTGTTGCTGATTTTTTATACAGTACAAACAAAAAGCTGTTTGTCAGTTTATCTTTATTATTATTTCTTTTAAAAGACAATATCAGATGGTTCTCGGAAAGAATCGTAAATCTACCTCAAACAGTGTTTACGTGTTTCATAATAAAATATAACAGTATTTATGGCACGGACATTATGTCTGCTTATTATTTGCATTATAGTGTGTTATTTTATGTCAGCATTGATTGAAAAGTTTATGCCCGTATGAGTCATAAACTTCAACCCTTGGTCGTGAGAGAAAGTTTGGGGTTATTCTTTTGGAGTATCGGCTACTTCTAAGGACATTGGTAATGGCCACAATAAATAAACCGTAAATATTATCATACCATGCGTTTTGTAACACCATTTGTTGAGCGATTATGTACAAAAGAAAAGGAGATTAGTTTTTGCTACAAGATCACATTTTTTAATATTAATAGAGAGCTGGTTTTCATATAAAAGTAAAAAATTCAAAATGATGGATTAATAATGCATACTTAATTAAAAATTAAATCGTTTCGTTTATTCTAAAAACTTCTGTAGCCTCTAGACCGTGACCTCAGCTTGTATAAGTTTACAATGGTTTTCAACACGACTTCTGTTCATTAAATAAAATAAACTTGTTTTTAAAACCAAACTTTCAAAATCATTTCGAGTTTCTCTAATATCTAATACTAGTTATAAACAAACAACAATTTGAAATAAGGAGCATTAAACAAATCGAACTAATCTAGAATTTTTTGATCTACAAACGTGGCTCGATGACAAAATTTATTAGATATGTATCACTAATACCTATTACATTATTTACCTATTGCCTTAAAACTCGATGACCATGTACATTAGAAAATCGTTCTAATTCTTATATGCTTGCTACTAGAGATTTTTAAAATGTGCGTTTGGGAGAAATTAATATTGACATGTTTTTAGTGAAAATTAAATTTTTAAACTAAATTTTTATTTAAAAAATCGAACCTTTCGAACCGAACCGGACCGAACCTTGAGCTAGGTTCGGTTCGGTTCGAAAAATTTGCCGGTTCGATTCGAGGTTCGGTTCGAAAATAAAATGTCCGGTTCGGTTCGGTTCGGTTCGAAAAATCGAACCGAACCTCAAACCTGTTCGGTTCGTGTCCATCCCTAATTGGGTTGGATTGCTTTACAAAATAAGCATTCGCTTGATCGTTAAGAAATAGAACCTGACCAGAACTTAGTAGTACAATGACAAATATATTGAAGAAAGTGATGCAGTATAAAAAGAACATTGCAACGTAAATCAATTTGTAAACGGATTTTGGGAAAGAATTTTTAAACAGCTAGTTTAAAAAATTTATGCAGATATATAAGATAAACCATTATTCTACATATTTCGCGATCAAGACCACTATAACTGAGTTATTGATATAAACAATTATAATCAAGTTATACCGGCGATTCCACTTCCAAGGCAGCTACGGGTGGGTGGAGGTTTTGCATGGAGAATACAACAACAGTAAATGTAGTTCAATAGGAATGGCATCAAAGGTCGCTAGAGAACAAGCAGCAAGAATAAAACGTTTAATCGTCAACAACGATGCTAAAAACCACAAAAGTTACTGCGCGTTGGAGACATTGTTCGTATTTCCAAATATAAAGCGGTTTTTGATAAACGCTACCACCCCAACAGGAGCATAGAATTATTTTAAATTATAGAAGTACACGCAACTTATCCAACTGCTTATTTACTAGATGACTTGAATATAAGTTCTATTTTGAGGTCTTTTTAAGGTGTAGAAATACAATCTATAATTGTTCTAGGCAAATAACTAGTAGGAAAAAAAAGAAGAGGAAAGATGGCTAAGAAGTTCTAGTGCACTGGTTAATTGATGGCAGAACCATCCGCAGATTTGTTTTGGTACATAAATGGAAGTTCTTAGAGGTGTGGTCATTTATGGATCAGCTTTCCAAAAAGAAATTTGACTTACATTTTAGATATTCAGCGCTTCCAGTACAAGTCAAGTGAATTCTTTAATAAAGAAATAGCAATGCTGGAATAGCAAAATTGTATATTATGACCTGAGACTTTGGATATGTTCTTGACTAATGCGAATTTAAGCAGTGAATTCCTGAAACAAGAAAATTTCGTTTACATTATCTACATAGCCTACAACGGGACACTTCTACTAACGGAATATCTACACGACATTTGAACCAGTTTTTGCAAGAGATTGTATCTGCGAATGCTACCGTTTATGTAAAACAGTTGCAGAAATTACGCATTATTTCTAAGTACCTACCAACCAATATTATTGTGAATATAAAAGAAATAAAAGTTTTAAATTAAAAGATTTTAAGAAAAAACAAATCATTTGCTGGACCATCAAACTGTGGAAAGGCCAATTCCCTAATAATTTTTAATTTTACCCAAGAATGGACTTAGATTCCGAAATGTATATGTGTTCTCTAAAAGACTGAATCAATCGAAATGTAAATTGTTTCAGTGTATCTGAACCTTTAAGTGAAGAGATTAGCTACTCTATTGATTTGGAAACTGCGACAACGTGATTGGACCATAGGCGATGCTAAAGAAGATCATGGTGTTGGACAATATACCTGCCAATGAGGCTTTAAAAAATTACCTTAACCGGGGGTCATACGTTTCCGAAAATACCTGACTGCAATTTTATCACAGATCATGAATGATACTTCTGCATTTACAGTTAATGAACAAGAAACTTGCTCTTATGTCAGAATTTCTGCAGACACCACCCCGATTAATGTATAGCAAAGACGTAATAAAAAGTGCTTTGCTGTTCGTTTTTCAAAATAATCCGATAATTGTAATCTAATAGCATAGAAAGGAATTATCAGGAAAATTTCTTTCGTGTTAACAATTGGGTGAGTAGTATTTGACTTTCATGATGGTTTTGTAAAATCCAGTTCATGCGAGATACACCGGATGGTGTTCAATTTGTTTAAATGATATTAACGTCGAAGATGTTCGCTGTTTTGTGAGTGAGGTTTACAAGAATTAACCATCATATAGCTCTAAGTTTCTTATGTGTTTTTCCATAATTATGAATTTGTTCCATCACTGGAAAATGTTTAACCCTTGATAAACAATTATCACACTATCTTTATGCTACTAAATTAGGTTAGAAATTAGATTACTCCCTTAATTATTTCTACAGTTTGAGATAAATTCTTTTTTTTAATTTGATTAATTACTAATCGCAAGATTTATTAGGTTGAATGCCACAGCTGCTCTTACAATAAATACACGAATATCTCAGGGTTTTAAACACTTTTTTTTTACTAAGCCAAACGTGAATTTTCATATAACGAGCATAAAACTAAATGTAAAAACAAACACGCTACTAAATTATACCTGGAACCTGATATTGATATTTAAAATACTTAAATTTTAATGAAAATTGAGAGCAGCAATAAGGACGATGCTCTTAACGCTCGCTTCAAGTAACAGCTGACTCCCTGCAAACTCTTAAAACACCTGCCTATGAACTGTGCCCATATCACGACCACCACTAACTGAAACTAAATTGAAATGGTTGTTTAAGTTACAAAACCTACAAACTGTAACGTACCATACATCTCTGGATATAACGAATAAACCTTATCATATTACCCTAGGAAGAAGCTTCATGTACTTACATACTAAGACCTATATTTTAGCTCATTTCACTGGGACAATGCGCTTGTAAGGCTTCAGGTTAACAATGTTGCGTTTGCCTAGTTCATTTTCTTCTTCATCTACTAAGTTGTATGAGTTTGGTTCTGCAATTCACCCTACGCGGAACAGGCTTTCTGATAATAAAAATAATTTCGCAATTGTGCTGTTAGCGGCTGAAGACCGATGACGCCCTTTTTAAGAGTACAAAATTACCGATTTTGAAAGGAATAACCCGGTGATACCTGCAATATTTCTTTTGTCGCTTACGAGCACGGTTTAACATTTTACTACGCGCTATCCCCCTTTTAAATAAAACTTCTGTACGCTACCTGTAGCATTTTTCCATACCCTCCTCCTTTTCTATTGCAGTTTCCTCATTATATCCCTCTACCACCTTAATGTTTCCACCTATGCATTCTTCTACCCCTTAATCACTTTTGATGACCTTTAAATTATCCTTAACCTTCTTATACTCGCTAGTTAACCGTAGAAAATTTATTACTACGATAGTTTCCTTATCAGACTTTACAACCTTCATTATTATTCCGTGCTGATATCCTATTACGTGACTCGCATTTTCAAAAACAGTCTCAGTGTGTTTTGTTAATGAACCACGCAAATCCTTCTTGTATGTATTTAAAATTTATTGGTCGTAGAAAGAACAGCGGTTATGTTCAAAGACAACGAACATAGATATAAGAAGAAAACTGTTCAAAGCATAGTGTGTAGCACAGCACAGTACGTCTATGAAATAGGGGCAGTAGGAAAAGCATACAGAAGCCTACTGGAATGTTGTGCTTCAGATGTATGGGGAGGGTAGCATGGACAGACAAAGGTAATAAATAACAAATAGATTGTAGAAATAGTTGAGGAGAAATAGGACAGGATACGTTTTAAGGCATTTCTGGGGAATAGTACGGGATATATTATAAAGAGTGATAGCAAAAGAGAGGTAGATGTAGATCGATATCAGACTTTCGTACACAGATAGTGATATATGCAGAGTGTGCAAATTTCAGGGAAATGTGTAGGTTGGTTCAGGTTATGAAACAATGAGGGTACGCGTCCAACCAGTTCTAGGACTGAAGACCTAATGGTAATGATGATGGTCGTAGTTAAAAGATTAATATGTAACGAACTTTTCTTTTCTTTATCTCGAATAAGTTCGGCTACATGATACCTATTCCCAGACACATACCTAAATAACGATTTCTCAAAATCAATATTCGCCCGATTCTTATTAAACCAGTCGGATCCTACTATACAATCTTCATTCAAATTTGGTACAACCACGCAGACGACTTCCACTTCCACTGCATTTATTTCTAATGATAACTATGTCTATTGTTTATCCTTTTGTGTTTTTGCAACGGTAATATCAATATTTGTTACCGGCAGCAAAGGAAGGTCCTGTAAATCCATCAAAACTTCATAAAATTTATCAGATACGGTAGAAATATTACTGCCACTATCTTTTTAATACACTACAATTCACATACTAGCACCGAAAATTTCTGTACATCCTCAGTACTCTCGTCACCACTCAACAACGTCTGACTATCATTATAGAAATGCGTAATTGAACGTACATTTCTCCAAATATTCGTAACAAATTTTTGCTCCTGAACAAATCTAATAGCAGAATTATTACCCATAGGTTACCTACCCTTGCGTCCATCCTTAAGCGAATTATGACCATGTGTTCCTCTATCCTCCCTCTTATTCATTCCTTTCATTACGCCAGCTGAATATTCCTTTGTTCTCCATATTGTAAGTTTCGTTTATTTTAAATAAATACTTTTCGACTTTATCTATTTTCGCGAAACCTTGAGTGACAATACCTCTTTGTACTTCTTCAAAAAATATTTAGAAAGTATTTCAATTAATCTTCTATACGTAATCTTTTCTGTAAGAAAACTTGCCTTCTTTACAAATCTTAAAAAATATTCTAACCTACTTGCCCTCTTGAATTTACCCTAATTAATTCTAAGGTATTTCTGTCTTTCTATACCCTAACATCTATCTTTAAAAGAGTCATCGAAATCTGCATAGGAGCTAAACAAACTTTCTTCCAAAGTGGTCCATTTTGTGGTACTGCCTACGTATTTGAAAAGTGAGGCTCGTGCGAGCAATTATTTGTTTAATGATAACAGCAATACGAACTGTTTAACTATTATGAAAATAATTATATATCATCCCAATCAATATATAGGAGATGCAGGTGTTGGGAAACCTCTCATGCAAATATTTAGAGATTTGGTTAACAATGATTCACCCAAATTCAGTTATCACAGAGGATTCTATTTAAGAAAACGCGTATGTAATGGATTCAATAGCTGTAATATATGTACATATAATTTTAATAATGTGTCTCTAAATTTGTAAAAAGTTTTTTTATTATTTTTTTATTCTTAGGTTTAAGGTGGTAGTCTGAATTAAACATCGAGATTAAGTTAGTTTCTAGATGATAAGTGAAAATAACAACCAACTGTCATGCGTGACAAAGGAAGCAAATTTCGGTACCTTAGTTTTTGAAGAATAGACAAGTTTCCAAAATTGTGTGACGTGGTTGGAATCTATAGGATGTTGCTTAATCATTGTGAAAATCTTTCATATTTAAATTGAAAGTAAGACGCTTTCTTAACTTCTTAATCCCAGAGATAAATTAAAATGTGATCTGTACACTCAGCATTACTAAGAGCTGTACAAGTACATGTGTCAATTGAGTCAGTAGTCTAGTGCCTAGACCGTTCGCTTTGTATGCAGGCGGTCTGAGTTTGAATTTCGATTTTGTCAACTTCTTTCTCTAATAGCTGTGTAACGTAGCTATGAGGAAGTGTATATACAGGATGGAGCAAAAGTAGATATGCACGAAGTAAATCAAAAATCGTAACATAACAAAAATGACAAATGTATCAAAGTAACGTAATAAAAAAAATGGCGGATTGTTAAAGTGAGAAAGGAAAAAGGCGGAATTTTAAAGTGACGTAAAAAGAAAAATGGTGGGTTGTTAAGGTGGCGTAAGAAAAAATGGCGGAATGTCAAAATGGCGTAAGCAGAAAAATGACGATCGTAACAGTGACCTAAAAAGTGGCGGACTGTCAAAGTGACGTAAGAAAAATATGTTAAGGTAGAGGTGGAGGTGGGAGTGTAGGTGGTAGTGAAGTAAAGGTGGTGGTAGATGAGATAATGGTGGTAATGGTGGTTGAGACACCTGACTCCGCTTCCGACGTCTACTACTAATATAATTGGCGGTAGAGATATTTCACTTTAAGAAGAACTCAACGTCGTTTGACAGATTGCATAGATATGTAATTTCGGTGGCGTAGTTGAGTTACTACGGTGAAGGGAGGGTGCGTTTTATAAATACTCGCACATACAAGGTGAATTTTTTATTAATTTTAGAGCACAACAAGGTAATTGACAGAATTTAGTAACACGATATAGTTGTATGCTGATAATATAAATGAAGGATAATACCGTTATAGGTGATCACAAAACTCGACGCTACTGAAGCCTGAAAGCTACGATACCTAGTTATATATGGTGAACCCTTCCAAAACGATTTTTATTTTGTGTACAGAATGAGGTTGGGTTCTTCTCAAAGAGAAATATCTCTAGTAACAGGTTTCTTTCCTCACTTATAAATCCTAACCAATAATTAATCTAAGAGTTAGATTTTGCTCCAAAAATTCAAAAATCTTTTAGGTGACAAATATCTTTTATTACTGCTAAATGTCGAAACTTTATATTTCAGACACAAGAGTCCCTAGAAACAAAACCAAAAATTAGTTATTGAGACCTCTATTCTGAATTAATCGAAGCCGACCATCAGCTCAAGGTTTCGAGTTCTTACAAGTTTTTCCAAATATTTGTTTGTGAATTTTGATGTAATTTATGTCATTATGGGGTCTGTAAGCTAAAACATTTTTCAAATGTCGCTGTTCTATTTATTAAACTCGCTGTGTAGTCAGTGATTTTCAGCTTGCTTACTTAGTTCAAAGCGTTTGCAATTGTGCGATGTGAGTTTGTAAGCGGTAATACAAAGGCAACCCAGTTTCGATGGAAGTCTCCAATGAAAGTTACATAGTTACCCTTTGTCGGTTTAATTCTCGACCTGGCTCAGATTCACAGACAATGTAGTAAATATTGTCGGTGCCGCAACCTTCGCATGCTGTTTCACAATTTAGAGGACTTGTAAATGCGTAGAAATGTGGAATTCCATTAGCTCTGAGGTTTTGGTGAACAAGAAATTAGTTTAAAAAAAATATAAAGTTATATTGTGTAATTGTGACTACATGAACTCATCAATGCGGTTCTAATTAGTTTAGCTTAGAACACAACGGATTCAATGTCATATAAATCAAGGAAACTCATTTAGTATAAATTAAAAGAATCGTATTGCAATGCAATTTCTATCTAAAAGCTTGGCTGAAGTAAGCAACTAAATATGCTCGCTATAATGGCGTAAAACGGTGCTTTGCATATATCAAATAGGTTATGTGGAAATTTTAATACAGTTGCTCATGTTACTATGACACAGCCAGTCTCCAATTAGTTTCCTGTTCAACTGTTAATTGAGCTAAAACAATGTGAAGTAGAGTTGTACGATTTCGATGTTACGACAACTCAAATTGCTTCCCTATAAACGAAACAAACTTACTTAGAATATATGTTGTTTTACAACAAAGTTAGGATGTCAAACTGTCTAGGATTTATAACATAAGCTTTTATGAGGGACTGAATTCGCTCAATGGCTGATACAGTTATTCAGAGTTGATTCCAATACAATTTCTTTTCCATTTCCGTTTTCATCTTATACTACGAACAGAAAGCGGTTTTAAACTGACGACACAGCAGAGCCAACACATCATACTAAATCGATGACACCACCATTAAATGTAAAAGATAAGACATTTTCAGTGAGTCACGTCAAAATGTATGACTAAGCAATGATGGAAAATTTACTACGATGTGCATTTTGATCTCGTACATTAGTGTATACATTTAACTAAATTTACGTATGTTTTTTTCTGTAAAATTAGCGGAACTTATGAACGAACATCCGAATTTGTTATATTCATCAAGAGTCGACATGGTATGGTTTTTACAATGCAAACGCAGAAATAAAATGTTCACAAAATCCCAAGCTTTGCAGCTAAGGTGTAAACTGAAGTTTTAGTTCTTCAAGTCCGTGTATTTTCAAATTAGCATTTTTATATGGTTGTCACAATATGCTTCAAAAATGTATAGTGTACCAGATTCAATATTACACAAACCGTCATTACAAACACAAAATATTGGTAAAACCATGTGCAAACAAACACACGTCACTTGCAAATTCTCGTGTGTGGGTGTATACACACGCGCATGGGTGCGACCGCACGCACGCACGCATTCACGTACGCACGCACGCACCCATGCACGCACGTACGCACGTACGCACGCATACACACACAGATACACACACCCACCCACCCACCCACACACACACACACATACACATATATATATATATGTGTGTGTGTATATATATATATATATATATATATATATATTAGTGTTTTCGAAAAAATGCTACAGTTCAATGGGATATTTTAGTCTAAAATTAAAACAAAGTAATATTTTGCAAATATTTAATTAGAAATCGACGTTTCGGCAAGGGTTGTTGCCTTTATCAAGATCCTACAAAGGAAAAGTAATCAATACAGTCATCAAAAAAATTTTCTTTTCTTTGATGACTGTATTCATTGTTTTTCCTTTTGCAGAATCTTGATAAAGGCAACAACCCTTGCCGAAACGTCAATTTGTAATTAAATATATGCAAAATATTAATTTGTTTTAATTTTTTGGACTAAAATATTTCAATTGTACTGTAACATTTTATCGAAAACACTAATTTATATATATATATATATATATATATTGCCGTGGAACTTCCAAAAACATTCGTGCCCCTCCGTGGGCCAACATAAAAATTCCGTGGAACCTCAGAAAAATTAAAAAATTTCAAAAAAAAATTCATTACCTTTTATTTCGCCTTCAAACTTCTTCAGCTTTCCTGGCTAGCTCAGCTGTGCCTCTTCTCGAATACCTAAATTTACAACCATACCTCTTTCACACTTGCACACCATTCAATAAAATCACCAAATAATACAACAACCATACAACCTTTTATTTACAGCTATTAAAAATAAATTATATTCACATGTGTTAAAAACAGTTTGATACACTAATTATAAAACTCAAAATATGGTATGTTTTTAAAGTTCTTGATTTTTCTAATTATTTTTAAACAAATTCAATGAGATACGAGTAGATGCGCCCTACATGTTACCCTAAATTGACCTCACACTGGAGTATGGTGAGCTCATAATAACTCAGTTTAAATTGTATATGCCTTTTACACCTTGCATAAATTAAAACAAAATTATTATTATTATTATTATTATGCATGTCTGCTGTCTCGTTCAAAACCCCACTTGTGTTACAAAAAATCGATATTGATGACATCTCATCTCAACTCCACGTGTATACTGTACGTGCATTTCAATCCCAACGCTTTTATATCTGTCCCTATTTGTTGTATATTACTGATGTGCATTTCCCTCGCTCTTTAACATGTTTGTTAGCTTTGTTGTTTATATCAAACTGACGGTTGAAAATAATTTCTATGAAAACCTATCTTAACATGCTCTCGACTGCGTCGAACGTAACCTTTTAAAACGCAGGTGTTTCTGTTAATTATCGAACATTTAGCATAACAATTCCTAGACGTTCTATTTCTTCGTATTCGATAAAACTGAGGTTTGCTGTTACAACGAATACATTTTCCTTGGAATTATTGATTTTCTTGCACAGCACGTTCCCTTTTGTTCATACGTGTTGGATTCAAATAAATTATAATTAATTATGCGTATCCTTGAACTTCTATTTGCCTTGAAGCTCTCTTCCTTCATGTAATTCTAACCTACCATTATTAATTATAAAAATACGTTAATACTCGTCCGTTTTCTCTAAATGAATTAAATTAATTTTGCCCGTAAATAATTTGTTCTTTTCTATATACAGGGTTGTTGAAATTTTATTGTTTATTTACTGATTTAACTCTTTGAATCCACAACAATATATATATATATATATATATATATTGCTGTAATATTCTCTTTAATTCCTTTATGCCTCACGATTGAGTGTTATTTTTATTTCTGTGATAATACCCTTTTATGATTGATATATATATATATATATATATATATATATATATATATATATTTATTTGCTGTAAATATCAACCTCTTTTAAAATCCTATAATTTCATGAATTTGTTATTCCACGGCTAGCTTATTGAAAGCCCTACATAGCGACAATAAAGATTGTTTAACCTCTTTTTCCTTCTACTACCTAACTGTTAGAATAATTTAAATGAAGCAATCCAAAATTACACGGTATAATAATGGATAATATGTACAGTTTTATGTCAATTGAAAAATTAGCCCCTGAATAAATTATTCACATACACCAAATTTAATTTTTCTGAAAGCCAGCAAAAATATCTTTGTAATTACACCTAAGTACCTTTCGAACGCTCAAAGGTGCTTTTTTAATTTTTCAAATTCTCAATTGACTTTTTTGTTGATCCTTACAGATATATAATGTGTAGCAAATATTAAAATTGAAACAGTCTTCAACAAATGAAAAATTTAAGATCTCTACCTTGCGTTTTCCTTGTTTGGCACTGGAATTGCTTCAGGGTATCTGTGGTCAGCACCACTTGATTGTTACAGTTCGACTAGGTTAGTCTTTAAAAATTTGTATTTTTTTTGTGTGAAAGACTATAAACTATTCATCTCTGCATTTAGTATTTAATAGTTTTATTGTGAGGAATAATAACTTTAAGTTTTAATTAATTTGAAACTTCAAGATTTTACCTAGAAAAATATTTAAATAACGAACTACATGTATATGTATCTTTAATGAAGCGTTTCGTTCCTATTCTAGTTAGAATACTTTCGCATTTTACACTACTTATATCAAATTTTATTAAATAGTTTTTTACACGTTTGATAAATCGCTCAGTTATACAACATTAGTACTCGATATTTAATGTAATTAAATGGCCTAGTTTAATTTTCATAAGATAAAGAGGTTCCGATATTTTTTAATGTTACAAATATATTCAGAGGTTGTTGCGATTCTATAATGTGCTTTCTGTGAAGTACTTTTCGGGAAATAATGTTATCATACGTTCGCTGAACGATTTCTCAGCATTTCAAACTTGTCTCGTATGGTTTCTTCTATGATAAAATATTATAAAATAAATCGGGCAGTTGCAAAATCTTGTTAGAGAAACTTGCTCTTTTTTATGTGACTGGTCGGTATTTGAAGAGTGACGCCCCTTTAAAAAAATTCTTATTATTTTCAGCCCGAGTTACATCCTATATTCTCCGGATTACTTTACCACCCATCCTTAATTTTTTTGAAACGATGTTTATTTCCCCTCGATTTGCAGTTACATCACACTTCGACTAGCTGCCGCTTGTATTAAGGCGGCTCCGTGGCGTAGTGGTATTTGTGTGACTACTACGCCCAAGGTCCCGGGTTCGAATCCCGACACGGTCCGCTTGAAAACTGTTAGGCGAGCATTTTTCACAAAAATACACCCTCGTTCGGATGAGAGGTAAAATGGAGGTCCCGTGTGTGAGTGTTGTCACGCACGTTAAAGATCCCTACCTTGCTTGGAACAGCAAGGGTTCGGCAAAATTCCAAATTTTCCAGGTAAAAAAAACTCGCTTCTTGGCCAATGTAGTACCTTCGGGTGGAGCATTGGAAAATCAAATGTAATGCCGCTTGTATTCAGAACCAGTTACGACTATATGGGTACACATTGCATTTGTCCATAATCTTTAACCACCAACGTGAGGAAACGTCATCAAAGGCACCAGGTATCGAATAGCCCTGCTTTCTTAAGGTGTCCAAATTTTATTTGTATCGCAGAAATATATGAGCAAACTATTTTATATTTATTTAATACTGTTACCTTCCAGAACTATGATATTAGTGTAGGTTTTCATTGATATGGGTTTTTACATTAATGGATAACCAACTGAGTTAATTGGTTTCGACATAATAAATAGACTTGATAATTATCCTTAGTCTGTTGTAATTAATTAGCTAAAGTCAGTATTGTAAATATGTACCTTGTTAGGTTTAATAGATTCTATTTAAGGTTTAGCTCGTTATTGTCAAAGTAGGTAGGTAACATTGTAGTCATGGTTAAGTCTACATTTAAATGAGATATTTCTATGGATATTTACAGGTAATATTTTTCAGTGTTGTATTTTATAATGTTGGACAAACTATGATTTTGTCTGCATGTATACGTTATATATATATATATATATATATATATATATATATTGCTGTGATAAGGGGTTGTGTAAGGGTGTACTTTATAGTAAAGGTCGTTTAGAAATGAGAAATCATTATAGGAAGCAGAAAACTGCATTTATTTAGTAAAAGAATTGAGAAATGGAGACAGTTTGTAAATAGTAAGCAGTCAACACCCTGTATATAAAGTATAAATAGTTTTAAGCGACGCAAATACACACAGGAAGACGCATAGTTAGCGTAGAAACCAGGAACACATGCATTAGGTAAATAGTAAATATTTAATACCCTGTAGATAAAGTTTTAGTTAATTCAGGCAATGTAAATAATGATATCTTTCAGTGAGAGCACGCGTATTTCATATGTAAACATAATAAAGTGTAATTAAACACGCATTCAAAAGAGTTCCAAACAATTAGGTTAATACGGAGATAGAAATAAAGCTTCAGAAAGCATATAAATGCGTACAAATAGTTAACCATTTTTGATAAAAAAGAAAATTAAAAATTGCGTAAATAACAGGCAGTAATAAAAATTAAATGTCGAATTGCATCAGTTGTTTATGAAAAAGCAATTAGATTCGTCAAAACACCGCATGTTTGATAACGAAGACAGCTGCGATCAGGTCACAATTATTGGAAAGCATAGAAAATTACATCAGAAACTACTTTAAATGTAGACCATACCCACTGACGGAGTAGGAGAGAAAAGATATATTAACAGGTACAGTGATAACGAAGTCAGTTTGCAACTCAACAAAGGCCAAAGTGCGCCGCTATGAAATAAAGTGATACGTAATAATTTTAAAGTGAAAAATAGTATAAGTGCCAAGATGAAAATTATGATTGCCGATTAAACGGCTCTGAGTCCGTGGAGAATAAATGTATTTTTGAGTCAGGGGACAATGATAATAAGAATTCTATTCTAAAGCCGGGGAGAAAAATCCAAGTTCCGAGTCCTGGGGGAGAATACTACAATTATTAAGTCGAGGAAAAATAAATGATGATAATCCAATTCTAAGTTTGGGGAAATTGATAAGAATTAACTCTAAGTCTGAAATGAGACGACAATAAATTGGGGTGCATAAGTATAAGTTAATAATAGTAGTCCAGAAGGTGATGGCAACAATTTAAATGCAATGGTTCAAGTGTGTGGATAAACAATATTTCGAATCTAAACAATTAGGGTAGATAGCTCAATTGGTTAGAGCACTGATCCGGAGAATCAGAGGTTGCAGGTTCAAATCCTGCTGTAGCCGTTCTTTTAGTGGTTTTCAATTACTAGTTCGATTTGAAATGGTAATTCAACTTTAAATACAAAGTTGGGTTTTCATTTCATCTTAACAACTATTAATATATATTAAGCATTCATTTGCATTCCAAATGTGGATTATTCTTCTCTATTAATAATAATATAATTACATGTTTGTATTATTCCGAACGTTGCAAAAATGGGATGATCAAGTTATTAGTACATGAATTATGTATATAACTAGATTCAATTTCCTTAAATGCAAGACGTAATTGAAAATCATTAACAAGGGCCATACCATTTGAAGGGGAAATAACCAAAGAAATAATTGGAATAGAGGAAATACCATTAAGAAAGACGTGGTAAGGTAGAATAATGAATCCCGTATTATTGAGAATAGAACCGTGACCCAAAGAAGAAAAAATATGGCAAATGCACAGAGAATTGACATAAATAGTAGCAACGAAAATAGAGGAACATACGTGGAAATAGTTAAACAGCCTGGAACGCCTGGAATGTTGAAAAGTTAATGAAAAAAAAGGATTTACTATTTAGAATAAAATTGCAAGTAGAGGAAAAATAGATAAAATTACTGGTGGATACAGGAGATGAAGCAACATTAGTAAGTGAAGGTTTTATTAAAAAGTATTTAGAGAAGTTAATGCAGAAAGTTATCCCTATTAAAAGAAATAATTTAGTATTGCCGAATAATAAGAAGTTTGCAGTTATAAAGACTATCATATTTCTGAAAGTTAAGTTGGGAAAGATGAAGGTTGAACAAGAGTTTTTAATAGTGCTAGGATTAAGAGTTGATACCATTCTGGGAATGGATTTTAATAAGTAAGATGAAAGATACAATGGATACCGAGATTAAGGTGATAATTATGCGATATGAGAGAATTAAATGGGACGAAAAAGTCCATATAGAAGTACCAGGAGATTATATGAATTTGAATCCATTTGAGGAGGAAATGGAAGGTAAAGGAGACGGAAGTTTAAGTAATAAGTGCCTTGGTGAAGTTAGAAATGAAGGTGTAGCGTTTTTAAAGAAAAAGACAGAATTATTGGAAACTGCAGAAGAAGATGTTAAAAAGATGGGAATAATAGATGAAACTGATGATAATTGTATAACTGCAGTTGTTGAAAAGGTGATAAAAAACTTTCTGTGAATGTAGCTTTAAAAATAAAATAAAAAAGGTAGTAAAATATTGAATAATGATAAAATAATTTTGAAAGTAGAACTTAATAATTCGTTTGTGATAATTGCGATTAAAGAATCGAATCGTTTTTTGAAATGGCGTATGTTCAAATATAAAGGAGTAGCGTTTAGTCTGTCGAAATATTCATTAAAATATGCGAATGTAAGAAGAAATTGAAAGCGTAAGAAAAAGAAAAAAATTAGTGTGTTACCTATATCCTTGTGTCTCCATGCGTATGGTGCTGTACTATTAGGGATGACGTACCTTTTGTCATCCTCGCCCGACAAACTAATTTTATTGATTAACTGTGTATAAAGCTGGTGTTTCTGACTCCGAATAGTTATAATGCTATGCATAAGATCCCTAGAATTGTTATTTACAATATCCCTAGAACTATCAACACTGATCCCCCCCCCCCCTCACAACACTACGGCTAATTTCCTTAACCTTTTTTCGATGATTCAACATAATTCATATACAACTTTGTTAAAACAATACCGACATTTAATCTAAAAACAAAATTCATTTCGAATAAAAACATCATTCTGTCGAGCGCATGTTAAATTGTTATCTTCGTGCAGTAGGCAACGACTTAAACCATAATTCTTCTTTTGCAGTTGTTTTACTCATTTTTGTTTAACACTGATGTTAAGGTAATAGAGTCATCATTATCTAATTGCACCTTCGGCATAAACTGAAGCTTTAGTTTGTAGTATTTGTTTTTTATAACTTCTGGTGCTGCCTCGTAAATCGATGATAATGCGAGACCGAGCTTCTTTTTGTTTGTGTCAGAAACTGTAATCAAATTCATAAAAAATTGTATAAACGTTTTAAAATTAGATATAAGGTTATCCAATGTTTCATTTTATATTGTTTATTAACTGCATTAGAGGGTTCAACTGGATGAGCAAGCATTGTGATACGTTGGTTTCTTGCATTGAAGGCATTATCTTTACGTTGAACATCTTCCATACTTTTAGACAGTATGAAAAGATTTGATTTGCAAGGTTAACAGCTTTAGAAACACAATCACTCTCGTCTTTAGGATCCATTACATCAACTAGCCTTCTTTTACGTAAACTAATTGATTCTTCTCCAGACTTGAATACGATACTGCTTCTCTGATTAACTAGATCAGAGTCTTCTTTCGGGTCTGATGAATTCACTAACCTTCTTTGCTGCATATCGTATCCATCACCATTCGACGTTAGCAGAAATCCTCGACCTGGCAGCATAAATTTTAAATACTTCTACGTCATATTTATAAAATTTATAATTTACTTAGTTCCCAAATGAATTACCAAGCGCAAGTTGTATATCATTTGCAAGCGCAGTTAATTAGTGTATAAAGTCTAATTTGTTTTAAATACAGAAATCGAATACTTGGCTAGATTTAATGATTCACTCATTGCCGACTCATTAGTTTAAACAATTTGTATGGTATTTGTTAAGCGCAAACCACTTATATGCTGATCAACGCTGTAATTAGTGATACCAGGTCAGTTTTGTAAATATTTTTAGAAGTGAAATATTGTTTTCCTAATCCTAATAATGTGCACAAATTAATATGAAAACTTAGAAAATAGTATTCTTTAAAATACAAACGTTCTGTTTGGCGCAGTTCAGAAAATTTTTCGAATGCAATAAACAATGGCTAGATTAACTATCTTTTCGTAACTGCTTCAAATTTGCAATACCGAACTGTTTAAGATTCACAACTTCGTTAGCTGGAAGGTAGCGGGTGATAATGTTTTTCTTTAACAACCCTTCTACATAAATGGTCCCATGTACAAGTAATATTTCTTGCAAAAATAAACCTAAACGTTGAGCTGATAATTCGTTGGTCACAAAGATGTCCCCGTGTAACTCGTGTAGGTGATTTTTACAAAAATTGTTATGACTTCGGAAATTCTCATCCAAGTTTTCACTTTTTAAAGGCCATGCAGAATTTCGTGCCATAATTCGTCCGTTCCAACATTCAGCTATTTCTTTCACAAAAAATTCGCTTGACTTGTATTGGAAGCCCTGGATATCCAAAACACATGTTTCCCTAATGAAAATTTTATGTAAATTCACCTAGCGTATAGGTGGTCTTACCTATTAGTTTGTCAATACCTAATGACATTCTTACATCACTTGTAACATCAACACCAGAAAAAAAATCGATCGTTAACTTGTAATTTTTGATCAACTCGACGATACTTTGACAACTAATGCTCTGGAACATGGCTTCCTCGTCTTTTATGTTAACGGCCAAGCGCGCGCAGTTCCTTATTATGTTAATCGGTGTTATATGGTCTTGACTAGAAAAGCGATGCTAATAATTGGTTTATAGTAGATTTTACCTGTTTCTATTTAACCGCCAACACCATTTAAGAATTTTTATAAAAATTACTCTTAGCGATATTTTTAGTATAACTCCGTCGTGTAAGATATCAATTATTATTGTGTTTTCCTCGGCTTCTCAAATCTTTCAGAATTTTTTTTTTCAAACGAACGACCCCTACTGATTTACAGATCAACTTTTTACAAGCCATACGGTGTTCATCTTTAATCTACTTCTAAACAGTATTGCTCTGTCTTTTGAAATAAACCCAATGTGTAACCTTTCAAATTAGTTTAGAATTTCGTGGGGGATCGAAATCAATTATTTTGTCTTTTAAAATTAGTCCCAACAATGACCCGCATAATGTTTTAATATTCAAAAACTTAACAGCAAAACACATCTGCATTTTTATTTAGATTTAACTCAATAATAGAGTAAAACTCAAAAAATAGTTATTAATATCTAGGATTGTTAAAATTTTCAATTAGTCCATCTACATGCAAATAATTAAACCAATAAGTTAAATATATATTAATTCTGCACGGTGGGTAAGAAAGTAGCTCGATAATCTATTTTAAATGTAGTTCAAAATAAGACGTATTTTCTAAATAGATTTAGTGAAATATATGATGCTCAGCCTTGCATTGTTTTGTCAAAAATGTCCGACTATTAATTGTAAAGAGTACTTTCCCACAATTCTAGTTAATATACGGAAATACGCATTCTATAATTTGACTTAAATTGAGTGAATGTAAGAAAAAATAATACTTATACTTTCTCTATGTACACAAATACGGGGAAATGATACCAAAAGTTCATTTTAAATTTATTTTTGTAAAACGTAAAATCGTTCAAAGTGTAATTAATAGTGTTACAGAATTTTCCGCATTTGAAAATGTCCCGTGAGGACAATCGACAAAAAAGAATATGTCTTAGTTTGAATTTTAACCTACAAACGTAGAGGAAATTAATATTTACATGTTTTATTCAAAAAACTGTTAATCATTAATTTTTTCTAGAATGAACATCTTAAGTATCTCATGCAGTGTGTGTGATAGCGTTTTTGTGACGCCGTAAACAAACACAACGAGAATCACATCGAGATGGTTTATTTCCAAGAGGAGCTAAAATTACAGACAATGGGTGGGAGCAAATTAAGGATTTTTAAAAGCAGTCGACTGCAGCGCATAAAGAATGTATAAACACCGCAATTCAGTTAGGGCGAACGAAGTTGCTATTTGAAAAACCATACGCCATAACAAAATTTTTTTCTAAAATCATAATTGTAGGTATGAACCCGTTTGACGATTATAAAATAGCTTTCAGATTTGTTGACATCATTTCATAGACCGTACTTCATGTATCCCTCAATGTATTTAGGAAGTTTATATCAAATTTTCCATATATTATACGCACTATGGAAGTTGGCGTGCGAAATCAGATATGCAAATTCGACCACTTACGTTTTTATTTAAATAAGAATTGTTTAGTGAAGATAGTGGCATTTGATGAGAAATATGTGTTATCTACCAAAGGAACTTTAAAACACTTTTAGGGGTATCTCAGATCGTTCTCAACCACGCTAATACTTTAAGAGAACTAACGGAAAACGGTACTCCTAATATAGATCTGTTTTTGTTAGATGTAGCAATGGAAAAATATAATAGAAACGATGTCTTACAGAATCTCGCACATGATGTAATTAAAAGCATATACAGTAATAGTGATATTGGGGTCCTATTATACGAATTTATAAGAACCTATCCAAGATTGTTTGAAAACAGTATTTGTAGACAAGTTGAGTATATGGAAGAGTACAACAGGTTTCCATTCCACGCATTTACGAGCGCTGTTTAAATTTTGAACTATAGATTTTAGGAAAATTTCTGACACTATAATCCTACATATTACAGTTTATTCTCTTATACCTTTTTAAATTATTGTACTTCAACTACTGATATTAATAGCTGTAAATGAAATTATGTTATAGTTTTAAATAAAACAATTCTGATTAATAATTTTGTGAAACGTTTATAGCACCCTTTTAAGAAATACACATCTTTGTTATAATTCTTTTCATAAGAACTGTGATACCCATTTCAGTTATGTTGACATTTGAAGAATTAAACAATACCAATATATACCTTATATTTAATAACACAAACAAGCTAATATATACAAAAATTATTTCTAAATTCGCTTCATTTATTTCTAATGATAGTAGTTGAAGAAATAAAATTTTTACTTTAAAACTTACAGGTTAGTATATATTCCATCTGAATATCCGACAACAGTTTTATAAACCCCATGTCCTCGATTATTTCCATAAAATCATTCAAATCCTCGGGCAATACTGAGACAGCAGAACAGTGCTGTATTGCTTACTCGCATGACTGACACATAAGACATTTTTCTCCTTCTATCGAAAACCGTTGCCCACATCCTGCTTTTTTTACTCGTAGAGCATTGCGAAATCCTTGAATAACCTCCCCAAAGTCTTTATACATATTTGTATAATCGCCTCTTTAAACCGTACAATCGACAAATAATAACATCTAAGCGAACAGTTCATTTATATGAGCTACTCTTATTCGGATATGTACCAATTGTGTCCGATTTGTGTGCAGGCACGGAACAACATGTAGGGAATGTATCCTCTGAACTAATTTATTACATTTCTTGTAAAATGTGTGTAAAACGGTAAGAGGTGGTCGCATTTTATATCTATTTACAGATTCGGATATTGCTTAAAATTCTTGACTAATTTAATGTGTCGCATGGCTAAAAAAATGTATAAGAACGGTCAGAAACCGCTGCTGGTAAAAAAATCTTAAAATTGGGATACCGCTTTAGGAAGTGTTGCTTTCTAAAAAACTCCTAGAAATTCAGATAGCTGAGAAAAATATAATATTATTTGATACAAAACAAGATAGATTTATTTTAAATGAAACAAAAATAATCTTTTATATGTTCGCTAAAGCGTATGTGTGAAAAGCACTGCGTATGCAGTTCCCATAGATAAATACATTGTAATATACTCTTGCGTGACAACTTATGTATTAAGCACAGATTAAACCTGATACATTGTATTAACCGACGATGCTGACTGTAAGTAATATGATTTATAGTGGGTGGAATTATACTCGTTGGACTTGAATTATACTCGACGGAAAAGATATGAAATCAGCTATTTGTGAACCGCTAAAATGCCAGCATCAAAATATAAAGATACGCTCGAATAGAATATAACGGACGTGACCGCGTAATTGTAGGTTGATATTAGGTTAAGTTAGACGTACCGCTGAATGAAACTAGCTTCAAGATGTAACGTGGCATTCTTCGGCAGGGAAAAATTTAAAAAGCTTGTCGAAACGTTTTTTCAAATTTTCCTGGCAATATTGTCATGAAACGTTTTCCCACGTGTGGAATTTTAAGAACTCGTGTGTATCGTAAGAAAAACGATATTTGTTTGGATAGCTCCAATAAGTGAATTGAGTTAAGGGTGTTAGTTAGCTGAAATTGCGACGCTAGAGGTCTCTGAAGAACCTGGAAGTTTTAAATATTTGGAATTAGACTGTGAGTAAAATGAGCGTTTAGGCTTAGAATTATGAAGCGTGCATTTGTGAATTGAAACTGTCAATTGATAGTATTTACGTAAAAGGTGATTAATTAAGTAAAAGTAATTATTTGGTTGGACTAAATAGTGACGGAATTGTATACATTATGTCTAAAATGAAAGTTTCATTAGTGTAATTTAATATTAATAAAAAGATAAAAATGTAGTATTTTTGGATTGGACAATGAAAGAATAGAACGAAACAGTTGTTTTCTACATTTTACTATGTGCATTTCCAAAAAAATTAGGATTTATAATGTCACATAATTCATATGGGGAACGGAAAACATCTGGAATGAATTAGTACTGTTAGGTGTAATTCAGTCCTCACTTTAGCTTCTGTTTAGGGATATGACGTAGTTTAATATTTTTCTTATAGGAATTACTTTAGCAATACCCGACCAGAGGTTTTACAGTATATTTGTGTAGGTATTGAGGTATTGAAGTTATTTTATGTTAATAAAGTTAAGTTAAAGTATATTTCTATTTGAATTTATTCAAAGCACTAGGTAAATTAAAATGTTTGTACAGGATATCTAGCTACCCTTGTGATGGGATCTTATTTGGAAGAAGCATTTTATTTTGAGGAGTATCTTCAATTATACAAAACTATTAAGTGATATTAAATGTATTCCTGAGAAAGGTAGTATATAAAGTAGCAAAACTTTGGAAACCGAACAAGGAAGATAATATTTATAATATAAATAATATTAAAAGAATTACTATGACTGACGGGTTTGCGCCCTTCGATTTTAGCAGAGAAAACTTTTCAAGATAAGTGCTAATGTACAAAAGTTTTTCGGAGTTCAGCCCTTTTGTTTATTATTTTTTTCCTTTATTATTTTTATTCCTTTTTTATTTTTATTCCTATATTTTTATATATGCTTTTATGATTTACCCATAGGAACTCACTCCCACACTACTGCAATTAGCCAACGCACCCATATATTGTTACGGTGCTCCTGTACCTTCGGGGTAAACAAAAATTTATTTACTTAACGCTTATGAGCGTAATATAGCTTTATTTTTGTTGATTTTTATACAGTATCTTTTTGTTAGTATCGTTTCCATTCCATTAAGAGCGATTACTAACTCTTCCTTAGTAGATGTTAATACCGCTATATTGTCGCTAATCTAAGCATATTAATCGAATGTTATCATTGCCTCTTTGATATACAAATTAAAAATTAGTAGAAATAGCGTACATCCCTGTCTCACCCCTTTCCCAATACTTACCTCTCTACTTTACTGCTCTAATTCTATACCGTTGTTTGCTCTTCATACAAGTTTTGTACTATCCGTTTATTTCTATAACTTCCAATCCTTTTGTGAATTTCAATTTTTTTTTCCCTATATTACATTGTCAATTGCTCTTCCTTCATCTGCAAACCCAATATGTACGCTTTCACCATTTCCTATTGCTTTCTTCGTTATCACCCCTAAAACTAAATTGGTCACCAGTGTTCCTCTGTTTCGCACAAAACCCCAATTGGTTTTCTCCTAGTGTTTCTTCAACTCGCTTTTCATCCGTCTTTGCATAGTTCTAGTTAGTATTTTTGATACGTGTGCTGTTAAACTTATTGTTCGAAAATTTTCACAACTATCCGCACCTTTCTCTTTTTGATATAGTGACTATGGTTTTGTGTTTAAAATATTTGAATATGTCGCTTATCTGATACATACATCTGACAAGTTGAAAGAGTTGTTCTGGTGCTGCTGGTCCAGCAGCTTTTAGAGTTTCTGGTTACTCTTTATTTGTACCTGGAGCTTTATTATTTTTCAAGCCTTTTAATGCTACTTTAAACGTATCTCTAGGTATGAATATCCCAGGTCATCATTTACAATGCCTGTTTCCTGTTGTAGTGCTTCAAGTTCCAGTTCTGCAAATAAATTCACTTATATTCTTGTCATCCCTCCATGTTATCTACATTCTCTATAATGATTTCTCCTCCCGCGTCCTTTACAATTTTGCTATGCGGCTTTATATCCCTAAAACACATTTTACTTAATATGTATGCTTCGTCTGTCTTTCCTATTTCTATTCTAGTTTGTAGCTCGTTGCACTTTTTCTGTAATTATTGAGAATTTTAATATCTATTTTATTGAACATACATATAGATAAATATTTTAGAACATTAGATCAACGTATGTACTTTAAGAGATAATTATACTTTTATCTGTCTGTACCTCATGTACCTACAGGTAGTGTTTATGCATTGCAAACAACGGTTTCATACTACACAATATTAATTAAAAATATTAATAGTTTAAGGGTCTGTTTAATTAAACTTTCTCCTATTTTAAGATAAAATATTTAAGAGGTATTGAGAACTTGAGTCAATTTAATTTAGGAAACTACTCACTCCCGATTTATTTGGTTTGACTTTTATTTAGAACCATTGTTCATTGGCTGTACTACTGTTTTAACTTGTAAATATGACTTTATCTGGAATAATAGAAAATAATCATGCTAGCGATGTCTGAACTATGTGTTATTCATGGTTAAGAAAAATTAAAAGGTGAATAAGAATAGTACTAATATTAAACAATAATCGTAGATAATGCACAACTTGTTCTGAAAATTCTAATGAAAACTTAGATTCAAAATATTTGGGTTTTGATTTTAGTGTACATTGGCAGTGCTTTTTAATAGGTACTTTGTTTTGAGTTTTTCTTTTCAGGCGCAGCTTTGAGAGTCTCTTGAAGACAACAGTTCCTGCAACAAGTGAGCAATTATTGATATGTAAAATTTTGGTGTATCGCAAAAGTTTGTCTTTATTAAGGGTTTTCCGTCTTTCCTTTCTTTTCAAAGACATTGGAGATTATTGGATTTAAAACGACAACCGGTTGTGCTGAACCTCCTTTACCGTCTATTGTTTGTTTGGTATTTCAAACCCCCCCCCCTTCTTAGGTAATTCCCTAAGGTAATTCACGTTGTTACGATATTCAGTACAGACAAGAAAGAAAGCAGTAAAGTAAAGAAAATCGCCTATACCAAATACCGCAACAAAAGAGGTAAAATAGGGATCCAAAGGAATTGGATTTCGGGATAGCTCAAAAACGTCGTAGAGTGGAGTGGATGATATAGAAATAGAAACTGGAAAGAGTAAAGAGTTATATTACAAATCGTAAGTAAAGCATACAGTTCCAAAAGAATATTTACAAAAGTCAAAAACGCACATTTACGTAATCGCCCAATTATAACGTGTTGTAAACAAAGCATCAATTTGCATATAATACAGTATGAACCTGAACATTTTAAAATATCGAGAATAAAATCCTATTATCTAAATAATAGACACATATACACATGCAAGAATACTTACAAAATGCTTCAACCCTAAATATGTACCAGAAGAAATTACGCAAAATATATATGTTATTATTTAATAATAAATAAATAAATAAAAGAAGAGTATCTTAGTACTTTTATCTTCACAATAATAAAGTTATTATAATGTCAATTTAATAAAATACGACGAGCACTTTCGACCATTAAGTCATTATCAAGTCTAACACAAAACTAAAATTGAGCTAAAATATATATAAAAGCTAATCACATGTAGAGAGGGATAAACAGGTTACAATCTTGAAGCAAAGTCAATTATTGGAGACGCATTTATAAATGTAATATCATTAACAACATTTTGCCCAAGTGCCAACGTCTTCTTAATTTCTATATGTTCTAAACTGTCCAGCTTCTTACCTTTATTTAAAATGTGAAGGATTTCAAAATTTGAATTAAAATCACAAGTAAGATCATTGTCATTTAAGTGTCTAGCGAATGCACTAGAAGCTATATTTTTACCAATATCACGTTTGTGTTAGTCAAATCGTAGTTTAAAGCTGGTGCCAGTTTGTCCAATATAAAAACTATTACAATTATTACATTTTAATTTATATACCCCAAGTTTGATGGAGTTTGTCCATTTTTGGCTTACAATATTTAATCATCGATCCTATTGACGACCTAGTGTAAAATGTAGGCTTTTTGTCTTTACATTTATTAAATATCTTATTCGAAATAACCATGGATAATTTACCTATATATAGCAGTTTACAATATCTCATTTCTAAAGTTGGTACAACCTTAGGGTAGATCAAGTTTCTAACCCTATTGTACTCATGTTTTCTTAGGAGGTTAAAGATTAATTCAGGTTTATATCCGTTATTCAAAGCTATTTTAGTTATTGTATCTAGCTCTTTCGTAAAATTATCTGCGTTATAGGTATATTAACAAGTCTGTGAAGCATCGAGTTAAAAGATACAAGTTTATGACTAATGGGATGTCTAGAAAAGTGTATAATAGCGTCCGTATAGGTAGGTTTCCGAAATATTTTAAAAGAGTGCTTATGGGCGCGATCGGATGTATGGTTGGCTGCCTAAAATCCATCAAAAAGCAGGTTATTCTGTTTGGTAAATAACTTTTGTTGGATTGAAAATATGCAAAATGTAACTTCACCATTAGACTCACAAAACTTTGTACTTTCTAACGAAGGTTTGCTTTTTTTCTAAAGTGCAGTAATAAGCAAGAAATAGCTGTTAAAAGTAATGTAAAATTCACTTACTTTATTTTAGTTACTACATCTAACATAATCAATTTGTATATAAAAAAAGGATTCGTTGGATAACAGAATACATATATAATCGTTCTGTTAAAAAAAATTTCAAAAATATTGATCATGATAGCCGTAGTGTACTGAATGGATTTTATTGAATTATTACATTAATTGTACGCCATTTTATTAGAAATTTTTCACGACTTCTTCCGAAGATGGCACTGTTAATGATGTGTAGAATAAGGTTTAAAACCAGAATATTTCAAATTGAATTATTTTGGACTTTGTTTTTGTCGCATTGAAATGAAGTAAACTAATACTATATGGTGAATTATCTTTTGATAAGTGTAATATAATAATAATTGGATAATTGCGAATATTTATGAAGCCAAAAATGACATAACCTCAACATCCATGGTTGTTTGTAAACTTTCATGTTTATATTTACAAGCGATAAGTAAATTATTACAGCAGGGTTACTTTGTGAAGATTATACTATGTTATAATAGTTATAAAAAAAAGGGTAGTGTGCCGTATCCCAAAACGTAACTAGATACTCTACAATATTCAATATAAGCAAAATATTTCATCATATTAGCAAGAGTAATGTTTATTAAAGTATCTTAGTGGAACCATTGCAGGGAAATAGGATACATTTTGTTACAAATGAGGTTGCGAGTTTGGTACTCGGCAAAATGATTTTCAAATTTAAACGATCTGGGGGAGGACGTTCTTAAAAAACGATAATTTTTCCTATATCATTTTACACTTCACTTTGGGGACGTTCATTGTCTTGTGTATCTTCACCAGGGGTCTGCAATGGTAATTATATTTTCAATTAAAAAAGTGTCAAAATCAGCTTTAAATATATAGGCAACTTATTAGTGTTCCCATTCTTTACCCCCACGTAGCAGACTTCCGTCATTTTTTGGTCATACATAGTTCACATGTAACGTCAAATAAATGTGATAATAACATTTTCTCAAATTGTGCTGTCGGCAAAAAATGATTATAATAAACAATAAACTTCAAAACGCCCACTAATTATGAAATATATTTTAGGCTAAATTAAAAATAAAAGTGAAAAAGTTTATTTAGGATTAAACAATTTACGAAACTAGACCTAACTTTAGGCATTAGAAATAAACCATAAAAGAATTCCTTTTTGGTTTATTCTGTCAAAAAATAGCTATTTTGTTACATTAAATCGACTCTGTCAAAAACGACTAAACGTTTATTTTAATAAATATTTTAAACTAATAGAATATTTGGGGTCTTCGGTTTAATATTTTTCATCAAATGCTAATATCGAAAAATGTATTTCCAATACAAAAAAACTTTGAGTTGTTACCTGTAAAGTGTGCTTTATTAAAACAAAATTATTACAAATGTTTTATTTTTAATGAATAACTAAGAAATTAAAAATAGGTTCCATTGTTGTAACATCTACAATGTGTATATAGATATTTTTGAACAGTAAGTCATTATTAACCAAAAACTTAAAAGCAACACTGTTTTACACAATACGTAGCAATGTAAATGATATAAAACTATTGGTGAAAAGAAGTGAAAATGGGCATTTGTAAATAATATTTTTTAAACCCTGTAAAATTTTATTTTTAAAGTCGTAATTTAATTGCATTGAATCGCACGCTAAGCATGTATTGTTCCTCAGAGATCTAATTATTATAATATATCTGTGTCGCATAAAGCTATTTTCAAGTACATATCTGTTTGAATGTTTCGTGTTTCCCCTCTGACGCCGCAACCGTTTGGCTCTGGTTACGATGAATAGTCGGCCACGGGCATCACCTTTGTTAACATGTATTTTTGGCTAGAGGCCGGCAACCTTCGAATCAATTATAAAGTGTGAAGATATCTTCTAATAACGCGCGACAACTTAGAGAACGACAACTTAGAGTATGACAACTTAGAATTCGACAACTTAGAATACGACAACTAAAAATGCGACACGTAGGACAGCGACACTTAGATGCGACAATGTAAGATGCAACCTTTGGAATACGTAAGCAACTTTTAGAACACGACAACGATAAAATGTAATTCGACAAGAACAGTCAATTTAAACTTTGCCTGATAAGAAATTTGCCTGAACAGAGATCCCGTCTCAGTTTGTTGTAAAGCAACTAATGCAGTTTTTGGTTCGTAGATAGCTATAAGAGCTTTTTTTTGCATGTGTTTCAAAGTTTAGAACACGTTAACTTGCTTTTATGTTTAGTACACGTAAATTGTAAAAATTTCAATTAATTGTTGAGCTGGTTTTGCAAGCTGTGAAATGAAATTTTGTTGATTTAGCTTTCTGAAGCAACGTGCTTGTTCCATATGAACCGTCGATAAGTTCAACATGTGTTTCCGACGTTATATTTTTCTATTTTGTACAGTTGACAGATGTTGTCTTAAAAACAAATGCTTTGAGCAGCTGTAATACAATTTAAATAAACATGCCTACTTTTGTGATCAGCTTTATTTATACTTTGATTATTAAAAGTAAATTTGAAAGCTCAAATTCTGATTATGTTAGGTACTAGTAATTTGTTATCCATCTGAAAAGATCTGCCCAGGTTAGAATTTAATTCACTGTGTTATGCTTGCCAATCATTATTATTTTAAGATGTATAACAAGTTCATGTTTTGAGTAAATTAGCTTGATTAATGAAAGAAAAAAAAAGGAAGTTAAAACTTTAATTTTGATGTAGTTGATTATGAAATTTTTTTGTTACAAGTTTCAATATTTTAAAAGAGTTTTTTTAGTAAGCATTTAGTTTATAATCTAAGGCTTTTATTTTGGTCAAGTACGATCAAATCTAATTACATAAACCTAAAATTTTTCTGAGTAATAATTTGATGCCAATATTATATTGGAAATACTTTTTTATTATTTCTTTATATATTTTTACAGGACACAAATAGTGTTCTACTTTTTTATTTATTTAACCATTGTAATTTCTTACAGGAGCTGCGTCTTATTTTGTTAAGACAGGTTTTTGTTAACGAAGGCGATCATTTGTTCTTTGGGTTTCCACGTCCGCCCTTGGAGCTGTGCTTTGCAATTATCGTCATTATCTTAGGACATGGTGGCGCCTATTTGATTTAGCTTAACTTTGGTTTGCAAACAGAATTCGACTTACCCCCCCACTTCTCATTGCTCTACACAGGAATAGACCCCTAGTTACGTTGGAAGATATTTGTTCACTGGCGCCCATTTAGAAAAATATGCGTGGGGCCAGCCATATATAAAAAATACGCTTCAATAGCGCCACAATGTTTAGGGCCAGCGAACTTTATAATCCGTATCACTGGCTCACAATTGGTGCTCTTTAAAAAATTTGGTTCAACCCCACATTTTAAGGTCAATAAATAAACGTTTAGTAATAAATGTACGAACAGCTTTCGAATTGAAATTGACTTTATTGTTGTTAATATTACATTAAATATTAGTATATAAGGCATGTTTGTAGGTCCATACAGGCAAAGTTTGGTCATAGACTATCTTACACTTAACCTGCATAAACCATTACATATCTCTACAAGGAAAATGAGTGAACCAAATGAATAATTACACAATAATTGAAAAATATACAATTAGGCTATGTTACTACTTATCCAAAATATGCGCCCTGATTTGAACCTTGAATGCAGTAAAAGTAAAAAAGATTTTTATATCCATCTAGAATTGCATTATAAGTAGAAACAGCATTGTAGATGAATCTTCTCTGAAACATAGCAGTCAGTTGCTTGGGAATTGTTAAAGTTTTAGTGTGTCTAATGTTGATGCAGTGCACTTTGGAGCGTGTCATTAATATTTTAGCAATATCCTCTGAAGTCATTTATAATTATTTTATAAACAAAACATAACAAATGATGTTTCCTGCAGTTATTCATATTTAACCAGAGTTACTCTTTTATCTTATGCGATACATGATCAAATTTTTTTAGTCCAAAAACTAAACGACAACAAGTATTTTGAATCCTTTGTATTTGTGTCATACAAGTGCTATCAAGGTTTGGATCATATATAAAATCACAATAGTTAAATAATGACAAAACTAGCTTCCGACAACAGCTTTTCAATTGTAAGGTTAGTATAGACCGACAAGCATATAGTTGTTTAAGTGCTATATACGACCTTTTTATTAACCTTGCAACATGTGACTTAAAGCGTAGATCATCGTCAAGTATTAAACAAAAATTTCTTGAAGAACTAACTAATGGAAGAGGTATTGTTAATTATGACTTTTATCTTATCCTTAACACAATTTCTAATTTTCTCTGTGATACGAAACAATATCAGCATCAATAGTACCTGCACGAACAAATAATTCATCACGTGATAAATATATGGAATCAATAAAGAGTACTGCTGTTATTTACTATGCGCGTAGGTTCGTTTATTACTTGGATGAATCCATAAGAATCAATGTAGTGTGTGATAATATTACTTAAATTGAAAAGATTCACATTGACATCATCTAAACATATTATATTATCAGTAGACCATTTAGTGACGAATCAGACCCACATTTCCACCAGCATCCACATTTCCACACACATCTGGACCAAATAGTTTTCTTCGACTAGCCATTTTCATCTTTCGAGATAAATATATCTTAAATTTTTCATCTTTCGAGATAAATGAGCATCCACATTTCCACACACGAGATAAACCTATTTTTAAGATTTTTACCGCTAACATTCTGGACCAAATAGTTTTCTTCGTCTAACCAATGCATCTTTCGGGATAAACCTATCTTGTTTGGTATCAATTAACATTAGAATTTTCTCAGCTACCCGAATCTTTAGGAATTTTTTAGATATCATCATCCCCCAGGGAGCTACCCCAATTTTAAGATTTCTTACCTGTAGCGACTTTTGAGCGTTCTTATAAATTTTTTTAGTCATGCGATACATTAAATTAGCTTAGAATTTTACGCAGAATTTGAATCTGCAAACAGATTTGAAATCGGACCACGCCTTGCAAAGTTACACTTTAAGCTCTCAAACCTCTAAATTTCGCCTTTGCCTTATAAGCAAAACTAACAAATAGTTTTATTCGTATAACCAATGCATCTTTTGAGATAAACCTATCTTGTTTGGTATCAATTAATATTAGAATTTTCTTAGCTACCCGAATCTTTTTATTTCTAATTTTCAGATCTCCGCGGCTCGCTCTTTTTCAATGTCTTAAAACCGGTTGTAGAAATTGTTTTGTGAACCTTAGAATTTTGGTGTTGAAAATAAAAAACTAAACATATTAAATAAAATTTATTAATAAAATAGCCGCCACTGAACACCTTATCCATCTAACGTATTGATTTTTTAAATAATATTAACAAAGCCGCTAGTTCGCATGATCTGAAATTTGTGTAAACAAGGATGAACTCCATTCAACGGTACATCAACTACTTATTTTCTATTTAGGAATATATGCCAGAAACTTGCATGCTTTTAATTAATTAAAAGCAGAAAGTTTTGTCCGGAAACGCTACTGTAAAATATATAAAGCAAATAAATTATTCCCTGAATGTGTTTTCAATTGTAATAATTGACTATACAATCACTTATGAATTTTAAATTACACTTTATTTAACTAAGTTACTTTAAACAAGAAATTACAGCAACTAAAAATTCCAATGCATGCTTAACAATAATGTAGAAATGGCAAGGTTAATTGATACCGTTTGGTGTATAATCAACTCTAACTCTACTTTTCCATTTTCTTCCAAATCTTTCATGAGATTGTCCTTCCATACCTAAACAAACTGTCAAGTAAGATATTAAACAATTAGATTTTCTTACAGCGCCTAATTCAGCTTCAATTTTTTTAAATTGGTAGAGTGTCATGGGAGGTATATCCATAATTGAAAATAGTTCCTGAGAATGACCATGTGTACTGCCAGTTGCCAGAGTACCCCAAACAAATCCATAATTAATTTTTGATTATGCGAAATATCTTCAGTGTAATGTTTGAATATCTTATCTTATCTTATCTTATCTATGGACCAACTTAATACATATTGCAAATTCACAATGCGGTTTCCACTAACAGTTGATTCTTTATAAGAGTGATTTTTCTCGAAATATAATTCACGAGCCTCTATTCTGAAAAACAAAATAAAATATTAGATTTTTTAGGAACCCAAAATTTAGCATATATACAGGACAACACATTAGTGTGACAAAGTTTAATATATCGATTATTTATTGTAGAAATTATAAAAAAAAGCAATTTACACAAATTTTAGGCTGTATTATTTTAAAAATTGTTTCATATCTACAGGGTGTTCATAATTATATATATATATATATATATATATATATATATATATTACTCATATTTAGACCAGGGTACAAAATTAAATAATCACATCAAATAATTTTAATCACCGTGTAGAAGCTTTGGGAAAAGGTACGCTTCATTAAAACCATGAAGCATAAATAAATTCGGTCGTTTCAGTAAAAATAAAAGATTTAAATTATGTACAAGACGCTTTATATCAAAAGAAACAGTATTAAAAAGCTCTGCGTGTAATCTAATTATTCCTAAAAAAGAAGCAAATGGAAATTACGTGCAAAATTTATATTAATTAACCCTATTTTAAGTAACCGGTATTAAACAAAGTGTACACATAATAATTAACATTTAATTTGTATTCGCTAAAAATGAAAGGATAGAAGTCAATTTTAGTTAGAGTTAATTAAACCATTATTAATAATAAGCATAAAAGTCTGTGAAAATCCAAGATTATAATACCAGAAAATAAAGCTCTGAGAATTAATATTATGTTTGAACACCTGCGTAGTTTAAATGTCACGTACGGCAAAAATTTTGTAGATAACAAATGGTTTCAAAGAATCTTGGAGAAACCGTGGCTTAATATTCACGAGAAGGCGCGATACGGGGTTATTTAACCCAGATAGTCCACATGGACTGAAAATAATCGATAATAAAGAATATCAATTTGCACCAATACGAACAGGTTAGAAAAGGAAAGAGAAAATGCGTCAAGCAAAGACACATATAGTAAAAGGCGGGATTTGAGCAACGTCACGAGGGTCACGATTGGTTGAAAATAGGATGCAAATATCAGAGGTAGAAACAACGATTTCTTTATAAAATTAATTAATTGTTCTCGGACATGTTTGCGTGCCGTGTGAGAATTTCTGAGATTTTCAACTGGCGAGTGCAAAATTCGTAAAAACCGACGCGCGAGCTACGGAATGGGAACAGAGCAAGCGAAATTCTTTAGAATTGTCCGTTTTGGAGACTCGACCGACAGACAGGCTAACCGCTATATATACCGAGGTGAATATAAACAAGCTCTCTTAGATCTTCGACTTGATTGAATGCGTTAAACAGTGCTTTTTAGTTTTCCGGCTTTAATATTAAATAATTTAAACAGTTTGCTCGAATATTATGTGATTTAAAACAGTTTGTTATTTACGTGCTAACATGAATGTACTTTAGTGCACTTAGATACAAGGTAATAAAATTTAGGATCACTGTACCAATTGGTAAAAATTTACAACGACAAATATATACACAAAAGTAGGCAGTTTTGGCGTATATTGGTGAAAGAAGTATGAATTTCTTTGTTATTTTCGGGGTATTAATAATTAAATGGTGCATAAACGTGTCTGGATCCACAAGACTAGGGTCAGATATACACAGATTAGTTCCGGAAAAACCCTGAAACAACTTTAAATACATGGTGATGGAGAAAATTTTAAAGCGTTGAGAATCAGAAGCCGTAAATATAACCCAGTTGGAATGGTGTGATTAACAAAAGGGACGATGTACATTGAAGCTACGAGTGCAAGTAACCTTCAGGTAAATTATACTATTTTGTTTGAACTTTGATATTGTTGTGTGTTGAATAACTTTATAATTGATATACTCAAAATGGACAGTAGTGAAATGGTACTAACAATAATATTTTAATTTTAAGGTGAAATTTGCTTGTTTAAGTAGAAAGGGGTATTTAGTATTGATGTTCTGGATTATGATGAAAATTTAGGGTATGTCTTTGAGCTCAATTAGACGAACCTGGTTAATTAACGTAAAGGGGTGGTAGATGCTCCCTTTGTACTCTGCATATATTGTTATAGTAATTAGTAGGCATCCTACAAGGACTTTAATTCTAGATGCACATTTAAATGATAATAAATTTAATTTTGAAATTTTCCGATATTAAAATTTATGCTGAATATTAATTTTGAAATTTTAATGTATTGTGAATATTGATGTAAATAGAGTTGACGTTGATGTTTGTGGTAGGAATGTGTTTGTTTTTTTATGTATGAGGATAAAAGCTATCTAGAGGAGCAGCCGAGGCGATTAACAGAAGAAAGTCAATGGACCAACACAGTTAAGGTAATGAATAGCTTTTTGTAGGATTCACAGCATTTTTGACATCCAAATCATAGGGGCTCGATTCGAAAAGCGGAGTACCCGGATAATGGTGGTATCACAGCATTCTTGGCGACCCAAAAGTGAGGCTCGAGTTCCAAATAAAATTTTTGTGATTTTATTCCAGGAAACTGGCGATCTGAGAGAGAGAGTTTCTGTGTGTGTATAAATTTAAGAGTATTTTAGAGTGTGAGAGTGATTAGAACGTATGCAGAGAAAGGAGTGGTTAAGGAGTCAAGGAGTGGAAATTGGAAGTGACGATAGTGCATTGTGTGAGAAAAATTCGAAAATGGAAGAAGCTGGAGGCAGTAGAGATCAGTCGAGGACGGAATCAGGGGATCAAGGAAACGAGATGATAATGAGAATGCTAGAGAGGATGAACGAAGAAGCCAATAGAGCTAGGGAAGAATCGAATAGAGCGAGGGAGGAGTCCAACAGAAAATTAGAACAGCTAAGCGATGAATCTAATAGAGCTAGGGAAGAATCGAATAGAGCGAGGGAGGAGTCCAACCAAAAATTAGAGCAGATAAGCGGGAAAATTGAACAAAATACTAAAGAATTTACAGAATTTAAAGATAGTCTTACCGTAAAAATGGGGGAAGTTGAAAATAGGGTTGAAAAAAATGAGCGTGATATTACAGGTCTTCGACAGGAAATGGGACATTTAAGGTCCGAAGTACGCATTTTTTGTGAAGAAGAGATTAATGTAAAAATGACTGAAGTAACGGACTCATGTAGGGATCAGTTAGGCAGGGTAGAACGCGAAGTTAGTAGTATCAAATACAACATGTCAAATTTAACGGGGGATGGTCCCAGATTTTATACAGGTGGAGTATCATTGGACCAACACATGAAGTTTTATGGCGATAACAGGGTAAATCCACAAATTTTTATTAATAGTGTAAGAAATCTAGTGGTAAATTTATTTGACGAACAGACTAAACTGAATACGATAAAGGCTTTATTAAAGGACAATGCGGAAGCATGGTACAATTTAGTAGGACAGGACATAGACACCTACACGGAGTTTGAAGACAGATTTTTAAAACACTACTGGAGTGACCACAGACAAGACCAGGTACGAGACGACTTAATCACAGGGAAATTTAAGGGAGAATTTTCAGGAAGTAGGAAGCAATATGCTATACGCAAGTATAGCATAGCAAAGCAACTGAACCCACCACTGACGGACCGACAAATTATTAAGTATTTATCACGACACTTCGAGGTAGAAGTAAGACAACACGTAGCACTACAGAACATAGTAGACAGAGAAATGTTTTAGAATACTTGCAGAGGTACGACGACGTAAGTAGGGACGATCTCGGGATAATAGGAAAGACAGATCAACACAGTTAGGTTTGACAATAGACGGGACAACTATGCTAGAAGGGGGAATAGTTACGGATACCAGCGACCGAATTGGGAACAGAGACGACCATACGTTAGGAGTAATAGTTTAGGAAGGGGACCTGCACCGAGACCGGAACCTACCAGAAGGAATAGTTCACCGGACATGAGGGGGACTGCTAATACAGACACGG